>JAYESA010000005.1:57987757-58587757 GCA_036927795.1 Iris macrosiphon
ATCTGTTTAACTTATTAGAACCCTGTTTAACCTTGCTTTTCGCAATAGGTCCTTACGATACCAGTTCGAATCGCTAGTTGCTTAGGATGTCAAGCGAGTACATTCTCTGATAGTTTTCATTATCTGATGATTATTATGATTCAGCTTCTAGTATAGTATCATCTAATTTTTCTAGCACGATACGGACTAGTATTTTTGGATTCATTTACTTGCGACACGTATATTTCATATTTCTGGCCTCTATTCTGGAATTACCTACTGGCATCACCTACAGGCATCACTACAGGCATCACTCATATTTTTGGCTGGACTCATACTTGATTTATGTGTCGGGTCTTGGATTCACTTGTACTAGTCGGGGCGGAGAAATACTCGAGTAGACATATAAACATTCCCAACTGGAATCACTGGAATCACCCCCTCTGGTCTAATCTGGAATGATAGTAGCTGCGCACCCAGTGCGCGGTGAGCCGTACTTACCCCTAGCCGTTTATATGTCGAAACAGGTATTTCAAAGACACGAGTTCATTCTTTCTAGTCTGGACTCACTTGCATTTCTTTCTGGTCTCACTTATAGTTTTTGGACTTGACTCATTACATGTATACTTGTTGGACTCACTACATGTTCTTGTGCACATACTTACTCTTAGTTTAGATTTCTTGTATCCTGCAGTTACTACTATCTTGCTTCTGATATTCATGCATCTTTACCTTTATGCACCAGTGATATGTATATATTTCTTGTTCATACTTTATTTCATTCTCCTTGCTACTTGCTACAACTGTTTTATAGTTTTTATCATTTAACTGGAACTGCTGTTAGAGGTGTACTTGCTCCAGTCCTGACTGGACATATTTTTTCCAGAGTATCCGGAGGATTGGTGTCAGCCTGTCGATGGTGCAGACAGGGACCCCCTAGTTTAGGAGTAATTTTCGGGTTGGTAGCCAGGATCACTAGGACCTGTTGTTGTTTTTATTAGCTTTTTGTACCGGATTTGTCTCTGATTTTGGATTGAGACCTTGTATTATATTTGATTCAGGATGTTATTGTATTATTATTATTATTATTATTGATGTTGTTGTTGTTTTAGTAGCAGTTGTTTAGACTTTGGAGTTGTTAGATTTTTTGTGTTATCTTATCGTGCTTAGATTCGTGATTGAGTACTTGTGTTATCATTATGATATTGCTCCTCTGTTTGGAGTTGAGATCTTGATAGGTACCTATATTATTGTGTGAGATTGTTAGCTAGATAGTAGACCTAGACAGCGTTCTACCGCCGATGCTATGGCGTAGGCTGGACGTACCCACGACTCATGCCCGATTTTTGGGTGCAGGTCGTGACAGAGGGGCAACCAAATTTAGCTTCGGCTAGGGTAACCCAAGCCCTTGGGCTGGCCATGATCCTATACGTCTAGTGACTGTCTACCCCCTCATCCTCAAGACTGACCAAGTAGTATATATAATATGTCTAGTTTGTAACTGTTTGAGTCTCTAAAAAACCAATCATAGCAGTTACATTTCTATATGTACCGATGATCATTCAGATACAATGGTTCGTGTCCTATCAAGAATATTATATACCGTGTCATGTGTATTTTAAGGCTAAATAAGATATAAGAATATCCTATAATCATAAGGTAGTCCATTAAAACTGGACCAATATACATAAAATAAATAAAAGACACAAATTGACGAACTTTGTCGATCGCACCAAAATCTAGCTCAAACACAGAGTTTATATAACTAGTAATCACAAGCATATAAACAAACAGAATAATATATTGGAATATAAATATAATCAATAAATATATCAATGTATACCAAGGTTCACAAAATCAGTATCGGACCATTTATATGAGTATCGGGATCGGTGGTATCGACAATATTGACAATTTCGGATCGGAGAATCGAATTTTTTGGTATAAAAAATTAAATAATTATTAACAAATTATTAACATTTTGGAAAGTATATTTTATACATTTAACATAATTTTAGGTATTTCCAGTGTCGTTTCTTAGCAGATTTCAAATTGAATGAAATAGTAGTCACCCTTGCCAATTGGTTTATATACGATAGATAAATTTTTTTTTACATTCTTTTACAAGCTTACTATACTTTTACACCCTTGTTTATTGTTCTTTTTTGTTCAATTTTCTTTGTTGAGTTGATCGGAAAAGAGAACCATCAGTATCAGTTGGTATTGATCGGTATCGGATCGGGACATGCCAAACCATATCAATATTGGTCGTATTGGATCGGTATCGATCGATACTGCGAACAATGATGTATACTTGCCTGGAGTTGGAATGGAACTGTTACGACGTTCTGCCGGTGAACTGGTCAAGTAAGGAGTAGCACAAAAAGTGAAAATGGAATGGACAACTCCAGATGCTATAATAACATCATCAATGTGTCCGGAATGTGTGAGCTAGTCGGAAAAGTCTTACCATAAGTCCAATTTGGACACAGAGCATATTTGACAGTTTTAGGCTAAAATGTGGTCCACAAGCAGGCCCACGTTGCACCAAAAAATATGCTAGAACAAAGGTAGGGGCATACCTAGCCCAGCGTAGGCTGGGAGACGGTTAAGAGTCCAAAAGATTAAAGGGACCCAACATGGTTCTATCTAAAATAGAATTATTATGTACCATGGACCACTTTTAATTAAAAAAAATTGTTGTGTTGTAGTTATCATGTTAGACTTCTATATTATAGGTACTTAGTTTGATTCCTAGTAGCAATGATATTTTTTAAATTTTAGTTTTAAAGTTTTTTGATTTTTTTACATTATGTATGGAGTCCATTTTGGAAGTTCACCTCGGGCCCTAATGAGGTCAGGGCCGACCCTTAACAAAGATATCCAAGTTCAGCAAATATATATCTAATTAGGCTAAAATGACGATACAATCTCAACTATATATATGTCCAGATTTGAATTTTGATGAGACGATTACAAAAATGCTTATCGATTCGGACCGTGGGACCCACGAAACGGTGATCCTGTAGACTGTCTCAGAATCGAACAAAACTTAGGTCACATGACAAGTCAGATGTTGCGAGTCCAATGACACGAGTTTCGTCGTGACACAAGAAGCATACATAAACTTATTGCGATTTCTGGAAAAACTTCGATACAATGATTTTCGACGGATATGGGACAAATCCGTCGCGTACACGCGACCAATTCAAATTTCGCGTAGCCCACGTGTAAGGAAATATCGTACACGTCTTTTGGTACAATCGATTTGAGTCAGAATTATCCCGATCAACGAGACGACGACCGAATTAAAAAACATATATATAAAATAGTTTCTGTCGAGCACAATTTGACACTTGTTTTGATCATAGTTTTCTTAGAATTGTCTTCCGAAAATTGATAGGGCAACAGAGAGGATATAGGAGAGGTTACCTGCAAAGATGGTACACGATACGGTCGAGCAGGAAAGGAGCCATCTTCGCTCGAACTCGGCCAAAATTTGAGTTGGTTCTATCTTTGTACAGACCTGACTCCATTGCACAGTGGAACCAAGGTGTCGGAGGTGGCAGTGCATCGCCAGGGACGACTGAGAACGTCGAAGGTGAATTCAACCAAGATCGGAATGGCCTGGCGACCACTCCGAACAAAGCACCATCGGTCGGTCGGTCGGGTCGGGGATAGGGACCGAACGAGATCATTGCGGTGGCCGTGCAATTGATTCCGCAGTCTCGCCTCGTAGCTCTGGTGGTCGTCGGGGTCGGCTGGCGCGGGCTGCGGTATAACGACTGTCGGGATGGGTGTGTCGCATAATTATGTTTTATAAATTTAGGCATAACTGTAATTATTTTACGTGTTGTTTCTTAAGTAGTTTTGAATTTGAATAAAATATAGAAGTCATCCTTGCCGTTTGGTTTACCTGCTATCGATCACTTTTATTCTTCTACACGTTTAACCTTAGTATACTTTAACACATTTTCGTATTTGTTTTTTTTTTTCGTTCAAACTTTCTTTGTCAAATTGACTGAAAAATAGATCTCCAATGTCGAAATCGATCGGCATTGGAACAGAACATGCCAAGCCACATCAGTATCGGTTGTATCAGATCGGTGTCAGCCAATACTGCAAACTATACTTAATAGATGGCCTCTCTGAAAGCATATCCATGATTCCCCGTTCCGCTTCTTGGGGGCAACGTCTTCTTTATTAATAGAACCAACACAGGGTTTTAGCGTTGGTGATGCAGGTTTTGGAGCTGCTTTTTCATATGCTTTACTTGGTATATATGCCAGAACACAATCTCGGGGAAGCTGTCAACACAGAATTTGTAGTAAAGCCCATACAAGTATTATGAATACACATCTAAAATTGAACCAAAAGGAACAAGTACATTATTTATTACTTTTTTTACCTTGTGTTCGGGTTAATTATCATTGTTAGTTTGTGAAACCATTGGGCTTGAGCATTTGATACAACATTTTGGATACGAAGCGACCTCCAGAATCAAGGAAATACAAGTATACCACTGGTAGTTTAGAGTATACAAATGAGATGGAGAAATTATTCAATGACTCAGGTTTATCATGCACCTTGGTTCTCCTCCACTTGATGACATAAGGATGAGTAAGACTGTTCCAGACTGTCACTGCAAGCACTCATCTCCATGCCATCAAGTGGAGGAGAATCAAGGTGCACGGTGAGCCCGACTCACTGAATAATTTCACAGATGGGAGAGACTTGCAAGACGTTGTCCGAAACACTAGGCCAAAGCTCCCTGGGACTATCTAGTCTATGGGATAAACTATTTTTCTCAATCTCCATTTTTATCAACACAATATGCTGTGTTCCTCTGAAACTACATCCTTTTTCTCATGTCAAGCAAGTTATTCAAATTCTTTAATAATACTTATAAAAGGTATCTCCCATTTCCCCATGCTCCATATGCCAATTAACTATATGTGAGAGCAATGTAGATCAACTGGAATTGTCATTAAAATTCAAAAGGTCTAAAGAAGGCACAAGGACGGGGTGAAGCAAATTCTTTTTTGCAGTACTATATGATAAATTTTGATATCGGATCCAAGAAAGAATGGTCGACTAATTGACATCAATAGGTGATCGAGTAAAACAAGGGTTCATCGGCAATGAATCAAGTACCAAAGCATTGACCCAAAAGAATTTCTCAAGATATAGATTACAAAGTATGCAAGTAACAACATCATCAAGATATAGATTACAAAGTATGGGTAAGGCTTACGAAAGTTATGACCAGAGACAAATATAAAAATCTTACCATTACTGTGGCCAACAAGCTTTCTTCTCATCTGGTTGGATATAGTCCGCAACATCAGCTGATATCAATAAGTATCGGCCGTATCATATTGATTTTTGCATGTCCCGATCCGATACATATCACTTATATCGGCGTTGGGATTCATTTTCCTAGGCAAATCGATTGAGAAGAACTGAACAAAAAAGAGAAGTATCGAAAACAGTAGTGAACACAATGATTCGATTGAGCTGAAGATTGACTTGTTACATTGTGTAATGTGTTGATAATATGCCTTATTAACACACTGTTATTATTATCATATGTTTTTTTAGATGCAATTATCACAGTATGTTGAAGTTATATATCTATAAATTCCAACATTCATCCATATTAATATTATTCCTCTAGGCCCACTTCGGAGTTATATAATAAGGCTTGGCCCAAACTTAATTTTTATTTACATTATTTATCCGCCCTTTTGACCCAACCCATACTTCCTTATATTTATGGCTTTATTGAATAGGCTATCAGAAAATCAATTAAATGAATGAGTGATTTGGGCCAGATTTAACAATGGGCTTGTATTTAATTGAGGCAGTAAATATTAAAAAGTATGGGTTGGGCCGAGAACCGAGACAAGTACACTATATTTTGTATTTTTCAATATATTATGAATGTTGTATTTATTGTCTATCTTGTTAGGAATCATATTGAGAGACGATTATGACACGAGAACGAGCTTGTACTTGACATTGTTTCATTGATATTGATCTTGATCCTTGACTCACCGGGAGAAAAAATGCCAAGTAGATATGTGGCAATCCCACATCGCCTGAATCGCTTTTGAAGGATAGTCGACATACACTTCACGTATGATCATGTTACCCTTTGAAGGAGAGCCATCATTCGATGTGTCGTATTACCCAAGTCGATTATATATCAAAAACGATATTTCACACACATAGATTCAAGTCTCGATTGTATTTGTTCATAGTTTTTTGCATGATTATTCTTGTAGCATGTCTTAGTTTTCATTTCCGTATTTTATATCACAGTATCTAAAAATAAAAATCTAATTTACTTGTTGCATTACTTTCTTATATTTAGTTTTTTACATGATTATGCTTACAACATGACTCAGTTTTTTGCCCTCAGCTTGTTCTCGGCCCAACCCATAATTTCTTATATTTACTACCCCAATTAATTACAAGCCTATAGTTAAATCTTGCCCAAAACACAGATTCATTTAATTGATTTTCTGATAACCCATTCAATAAGGCCGTAAATATAAGAAAGTATGGGTTGGGCCAAAAGGAGGGATAAATAAAGTAAATAAAAATCAATTTGGGTCAAGCCTTATTATATATCTCAAATGTGGGCCTAAAGGAAAATAATGTAGTAATATATATACATTTGGGCCTTCAATTGAATAATTTGGAATGAATGGGTTATGGGCATGTTATCTAGGGGAATGATATATAAGCTCAGTAATTCATTAAATTTTAGAAAACAAATAAGGCTTTGCTAAAAGATATAGTTGTAATGGGCTCTTTCCTTTTAGAATGATTTTGGGGGCTAAGTAATTAATATGGATCACTCTTTGGCCAAGTTTGAAAGAATTCCATTTGGGCCTAATTTTATAAACCATTTTGAATAGGCTAATACTTTGGACATACGTCACGTCCCGCTCCCAATATATGGTAAGTCGAGAATGTAACGAACATCCCCAAGCTACGTGCTTTACGAATAAATCTATATTCGTAACCACGATTGTTGCATGTAAGTTCTAGGATAAATAATAGGGTAAAGCTAAACCATCAACAAGTAAGAACTAAGTATACTCACAATATCAAGTATTACAATTACAACTCAAGTCTGAGTTCTGTCTTCAAAAGAAAGTATACAAGCTACTCAATAAAATATACAACCATATAACTATCTCCCATAAATATTAATACATATATAATTATACAGGAACAAAAAATGAAGTTATTCTACACGTGTTATCCCTTATTCTTCAGACTCGTCCACATTATACAAGAGAAGAATCTCGTCTTCGTCCAGGCCTTCATCTAGTGAACAAAAACTAGGTCATCAAATACATGCAAGTCTTTGATTCAAGGAAGGTGAAATAAATGAAATAATATGATACTGAAGATCAAGTGCAATAGAAATCTAACCCGAATAAACTCTAAGTACAATATTAAATATAACTTTGAACTAACTTCTAAAGTAATCTTAATATGGTAAAATAATTGTATCCAAAACCATTTCTTAAGTCCTAAAGTCACTAACATAGTCACAAGTTAATTTTTCTTATATGATGATACAAAGTTTAGTGAACATGTTTGGATCTCACAATCGCAATGTCACAAGGACTATCTAAGCAATAGTCCCGTTACCAGGGATCAAGTGGTGGTTGGAGGCACGGTGCTTAGTAGTCCGGCCACTACTCTTCCGGAGTAATAAATCATAACATCATTTAATACCAAATTCGATTTTTTATCGAATTAGGACAAACATTTACAAATAATACGAGATACATATAGGTATGTGATCTAAGCATTCACCCATTCTCAACGCAAGGCCTTACGAAAGAGCTACAGGTACTGATCAATTTTTTTAATTATATTGCCCAGATTTTATACGTTGTGATCCAAACTGTTCTCCCCAGCCCAATGCTCTATTCTATAATCACAATCAATCATAAGTTCATTCTAATAGTTAAAACTTTTTTTCCCGGCTCAAGTATACATCTTGATTTGTATTTCTAGAATACAGGTATCACTTGCAGGAATGCTTCCAACTATTGAAATAACACTAAATAAATTCTCTATACATGTTAATCCCACGTAATACGAGAATACAGTTAACAGGGTATTACAGAACCAAGAAAACAAGATTTGATAATTTAAGTGCGTACATATTTACAAGTCCAGATCCGTACGAATCTGAACTTAGACAGTTAACCTTTAGGTATTCCTAGAATTATCGTTAGTCTGTCTCCAATCGATATACGATTATCTAGGTTTAGGGTTCGATACGATACCAAGGCATTTAAACTTTGAAATTAGGCTATCTTCCAAAATCCTTACATTTTCGGACAGAGTCTCATTTGTATTTCGAGCTCCAAAATACAGTAATATAACCGACCCGGAGCAAATCTCTGTAGACTTGACATGGGTCAAAGCCCCTTCGGTGGAACAACTCTACACCGGTCACACGCAGTTAATAGGATAGACAGTAAATGCATAGAAGCACAAAACTTAATAGGATAGATAGTAAATGCATAGAAGCACAAACTAGATTGCACAAAAAGTCCAGCATGTATACCCTACTTTGTACAGAGCATAACTCCTATCATATGAATCCAGATACTATTAAATTATATACCGTTGGAAACCTTATCGAATCCTCTTCGATTTCTGTTTAGACATAAATTTAAATCCTATCATATCATATATCGTTCGAAAGCTTATCAAATTTTCAACAATTTTTGTTTAGACAAAATTAAATTTTGAAAGGGTATAACAGATGAAAACTGACTCAGAAAAATATTGTGTCGTAGGAACGAATTCATCACGTATAAACCTAGTTCCATCTCATGTCCAAGCCTCCTACGGGTATGTCACCTTAACTAAAAACTCTTAGAAACATGTTTTAAACCACATATATTATTCTCAAAATTAATCTAGAATATAAACTTTATTTTTGAATGAATAGAATAAACCAAGAATAATATGGAAAAATACATAAAAATGATATTTGTGTAGAGAAAGGGAGGACTTGCCTTGATTCTATAGGATTTAGAAATTATGGAGGATGAAAAGATGGTTTGGGAGGAGGTAGAAGATGGTGTATGGTGAAAAGTTAAGTAAAAGGGGTTATGTAAAGAAGAAATCTTATATATATATATATATATATATATATATATATATATAATCAATTCTTATATTTATAATAATCAACCTTCTTATCTTTTACAAGATATTTAAGTTGTAAAGCGTGAAACAAAGGGGATTGGACCCCCCCCCAGCCTACATGGCCGGCCACCCCTTGGCTTCTTAAGAAAGCCAAGGGTTAAGGGCATTAAGGTAATTTTTAGGTTTTTGTGTTTAGGTTTTTAATTAATCCAAATTATCTCCTAATCACACTTAATCCTTTACACTAATTTGAGCCATAATCGATACCAATCACAAGGCATAAAACTTAACATTTCAAAATATAAAAAAACATAAATGATTTTTGTAGAATAAATAATAATAATATATTAGGAATTTTCGTGAACCTAAAAAATTATATTAAAATAATACAATTTCTCAAAAAGCTATTTTTTCGTAAAACTTATATTTCTAAATAATAATAATAATAATAAAATTGAAACCAACTATGACACTATACTCTCCTTAGAAAAATTTTGTCCTCGGAATTCAAATTATGCTAATAGAAGTATATCAAAAAGTACTTAAGCTTTAAAACAAACCTTGAGTGACAATTAGATAGGGATACTATTTCCGCATATCTTTTTTCGTTCCCAGGTAGATTCACCTGGAGAATCTTTAATCCATGTCACTCGTACTAGAGATATATTTTTGTTCTTGAGTATATTTTATCTTCTATCCAAGATTTTTACTGATTGTTGTTCTATTCGGAGTGTCGGGCCTACTGTTATCTCCGAATGGTCCAGCATATGATTTGGGTTTGGTACATATCTTCGAAGTTGTGAGATATGAAATACTTCATGAATTCCTTCTAATGTTGGAGGTAAGGCCAATATATATGATACCTTTCCAATCTTTCTATTACATCAAATTGTCCAATGTACCTTGGGCTTAATTTTTCTCGAGTTCCAAATCTGATTGTTCCTCGAGATGGCAAATTTTTTAATAATACATGATCGCCAGGTTGAAATTCTAAAGATCTTCTATATTTATCTGGCCACATCTTTTTCCTGTCTTGAGCTACCTGAAGATGACTCCTTATAGCTTTAATCTTGTCTACAGTTTGTACCACCATTTCTGGACCCAATAGTTGACATTCAACTACGTCACTCCAACATATAGGAGACCAGCATTTTCTTCGATACAAAGCTTCAAATGGTGCCATTTTAATGCTGGCATGATAACTATTATTATAGGAGAATTCAATTAGATGAAGATGATCATCCTATGATTCTCCAAAATCAAGAGTACATGCTCTCAACATATCTTCAAGAGTTTGAATAGTTTTTTTTGATTGGCCATCTGTTTGAGGGTGATATGTTGAGCTAAACTTTAAATGTGTGCCCAGACTTTCTTGTAAGCTCCCCAAATTTTTGAGATAAATCAAAAAATCTCTGTCTGAAACTATGCTTGCAGGTACTCCATGCTGACTAACAATTTGTCTCATATACATATCAGTTGATATTTCAGTTGATTAACCCACTCGTAATAGTAGAAATTGAGCGATTTTGTAAGTCTATCCATAATAACCCAAATAGCATTATTAGCCTTCTGAGTCCTTGGAAGTCCTGATATTAAGTCCATAGTAATATGATCCCATTTTTATTCTGATATTGGTAATGACTGAAGAAGTAATGTAGTGCTCTGGTGCCCTGCCTTTACTTGCTAACACACTAGGCATTTTGATACAAATCTTGTATTTTCTCTTTCTATTCCATGCCACCAAAATTTTTATTTGAGATCTTTATACATTTTTGTCATGTCCCAGTCCCAAAAATACGTAGGACTAGGACACGTAAGCATGCCAGCCGTATGAATATGGCAACTCCAATATATGAAAACCAAAATACATGCGTACGCTGTAATATGAATAACAATTCACAAGTGGTATAAACTATCATAAGTCACAGGGTATAACTAAATCCCATCCACGAAAAATCAAATATAAATAAATAACCAATATCTATGAAACTAGATCTCAATATAAAGTATCTAAAGATGACAGTCGGATGGAAACAAATCTACTATCGAACTAGAATATAAAAGCAAACACAATATAAGTACATCAACTAGCAATCGCTGAGACTCGAAGAGAAGACCTCCTCGAAATATAAGTAACCAGTCCGGATCTGCGCTCCTGTGAATACTCATGAACATCTACACCTGGAAAGGGACCAGGTCCTCAGAGGGACATAACAAGATACATAGAAGCATGCCAATAAAGTACTGAAATAAATATCCAATGGGTCGCCTAACCATCTATGTGAATGCAGTTTAAGAATAACTTTTCCAACGCGTGGGCTATCTGGCTAAAATGGGATTGGAATAATTCTCTTGGAGATTCAGGGGCCTAAAAAGCATATCGTCTTTTGAACGGCAGAGGCCGCCTGATAATAATATAATATATAGTGGTCATCACCGCTCGTATCTCCGGTGGAGCGTCCGGGTTACAAAAGTAAAGTGCAACGGAGCCCACATGCCTTACTTGTTGTTCTCCTCACCCCATGCTCTAAGCATGTCATATCTATGACACGATAATACCTCTAATAACTGCCAAGTCTCCTAGCATCCAAAGTTTCTAACATCAGTTATCCCTAACATACGTCCCACACGTACAGAAGGCCAAACCCTGCACGCAAGTCCGTGATCTATATGAGACTCACACTCGTGTAACAGCTGTGTCACGGCCAATAAAACCTAATAATGCTTCATGATAATGGGACGGTCTCATAAACAAGGTCAATGCATATACATAATAAAAACAGATCACGACGACACCGTCGTTGCACCCAAGTTTCCTTGACGCGCATTTTATATAACAGTTAAAATATATGAACTAAATGACAGAAAATAAAGATGCATGCAACATATGGAATATGAATAACAGTACAATGGCAAGGTATACTTGCCTGGCAAGAAAGCTGCGTAGTACCAATAACCTGCTCCAAAAGTCACGCAGATCAATCCAATAGATCCTATATACATATAATATAATATAATACAATATCAGTCATTACACTACCACATACACAACCATATTTGCACTGGACTCAGAGGGTATGCTATGGGTGACACGGGTCAACTAACACGGTCAATTGTGCGTCTAATTACGCGGGTGTCACGTCTTCAAATACTGAGAAAACAGACAGTCAACTAACACTTGTCTAGCCAGTACGTCGGTGTACATGAGGCAGATAATTCCCTAATTATCAGGTCGCAAGGTCAAGGTAAATATGTGGGCAACATCCACGGTGTCCTAGGGTCATACAATTCATACATAGTCACAATTATTACTAGCATATAATTAATTACTTATAATTTATATATACCAATTAAATACATATACAATATATATATATATGTATATATATATATATATATGTATATATATATATATATATATATGTATGTATCTATATATATATATATGTATGTATGTATATATATATATGTATGTATGTATATATATATATATATATATATATATATATATATATACCGATTATATACCTATTAAATATATACTAATGGAATACCTATACTATATATACCAAATACATACATATACCTATTTGAATACATGTACATGAAATCACGAAGGAGGGCAGGAATGAACCTGCGCGGGCGTGGACGTGCACGAGATCGACGATGACGACGACGATCGTAACAACGATGATGATGGCAACGATGTGGATGACGATGTTGATGACGATGAACAGGGAGGAGGCAGGGTCGAGGCTGCTCGGGAGGAGAAGACGCGGCAAGAAGGAGGAGAGGCAAGGTTCAATCCGGCTGTGACGAGGAGGTCGGCAGGCGGTTCAGTCATGGAAGAGGACGGAGCAGGGAGGCGAAGTTGTTCTGTGGTGCTCTGGTTTAGGCGAGATGTGGTAGTGGTTCTGGTGGGAAACGGAGGATGGTTGCTGTCGAGGGGCTCGGTGGGGATGCTCGGCTCAGGTCGGACTGATGGTGCGGGCGGCCGGGGTGTCATCGACGGGATCCGGTGGGTCGAGATAGCCGTGGGTTTCGGCCGAATGGGGTCTGTTATGAGTGGGGTCAGGGGGTCGTGCTGGTGGTGTGGTGGTGTTAGCTTGGGTGGCTCGACGAGTCGAGGGAAGGGGAGAAGAGGAGGTCAAGATGTAGAGATATCGGTCATAAAAAGTTGGGGATGGCCAGGTAGTGGTGCAGGGAGTCGATGATAGGAGGGGGAGATCAATGGCGATGGTGCAGGAGGTCCGGAGGAGAAGGTGTTAATGGCCGGTGATGGCTAGACTGACGTCGATGGAGGATTCGGTCGGAGAAGATGGAGGAGAAGAGAGGGAGAGCTGGAGATGGTGGCGTTAATGGTGGTGGTGGAGTTCGTCGAGGGGGGCACAGCGGCTCGGGATGACCGGCTCCGGCACTCGGGTCTGGAGGATGAAGATGAGGGGGATCCCGGCGGGACTGGCTACTCCGGTCAGCGAGACTGAAGGGAAGGGGATGGCAAGGCGGTCGGGGACGACCAGGTGAGCGGTGTCGTGCTGTCTCCGGCGGGGTGGCTCACCGGAGGGAGATCAGGTCTGCAAGGAAGGCTCGGGGAGAGGAGATGAACAGTATGGGAGGGGTCAGCTAGGGTGTAGTTTGGGTTTTGGGTTTGGAAAAAAAATAAAGAAAAAGAAGGAAAAGTTGTATTTATACATGTAGATTTTGGGTTTTGTTGACCTAGGAAGTTTGGGCTTGGTCAACATTTCCTTGTAGTGGGCTTTGGCTTCACATGGGAATGTTTGGAGGGCTATAATTTACATTGTTTAAAATGCAAGGATAGGGCTAAATGAGGGGCGATGTTGCGCGTTGCACATTCTGAAATTCATGAAAAAAATTCACATGACCTAATAATGAAGAGAAAATTAGGTTTCTTCATGTATTATCCAATAGTGTGGACATCTTAATGCACTTTTGCATAAAAGTGCCCAACAATTAGAAAATTACACAAAGATGAAAATTGGGTTAAATTAATTAAAATTAATGCGAAAGGTGTTCTGGAATTAATTAGAAGTACATGGGGATAAAATTAGGTGGAACACAAGTATCATGGACATAGAGGACTCAAGGTAGAATATTATCATAAATTAGGTTGTACGAAATGGGTTAAGATTGTGTCTCCAATTTCGATTGGAACGCACAAGGACACAAAATTAGAATTATTTAGAATTAAGAAATAGCGTCCGCGACGAATATTGTGCGACTAAAATATAGCACACGAGAGCATAATTATAAGTTACACCAAGGTCAGAATGGAAGGCGGCCACGTTTAGGATAAGGATATAAAATTTGTAGGAAGACAATGGCTAGTGAGGTGCTCCAATTATCGAAGCAACGGTAAGGTGCACTAAGTGATATAAATATTATATAATTAAATAAAATGTCGTGTTCTATTTCTAATTGGATTCAAACTATCCCTAGTCTCACTATCTAATCCAAGTAGGTCTAATTTTTGGTGAAGGAATTTACAATCTACCCAACTTAAAATAATTTTGTCCTCAAAATTAAAAATAAGGCATGGTTTGTTAAATCCTTCGCGTACATAAGGCAAGTCAATCGAAATCTCTCTGCGATAATTAGAATTCTAATTAAATCCATCGCAATCACTTCAAAATTAAGATAATCACTATTCAAATCAAAATTTAACCTATTGTAATCTCTTCTCACTTTTTCAAATCATCAACATCCAAATTTAAATTAAATCCATATAACATCTTCAAGAATTAAATAACGCATATCAATTTTATATCACGAGCTCCCGTTATCATAATCTCCTTTAGAAAATATTTCTAATCAAATATTATTCCTATCTTCAACTTATGAATTTTGTACTCTTCCAATTTTAAATTCTATTTACATCCTCAATATTTCAAATAGGAAATCCAACAATCAAAATTTAACTTTTAACTCAAATCATCAAATTGTAAAATTTTAAATCTATTTTACCAATTGTTCAAGTCTGAGATTCTATATTTATCCTCAAAATCTAAATTGATGATTCAACATTCAATATTCAAAATTTAGATCATATGCCCAAAGTATAATTATTTGGTCCGCAATATCAAATTATCAAAATTCATTAAGTCCCCATCATCTTAATCATTTTTCTAAAATTCTCAAAATTATAATGACTTGAACTTCTCAATCTAATCTTACTTGATCACAATCTAAAATAATTTTATCTCAAGTTTAACAATACGATTTTTACCCAACTTAGAATTTATCCATCTATCACATAAGGCTAAACATTTAAGAAAGACTTTCTTAAATTATTTAATTGCGTTACTCAATTCTCAAAAGTTTTAACACCAAATATATCACATATGATATGCCCCTAATTACGGAAAATAATCAGCAAGTAATGTGATTGGCCTATGGGTATATTTAGTACTATCTGCATATCCAACTTATACCAAGCATGAACGTTCGTCTTTCCGAAATAGGGGAAGACGGAAAACAATAATAAAGAGTTCAAGGGGGAGGTAATAGAATAGAAGTATGGGGATCAAGGCGTTTAAGGAATTTAAAAGGAATTGTCAAGACAGTTGTGGATTAAAATGCTATTTTGGTAGATTTTTATTCGCATGCTCGTATTAGTACAGTTATGTAATCGATATGATATGCTCAGACACGTCTAGGGGCAAGTATATTCGTCTACTAGTCGACTATATATCTCAATCCACGTAAAGTAGTTATGTGAAGGGCGAACCAAGCGCACTAAGGTTAGCTAGACCTTAATACACTGATTCTGAAATATATTAGTGTGTATACCCAATAATACATATATCATGATCAAGCTCGATAAAAGAGTAAGCTTACAAAACTAGGCTATAATAGCAACATGAGTCAAGGTAGTACAAAAATTATAAGTACGCTAGATTATGATGAAAGGGGGTACATAATAATTCAAGTTTACCAAGAAGGTGAGACTTATCTGGTGTTGTGCCTCTACAGTTGTCATACTAACTCCTGTCTAAGTCTCTAGTCGATCGAATAGGGGTATGGGCTTCTAAGTTCTACAGTTTGAATAAATATTATCTTCTTATGCAAGTCTAGAGTTGGTGTCGTTCTATTACACTTCATTAGTGTGTCAAGAGGACTATGTGATACTATGTTGTGAGGCATACTATCCAACTTAAAGCAATAAACTAATATTGTGACAGTCTTAAAGGGAATTCTACAAAATAACCTTGTTCTTGTAAATAAAGTATGAACTCTTATTGGGGTACACGAGAAAAAGATCTTAGTACTTATTAGGGTATCGTATTGCATTATATAGGTAATGGTCATCTTAAGTCTTAATCATAGTATTTATAGAACAAAAAATGTTAATACTAAGAATGGAGAAGTTAATGACCTTTAAGTGAGAGAGGATATAACTTGTATTGAGTTATGGATACAATTTACGGGATCTACAACTAGAGGATAATCATCACAATCTAAATGAACAACTCAACTATCAGGTTCTAACTACAAGGCATATAATTTCAAAATTTAACATTACAATTGTAATTCTAGCAAAATATATATCCTAACATAAAAGAAATCACTTGGCCTATAATCAGAAGGATCTGGTGGCATGAGTTGAAAGAAAGAAAAAGAAAAACATAATTAGTAGTCGCTCAAATAGCGAGTGTCAAGGTTGCAAAGGAACAAGATATAAAATTAAAATAGAGGGACTCTAGATAATATCATGGTTTCCTAAGGGGAATGTAGTATGCTAATATCTGTGTTTAAGGTTTGATCGAGAAAAATGTTATATTCATTCCTTTAGGTTTCTTTAGGTGTTGTCTGCTAATACCAAGACAAGAATCAAAATTCATAGTTCTCTAATACTATCTCACTATAAAAGTTAGGTTTGGTCCTAATGTTCAATCTTAGATTTATATTGGTTCCTCAATACTAAGGTCAAACAATATGGTCAAGTTTATAACTAACCCTAGTAGTGTCTATACTACTCTCAAGTCTTTCATAATTGTATCAAGGGATAATGGTAAACCAATCTATAGGTAAGAGATGCTAGGGTTCACTAGGTAGTAAGGGATGCTAGGGTTCATTAGGTAGTCTAAACTTAGTGATGTGTCAATACTCTAGTTGTATTCTTAATAGGAATATTACCCTAATTATCATCTAACAACAAGGGTTCCTATATTCTAGCAGAAGGCTATACTCAAGGAACTATTAGGGAAGCACATGAATCAAGCAAGATACAATTATTTAAATAGAACAGATTGAAAGAAAAGTGAATCATAGTCAATTATGGATAAGATCCTATACTCTAATCCTAGGTGCAGGCTTGCTCGGTACAGTAACATAACTGAGATAATATACTCTCGACCTGCATGGGCCACCACTAAAAATATGTCACGCCCCAGTCCCAAAAATACGTAGGACTAGGACACGTAAGCATGCCAGCCGCATGGATATGGCAACTCCAATATATGGAAACCAAAACACATGCGTACCCTGTAATATGAATAATAATTCATAAGTGGTATGAACTATCACAAGTCACAAGGTATAACTAAATCTCATCCACGAAAAATCAAATATAAATAAATAACCAATATCTATGAAACTAGATATCAATATAAAGTATCTAAAGATGACAGTCGGATGGAAACAAATCCACTGTCGAACTAGAATATAAAAGCAAACACAATATAAGTAAATCAACTAGCAATCACTGAGACTCGAAGAGAAGACCTCCTCGAAATATAAGTAACCAGTCCGGATCTGCGCTCCTACGAATACTCATGAATATCTACACCTGAAAAGGGACCAGGTCCTCAGAGGGACATAACAAGATACATAGAAGCATGCCAATAAAGTACTGAAATAAATATCCAATAGGTCGCATAACCGTCTATGTGAATGCAGTTTAAGAATAACTTTTCCAACGCGTGGGCTATCTGGCTAAAATAGAATTGGCATGATTCTCTTGGAGATTCAGGGGCCTAAAAAGCATATCGTCTTTTGAATGGCAGAGGCCGCCTGATAATAATATAATATATAGTGGTCATTACTGCCCGTATCTCCGGTGGAGCGTCCGGGTTACAAAAGAAAAGTGCAACGGAACCCACACGCCTTACTTGTTGTTCTTCCCACCCCATGCTCTAAGCATGTCATATCCATGACACAATAATACCTCTGTCATGCCCCAGTCCCAAAATATATAGGACTAGAAATACGTAACACGCTAGCCATATGTATACGAACTCCAATATATGGAAACCATATACACACGTACGCTGTACATGAATATCTAATCTACCAGTGGTAATATACTGTCACAATAAGTCACACACAATCTATATCTCTTCCACAACACAAATAAATAAATAAATAGGAATAATAATTAAATATCAAATAAGAAGTCTAAAGTTATGATAGTCGGATGGAAATAAATCCACTGCAAATCGACTATACTAAAACTACTAAAAGAGAAAAGAGGATCAAACTCTAATATAAGATAAATGTCTAAAAGAATAGCAACAAAATCTCTAATAGTTGCAATGAATCACAGATACTCCGAAGGTAAGACCTCCTCAGTCTGATAGGTAGAGTCAGGTCCAGGTCCATACTCCTGTGGATACTCCTGCTCATCTATATCTGGAAAGGTACCAGGTCCTCAGAGGGACATAACAAGATACATAATAACATGCCAATAAAGTACTAAAAAGTAAATATCCAATGGGGTCGCCTAACCATCTAAGTGAATGCAGTTTGAGAACAACTTTCCAACACGTGGGCTATCTGGCCATAAATGGGATTGGCATGGTTCTCTTGGAGATCCAAGGACCTAAAAGCATGTCGTCTTTTGAACAGCAGAGGCCGCCAGTAACATATGGGGTCATCACCACCCGTCGCTCCGGCGGAGCGTCCGGGCGAACAAAAGGAAAGTGCAAAGGAGCCCAAACGCTTTACTTGTTATTCTTTCCACCCTATGCTCTAAGCATGTCACATCCATGATACGATAATACCTCTAATAACTGCCAGGTCTACTAGCATACAAAGTTTCTATCGGCAGTTATCCATATCCGTCGCACGACCTATATGTATCAGTGGCCAGCCGAATACGCAAGTCCGTGCTACATATGACTCACACTCATGTAAGAATAGTGTCCTGGCCAATAAAACATAAAATACCTCATAATAATGGGGTGGTCTCATAAAGTAGGTCCAATGCATATACATAAATAAAAATAGAATACGACGACACCGTCGTTGCACCCAAGTTTCCTTGGACGCGCAGTTTATATAACAGTTAAAATATATGAACTAAAATAAACAGAAATAAAATATGCATGCATCATATGGAATGTAAATACAGTACAATGGCAAGGTATACTTGCTTGGCAAAAAATCTGTATAATGTAAGCGTCCAAATGTCAAGAACACAGAATCAGAAACCAATGGCTCTGAACAAACATCTTCAGATGCTGAAATAGATATCAACAACCCTTTCATCCAATTGGGACACAGGGGCAAAATGGTAATTTTGGATCAAAGTAGGGTCCACGTGTGGTCTATTTGCACCGAAAAGCGTGCCAAGGGTAACGGTCTCTAAATAGGACAAATTATAGGTCAAACAAACTCTAAATGTCAGTACGAACTCAACGGTATGTCCAAATATAGATTCCGGTAAGGCAAACACAATTTTGCCCAAAAAGTCAACCGTGGGGCCCGTAAATAGGCGGCTTGGTCAACTATCTCAGAATTGTGTGAAAATTGGATCACAGGACCAGCGCGATACCACGAGTCCAGTGACGTAAGTTTTGTCGCATTCTGACGAACGTGCACTAAATGATGTAGTATTTTACAAAAGTCGCTATACGGGAAATTTTTGCAGATACGGGCTGATTCTGACGCGTACACACGTCCGAATCAGTTTTCGTAAAATCCCACACGTCTGGGTATACTGTTCGCACCTTTTGGTATACTTGGTACATGATGGGGCGGTCATGTTTGGCGGGGCGCGCTCCGTATCACAATTTCTAGAATTTATAAAAAACAGGTTTTCAGGATTTTCTATCTAATTTAATTCTACACACAGCAACTAATAAATTATTGTATTTGACAGGAAATAAACTAGGTTAGGTGGTTTTTGCATATCAAAAAGAAAAATCGAATTCGAATATCTGTGGTGGGAGATACGAGTCCGTGAACATAGGTAGTTATCGCAGTTTTCTGCGATCCCAAAAGTTATTATTTTTTGCCAACTTGGTCGCTATTTTTGTCTAGATTTACGCGTTGTTCGAGATAAACTAACACATAGATATGGAAGGGGGTTAGGTCGTGAACATACTGGTGAGGACGGGGTCGAGTTTGGTCTAGCGAGGGCACTGGAATCGGGGCGTGAACACAGGTAAGTTGCTGCTTAGTTCTGCTGTCGCAGTGCGGTCGCGCGGGGTTCGCGGGGCGGCTCCGGCGGCTCTGGTCGGCGTCGAGGCTGGCTCTGGAAGCGGCGGTCGAGGTCTGGTCGAGATGGGGGAGATGAGTTTAGGGTTAGGGTTTCTCTGATGGTATATATAGCGAAGGAGAGCGGGGGTGAGGTCTCGTCCGCGCGGCTTATATCGGCTGCTGCTGCTGCGGTATTTTCCTAAGTAACGCGGGTGTGCGGGTTTGGTATTGGGTTAGGGTAGGGATTAAGGCAGGTTTTGGGTAGAATATCCATTATGGTTTCTTTTTCTTTTTTATTCTTTTTTCTCTATTATTCTTTCTAATAAATCATATATATATATATATATATATAGAAAATTCTAGAAATTATATTTGTGCATACAATAAATTTATCAACTGTCCACAGGATCTCCTACATGTAAATAATTAGGGAAAAATTACGGTTGCTCCATAAATCCCCTAAATGCACAAACACCTAAAGTAAAAATTAAATAAAATATATTTCCTCTAATTAGCTAAAAATTACTATAATTTAATTAAATAATTAATTAAAATGATTAATACAGTTTTTAGAATTTGGGGATTTATAACCTCTAATAACTGCCAAGTCTCCTAGCATGCAAAGTTTCTAACAACAGTTATCCCTAACGCACGACCCACATGTACAGGAGGCCAAACCCTGCACGCAAGTCCATGATCTATATGAGACTCACACTCGTGTAACAGCTATGTCAGGGCCAATGAAACCTAATGATGCTTCATAATAATGGGACAGTCTCATAAACAAGGTCAATGCATATACATAATAAAAATAGATCACGACGACACCGACGTTGCACCCAAGTTTCCTTGGACGCACATTTTATATAGCAGTTAAAATACATGAACTAAATGACAGAAAATAAAGATGCATGCAACATATGGAATATGAATAATAATACAATGGCAAGGTATACTTGCCTGGCAAGAAAGCTGCGTAGTACCAATAACCTGCTCTAGAAGTCGCGCAGATCAATCCAATAGATCCTATATACATATAATATAATATAATACAATATCAGTCATTACACTAGAACATAGACAACCATATTTTTACTGGACTCAGAGGGTACGCTATGGGTGACACGGGTCAACTAACATGGTCAATTGCGCGTCTAATTACGCGGGTGTCGCGTCTTCAAATACTGTGAAAACAGACAGTCAACTAACACTTGTCTAGCCAGTACGTCGGTGTACATGAGGCAGACAATTCCCTAATTTTCAGGTCACATGGTCAAGGTAAATATGCGGGCAACATCCATGGTGTCCTAGGGTCGTACAATTCATATATAGTCACAACTATTACTAGCATATAATTAATTACTTATAATTTATATATACCAATTAAATACATATATATATATATATATATATATGTACCAATGAATAATATACATATACCAAATATATACTAATTGAGTATATATACTATATATATATATATATATATATATATATATATGTGTGTGTGTATGTATATATATATATACCGATTATATACCTATTAAACATATACTAATGGAATACCTATACTATACATACCAAATACATACATATACCTATTTGAATACATGTACATAAAATCACGAAGGAGGGCAAGAACGAACCTGCGCGGGCGTGCACGTGCACGAGATCGACGATGACGACGACGATGGTAACGACGATGATGATGGCAACGATGTGGATGATGATGTTGATGACAACGATGTTGATGACGATGACAATGTTGATGACAACGATGTTGATGACGATGAACAGGGAGGAGGCAGGGTCGAGGCTGCTCGGGAGGAGAAGATGCGACGAGGAGGAGAAGAGGCGAGGTTCAGTCCGGCTGTGACGAGGAGGTCGGAATGCGGTTCAGTCATGGAGGAGGACGGAGCAGGAAGGCGAAGTCATGCTGTGGTGCTTCGGTTCAGGCGAGATATGGTGGTAGTTCTGGTAGGAAATGGAGGATGGCTATTATCGAGGGGCTCGGCGGGGATGCTCGGCTCAGGTCGGCCTTATGGTGCGGGCGGCCTGGGTATTGTCGACGGGATATGGCGGGTCGATATGGCCATAGGTTCCTGCTGAATGGGGTCTGTTATGAGTGGGGTCAGGGGGTCGTGCTAGTGGTGTGGTGGTGTTGGCCTGGGTGGCTCGACGAGTCGAGGGAATGGGAGAAGAGGAGGTCGAGATGGAGAGTTGTCGTTCGTGGGAAGTCGGGGACGGCCAGGTGGTGGTACAGGGAGTCGATGATGGGAGGGGAAGATCAATGGCGATGGTGTAGGAGGTCCGGAGGAGAAGGTGTTAATGGTCGGTGATGGCTGGACTGACGTCGATGGAGGATTCGGTCGGAGAAGATAGAGGAAAAGAGAGGGAGAGGTGGAGATGGTGTCGTTAATGGCGGTGGTGGAGTTCGTCGAGCGGGGCGCAGTAGCTCGGGATGACCGGCTCCGGCGCTCGGGTCTGGAGGATGAAGATGAGGGGGATCCCGGCGGGACTGGCTGTTCCGGTCAGCGAGACTGAAGGGAAGGGGATGGAAAGGCGGTCGGGGAAATCCAGGTGAGCGATGTTGTGCTATCTCCGGCGGGGTGGCTCACCGGAGGGAGATCGGGTCTGCAGGGAAGGCTCGGGGAGAGGAGATGAACAGTATGGGAGGGGTCGACTAGGGTGTAGTTTGGGTTTTGGGTTTGGAAAAAAAATAAAGAAAAAGAAGGAAAATTTATATTTATACATGTAGATTTTGGGTTTTGTTGACCTAAAAATTTTGGCTTGGTCAACATCTCCTCGGAGTAGGCCATGGCTTCACATGGAGATGTTTGGAGGGCTATAATTTACATTGTTTAAAATACAAGGATAGGGCTAAATGAGGGGCGATGTTGCGCGTTGCACATTCCAAAATTCATGGAGAAAATTCACATGACCAAATAATGAAGGAAAAATTGGGTTTCTTCATGTATTGTCCAATGGTGTGGACATCTCAATGCACTTTTGCATAAAAGCGTCCAATAATTAGAAAATTGCACAAAGATATAAATTGGGTTAAATTAATTAAAATTGATGCGCAAGGTATTCTGGAATTAATTAGAAGTACATGGAGATAAAATTAGGTCGGACACAAGTGTCATAGACATAGAGGACTCAGGGTAAAATATTATCATAAATTAGGTTGTACGAAATGGGTCAAGATTGTGTCTTCAATTTCGATTGGAACGCACAAGGACACAAAATTAGAATTATTTAGAATTAAGAAATAACGTCTGCGACGAATATTGTGCTACTAAAATATAGTACAAGAGAGCATAATTATAAGTTACACCGAGGTTAAAATGGAAGGCGGCCACGTCTTGGATAAGGATATGAAATTTGTAGGAAGGCAATGGCTAGTGAGGTGCTCCAATTATCGAAGCAACGGTTAGGTGCACTAAGTGATATAAATATTGTATAATTAAATAAAATGTCATGTTCTCTTTTTAATTGGATTCAAACTAGCCCTAGTCTCACTATCTAAGCCAAGTAGGTCTAATTTTGGGTGATAGGGTTTACAATTTTTGTACTCACTGGATGAATAGAATATTGAGAGTTATGTGCCTCTACATAACTTATGTTCTTAGATCTTCTTTTGGTATACATAATCTGTGTTCAAATCTCAATATTCCTTCTAGGTATTTACTCATCCCAGTCTGAAGCCTTGTTTCAGTCTTCTTCCATAATTCTTGTAATTTAATATCCTCTTGTTGAGTTGCTTTGATTCTCTCTACTAAAGACGACTGAACTTGCATGTTAGCCCATGATCCTTCTGCCCTTTGATATATAATTTCAATTTTCATTTTTTCTTAAATCATCAAGGATTTTTTTTTAGTGTGTTCATAAAGAACGTTGTAGGTATTCTACTTAATGCATCTGCTACTTTATTTGCTTTGTCGGGATAATATTCTAGTTCCATATCAAAGTCCTTAAGTAGCTCTAACCACCTTCTTTGTCTCATATTCAACTCTTTCTGAGTGAATATATATTTTAGACTTTTGTGGTCAGTACAGACTTTAACTCTTTTACCATATAAGTAGTGCCTCCATAATTTAAGTACAAACACTACTACTACAAGCTCTAGATCATGTGTTGGATAATTTCTTTCATGTTACTTCAACTGACGAGAGGCATATACTATAACTCTTCAATGTTGCATTAGTACACAACCCAGGCCTTTACCAGAAGCATCGCTATAAATTTTATAACCCCCGGATCCGCTTGGTAATGCTAGAACAAGTGATGTAATAAGTCTTTCTTTCAATTCTTTAAATGTTGTCTGCCATTTGTCTATCCAGATAAATTTCTTATCCTTCCGTGTCAAACAGGTTATAGGTTTAGAAATTCTCGAAAACTTTTCTACAAATCTTTTGTAATATCCTGCTAACCCCAGAAAACTTCATATTTCTGCTACAAATTTTGGTACAAGCCATGATTTTACTACTTTTACTTTTCTTGGATCAACTGAAATTCCTTCGCCACTGATGATATGTCCAATAAAAGATATATGTCCTAGCCAAAATTCATATTTGCAAGCTTCCCGTATAATTGTTCTTGTCTCAAAATTTGAAGTACTATCCGTAGATGTTCTTTATGTTCTTCCTTATTCTTAGAATATATCAAAATATCATCAATGAATACTACGACAAATTATCCAAGTTTTGGTAGAATATATGATTCATTGTATCTATAAAGATTTTAGGAGAATTAGTTAATCCAAATGGCATAACTAAGAATTTGTAATGCCCATATCGGATTCGAAAAGCAATTTTTGATACACCTTCTTTCTTTACTCTTACTTGATGATAACCCGATCTCGGATTAATTTTTAAAAATACTTGTGCTCTTCCAAGTTGATTAAATAACTCATCAATTGTTGATAATGGATATTTGTTCTTGATATTCACCTCATTCAATGCTCTATAATCAATGATCAGTCGTAATGTGTCATCTTTCTTCTTCACAAACAAGACTGGTTCTCCCTAAGGTGAAACACTTGGTTGAATAAATCTTTTAGTCAACAGTTATTTTATTTATTTATTCTACTCTATTAATTCTTCCTTATTCATAGGATAGATTTTTTTTTGCTACGGGTGCTACTCCAGGAACCAAATCTATAGTAAACTCTATAAATTTGTCTGGTAGTAGTCCTGGTAATTCATCAGGAAATACATCCTTAAATTCAGATACTATCCTCGGGAATTCTTCTTCTTCAATATTTTGGAATACTCCTTGAATTGGCAGCCTAAGTTCTTCAATCTTCTCTGTTTGATATTCCTTATGATCTTGAATAAATTCACGTATTTCTCTTCCAGGAAGTTGAAATATAACTCTTCCTTGACCATAATCTATATTAGCTACTGCTAATGTCAACCAGTCCAATCCGAAGTCTATATCATAATTGATCATTGGAAAAACCAAAAGTCTTACTCGGAATGATTCACCTCTAATTCTGATTGGAAAGGCTTTATATATATGATTGACTTCCACCAATCCATTTCTCATTAAAATTCTCAATTTCTTAGGTAATGGTTCAGTTTTAATCTCATATAAACAAATAAATGCAGCAGATATGAAGGAATGAGTAGCGCCATAATCAAATAATACTGTTGCTGGATAAGATAAAACTAATATTATACCTGTTACAACTTCTCCAGGTAATTCTGCCTTATTAGTATCCATCAAGAAAGCCTGGCACTACAAAATACTGTAAAATAACGACGAATCTCAATGACTGATTAAATTTTGCCGCTGGTATAGCGACGAAAAACCAACGACATAGCGACTAATGTATTTATTTAAGAAAATTATATTAATTTTTATCGATATTCCGTCGCTGTGGTGTCAATTTTTCTCCGCGATGGAATAGCGACAAAAAATTTTGTCGCTGCCAAACGTTAAAATTCAATACTTCAGTTTTAATTTTATTTTTTCCCAAACTCTCTCTCTCTCTCTCACCCCTGACCCCCGACCTCTAACCACCTCTCCTCCTCCTCCAACATTCGACCCCCTCTCCTCCTCACGACCCCCGACCCTCCGACCCCCACTCCTCCTAATCCTCCTTCTCCGGTGGCCGCTTTCCGACGAACGACGACAGCTTCCCGACGACCCCCTCCTTACTGATCGCCCCCTTTCCCCCCTTCCTCGACATCCCTGTCTCCCCCCCACTCTCGCCCCCCTCTCTAGATCCCCCTCTCCTCGACCCCCCTCTCCACCACCCCTCTTCGAAGGTAAACCATAATCCTAGTTTTTATTTGTTTAATTATTGGATTTATGATTTGGGGGTTATACATAATTTTTGTATTTGGAATTTGGGTGCTGGACACGTTCGTACAAGCTATGTTGGACATAGACACAAGAACACGAATACCCACACACACACACTCCACCTTCTAGGAAGAGATCCTTGTGGGTCGCCTCCTTGGCCAGCTCCTCCTTCTACACTTATACTAAACATAAATATGTAATGTGAGGAGTGAAGGGATATACTTGTATATTTCTTCCACACCACTCTAAATTAGAATTGACAACCTAGGCGGAGCCCCGTCCTCCACAACAACAGGTAATGATCCTAACTAGGTTATTTGGATTTAGGATTTAGACACAAACACATGACACAAACACAAACACCGACACACGACACGTTGGATAGTTTTGATTTAAGTTAAAATTTAGTTTTGAAATTGAATTAGGTTTACCAACATGCGACACAAATACGAACACATGACACAAACATAGTGTTGATTACAAAAAAAAAATTCTCGATACAGATATGGACACAATTTGGGTTTGTTGTATCTGGATTTTGACACGGACACAGTCACAGATAGGGGTGAACATTATTCGGTTCGGTTTAAAAAAATGGGTATATTTAGTTACTATATATATTATCAAAAAAAGCATAAATAAACCGATCAAAAAATTGAATTTTATTATAGTCATTTATAGTTATACTTTAAAGTATTAATATGAATAGTAATTAGTAGTTACTATAATTAGGTAGTAAGTACTTAGAAGTAGATATAGAATTGCGAATTAGAGTATCGGCCATATCGTCCGTTACGGATCGGAGTATCAGATTTTTTTGTATCAAAAAACAAATAATTATTAATAAATTAATAATATTTTAGAAATATATTTAATACATTTAGGCATAATTTTAAGTATTTCTAGTGTTGTTTCTTAGTAGTTTTGAAATTGAATGAAATAGTTGTTACCCTTGTCGATTAGTTACATGTGATAGATAAGTTTTTTTTTTACTTGCTTTTACAACCTTACTATGCTAAGGCACTTATCGGCCATATTCAGATGAGTGTCGAGGAAGTATGGTTTTGGATACGTGTAAAACAAGTATCCTAACTCTAGCTAGTTCTTCATCAAGTATCCTAACTAACTAATCCTTTAGCAAATATCTTAACTCATCTTGAATATAATTAATCCATATTATTTGAATTAATATATATGGTACATGCATAATCAATAAGTCGATACTTAGTTGACCGATCGTGGATGTACAATCGGCGAAATGAGAGTATAATTGGTTTGACATATGATTTTATGGCGGACGTTGAGAAATTTCTCAAATACGCCAGTAGTCAACCTTATTTCATGGATGGAAGGCTCATCAAGTGTCTTTGTGTCAAATATCATAATATACCATTCAAAGAGGTAGATTTCTACAAGAAGGGTTTCGTACCAAACTACAAGGAGTGGATGGCTCAAGAAGAACATTTATTTTCGCAATATTATCATTCCTATTTTAATATAGAGGTAGAAGAGTCCACTCTCGGAGATAACTTTGAATATTGACTGCGAAACCTGGCGCGTGAGTTGTTATTTGATGCGGCCAGTCCAAGTTTTGATCCGGATGATCCTAATCATTAAGCGAAAGAATTCTATGATATGTTCAAGAATACCGATACTCCGTTATACCCGGGTTAAGATTCTCATTCTGTCATATTGGCGGTGATGCGACTGTTGAACCTAAAGTTTGATTTTAACTTGTCACATGAATGTTGTGATCAGATAATTTAGTTTGTTAGAGAGTTATTACCAAAAGGATCGAATGAGTTGCCTGAAAACTTCTACAAGTCGAAGATGATGATACAAAAACTCAGATTATGCTACAAAAGATGGATTATTGTTGAAACGGTTGCATGTTGTACTACAAGGAGAACAATGATAAAGATAAATGCATTTTCTGTCATGCAGACCGGTACAAGCCAATTCGGGGAAAAGAAAAGTCAACTGCCCGAGCAAGGTTGCGTCCCTACAAATACATGTAGTTTTTGCTGATCACAAAGAGGCTGTAGAGGATGTATGTGTCTACAAATACAGCAAAATACATGACATGGCATAGCAAAGAACGAAAGATGAATAAAGGATAATTATGTCATCCTTTCGATAGAGTGACATGGAAACATTTTGATCTGTGTCATCCTGAATTTGCTGCAGATCCCAAGAATGTCCGGTTGGGTTTATATTCTGATGGATTCACTCCTTTCGGACAGTCGGGATCTCAGTACTCTTATTGGCCGGTGATTTTGACTCCTTATAATCTACCACTGTGGATATGCATAAAGACTCCTTACATGTTCTTGGCACTTATCATACATGATTTAAAAAAATCTAAGAAGAACATAGATATCTATTTGCAGCCGTTGGTGGATGATTTGAAATAATTATGGTAATTCGGCGTTCGAACATATGATATATTGAAGGAGCAGAACTTTCAGATAAGAGTGTCTCTCATGTGGACCATCAACAATTTTTTAGCATATGGCATATTATCGGGGTGGAGTACTTATGGTATTTTGTCTTGTCTGATATGTATAAAAAAGCGTAAGCCATTCCGTCTCCAGAATGGAGGAAAATCATACTTTTTTTATTGTCACTATCTGTTCCTTCCTGTGTCACATCGATTGATAAGGAACAGAGATGCCTTTAGAGCTGATAAACAAGAACTATCTCCTCCCCCGTTGAGACTGACAGGAGATAAAGTTTGAAAAGAGGTAGATGGATTGTCGACTGTGATGTAAGATCCGATATAGGCCAATCACTTTGAAGGGTTCGGACGTAGGAATAATTAGACGAAGCAGAGTATCTTTTGGGACTTACCTTATTGGAAGGACAATCTCATAAGGCACAATCTTGACGTCATGCATATCGAAAAGAATCTATTCGACAACATCTTTAATATAGAAATGGATATCAAGAAAAAAGAAAGAGAATGTCAAAGCAAGAAAGGACTTGGAAATTATTTGCAGGCATTCATATTTGCACCTAAAATAAAGTAGCAACGACAATTGGATCAAGCCTTCAGCGCCATTTACATTGAGTACGGAGGATAAATTGATAATATGCAACTGGATTTCAAACTTGAGATTTTCTGACGGCTACTTGTCAAATCTGGCAAGATGTCTTGATCTCAACGAACGCAAGCTGACAGGGATGAAGAGTCATGATTGCCATGTGTTTATGGAAATATTACTACATATTGCTCTGAGAGAGATGTTGTCTGATCAAGTATGAACTCTGTTGTCCGAATTATCTATCTTCTTTAGGGATTTGTGTTCAAGCAAGTTGACGGTGCAACATATAATAGAACTTGAGGAGAAGATTGTCATAGCTGCTATTTTTTATTTTATTATTATTTCTATTTTATTTGATATATATATATATATATATATATATATATATATATATATATATATATATATATATTAGTTAGTTAGGTTTATGCAAATATCAATTTATAATTTGAATTTATCATAAATACTTGGATTATGAGGGGGGCTTAATGAATAAAACCCAAACAAAGGGGGGGGAGAAACCATTAACCCACTGTAACTTTCCTTTGACTCATCACCCACCTTTACACATGTATTCATTCCTCTCCTTCTTCATTTTCCATAAGCCATATGTCTTCTCCTTAACCCTTCTTCCCTTTCCAATGAACCTAACCCCTCCCTTTTATTTCCATCACCAGCACCATCTCTCCTCTTCCTTAAACCCCTCTTCTTCATCTTCTCCTTATTCCTCTCTATCTTCACCTTCACCCCACGTAATTGCCACTGCTGTTGCTGCTGTGGCTATTACGGCTGCTGCCGCTGCCCGACCCGCAGCCCACGGTGCCGCCAGACGCCGCCCACCGTGCCACCCGCCTCCGGACGCCAGCCTCCCTCCTCCGACGACCTCCATCATCTCCTTCTCCTCCCTCTTCCTCAAAACCTAGGTATATCTTCATTTCTTTCCCAAATTTCTTCTAAGTTAAAGTTTAGAGTATAGTTTAAATCTTAAAACTCTTTGGAATAGGAGTATAGGAAGAAATCAAGAATCAATTTGAGAATTTTGGAAGAATCCTAGGTTTTGCTCAAGCAAGGCAAGTCCTTATCCTACTTCTCAATTTTTTTCCAAATTTAAATATCATTCCTTGCTTGGTTATTTCTCAAATTTCAGAATTTATATCTTAAATGTTTATACATGAATGGAATGGTATAAATTTAGGGCACAGGATTTTTGAATTCATGTTTAGGACACAATATAGATTTATGGACACAAGCCTTTAAATATGGTATATAAATAATTGGGTTTATAAAATTGTTATGGTGATTCCTAATTTGTAAGTATGAGGTTGACTATGAAATTTTTCATGTACCCTAAATATTCATATGTATGTGTGAATATATGTGGGTGTAGCAAATTCTCCACCTAGTTTATATATATATATATATATATATATATATATATATATATATATATATATATATATATATATATATATATATATATATATATATATATATATATATATATACTTGTATAAAATTCTAATGACCTTGACACACATTCATTTTGGTGAATAAGTCTCAACCATTACATCTTAAGTTGACCAATATATCCTAGAATAAGTAACTTTTAGGACAAGAGATTATAATACATCATAATTGCCATTACTCATAATATGTGTTGTCTAAATAGAAGTTCTAGATGTTGATGTATTAACCTATTGACATGTTATAAATGTCTTGGCCTAGAATTTACAAAATATTAAGTAATTAGCAATTTATCTAATATTTTAATTTAGTCCAGATTTAAAAATATGAGTATTTAACCTATTTTCATTATCATTATGTAGTTAAAATAAGTATTCATAGATACACGTATATTAGGATAACCCTAGTTATTAACTTTTAAGTTAAACTATATATTTTGTACCTTCTAAAGGCTAGTATATGGAAGATGCATTTTTTTAATCTTAATTTTTTTTTATTTATATAACATGTATAGGTTGATTTGTTCATATTAGGTTATAACACTTAAAATTATTTTCAATAACATTTACATATTCTATCAATAGAATTTGACCTTATGAAATAGTGACTTGTTTTGTGAACAGGTATTATTGCGTTAGAAATTTTCACATGGAAATCATAATGACCAACATCATACAATATGTTCTATGAAGATAAATTCTTTGTTTGTGGATGTTACTATATTCTAACATATTGTGTCCTTGATTTGACATAGCACTTGTATAAAGCAAATTCAAAATAGCTAGCTTGTTAAGGTATGAAGGAAGCCTTCCTATTGTGATTATTTCCATATATAATATGATTGTGTGTGTTCCGGTATTGAGAATTGCTCTACCGAAGGGGTCGGCAAACCAGGAAAATTCTACGGAGAGTTGGTTCGGGTCTCATATATATGTAAACAATTAAAAAATTCTGTAGCACGAAATACAAAGGAGACTCTACCGAAATTTTTAAGAATTTTGGGAGTTAACTAAATTTTTGATATCCAGAAGTTAACGCTTATATTTATCCGTAACTTATAGACTACTATATCCTAAGTAGCGACGGGCTCTCGATAAACCTTAAATAAATTATGCTTAGGGGACAATTAGTTGGAGTCTAGGATGCGTAGGACACTGACACGAGTCACGCAAGCGAAACTCAATTTTGTATTATTATGTATTTCTGCTGGAGTAAAATTTAATTATTCAATTCAAATAATATCCTATGTTTTTTTATGTCCTCATTTTAAAATGAGAACAGAGTATTGAGATTATAATATTATATGTTTCAATTGGAAAGGAAATACAATTTAAATCCAGTGTTTCTATTTTGATTCCTTCAAGGAAAGGACAAATATTGAAATCCTGATACCAGTATGACAATTTGATCCTTGTGAAAAGTGGCAAATATTGAATTATATTCATTATTTATGGCATACATGAATCGAGATCCGGATTCATACCTATATCCAGTAAAAATATAATGTAAGATAATATAATATGATTATTTGTAGCCTTAAGTTAGTGCATTGGGTGGGAGAGAACAACTGGATCACACCCAAAATCTCTGCAATATAATAAATAAACAAGACTAATCAGTAGAGTTTTTCGCATCGTAAGGCCATACGATGTTGGGGGTGAGGCTTAGCTCACCAAGAGAGATTTCGGATTCCAGAAATTCTTGTATTAAAACAAGAATTGAAGAGTTTAAAAGTTACAAGTTTCACTTCCTGCACAGGAGGGGCCGGATTCTAAGCACCGTGCCACTAAGACACAACCTGATCCCTGGTCACGGGATTGTTGCTGAGAAAATATGATGCATGTGATCCAGATATATTTTCTAAATTGTATCATCATATAAAAAACTTGTTTGTGATTGTGGTAATGAATTAAGGTTGTGTTGTTTGTTTTGAATTGACACTAAGAGATTATTAGAATAGGTCTTAGTTAGAGTTATATTTCAAGTTTAAACTATAATACTTCTAACTATATCAAACTCAGATTCAACTATATGGAAATGTCTTTTAATTATTCTATTCTATTCTTTTATCATATCATATCTTCAGTTCTTTTATCGTTCTTGACCGAGGACTTGCTGTCGTTCTGATGACCTAGTATTGTTCACTAGGGGAAGACAAAGTATATGGAGAGATGTTACCTCTTTACGACGTGGACGAAGTCGAGGAGTGATCTTCAAGTGGTTTTCAGGAATACAGCAAACAATATTTTGTAGATGGAACTATGTAAATTAAGAAGATTTTATTGTACAAACTTGTACAGTTGTACTTAATATGTGTTGTGTAATTATAGTTTGTAGTAATAAAGCATTTTAGTATGACTTGAATTCCATCCTAGAATTATACAAGCGACAATCGCTGATACGGGTACGATAGTATTCGTATGAGGCGTAGCCTGGAGATGTAGTTATGTACCCGGCTCATTGTATCCTGGGAAGCGGGGCGTAACAAAGATGGTCTTGACATTGTGTAAGTTAGAAAGGGTGCTTCCCCTCAAATTTTTTGATAGTATGGAGCATTTGTCGATTCATCTTGCATACGAAGCATGCGTCGGTGCTCCCGTCCATTATCGATAGATGTATCCATTTGAGAGATATAAATTCTTTATACTAATAATTTTTTTATTCAAATAATTCTAAGATTCAATATATTATCTATAGGTATCTACATCACCTGAAGAAGAAGGTTGGCAATAAGGCTCATGTACAAGCTTCGATATGCGAAGAATATATCACTGAGGATGTTTCAAACTTCTGCTACATCTACTTTGATACTCAAGTCAGAACAAATCGCAATAGAGCTCCAAGGAATGATGACGGTGTGGTTGATGGCCCGAATTGTGTAATCCACACTATCTTTAATATAGGAGGGAAGCCTACAAGTGCTACTAAAGTACGTTGGTTGGAAGATGATGAGTTTGAAGCCGCTCATCGATATATATTATTAAATAGTGATATAAAAGAGATGCAAGATATTGAGAAGTAAGCGACACATCTTTCCTAGATATTTTAATTTTGTATATAATTGGAAAAGAATTGCTCTAACTGTTCTCCTTATTATCATAATATTTTAGAGTTGAGGTAAAAATGAAGAGACCTAATATTAATGAAGATGATCTTGCTAGAGAGGTTGATAGAAAATTTCTATCGTGGTTCCATAATTATGTACGGATCCTAAACATTAAGTATTCTAAATTTATCATTCAGACTAATCTTTGTCTAATGTCTATATGATATGTGATGTTTCAGGTTTTTCATCCTGGTACAGACTTACAGAACGAACGACTTCGAGCATTAGCTATCAGACCATGCAAGAGGGCAAAGTCTTGGGATGGATACACCATCAATGACTTCAAATTTAGAGCCACTGATAAATCTATTAATAAATCATTTATCGATGAGGAGGCTAATTATACAAAGAATTTTGGAGTATGTGTGAGGGGTTCAGTCTACGATGCTGATCCAGAATTTGACTATTACGGTGTACTAAGAGATATCGTGGAGCTGGATTACTCTTATGAGATAAAAATTATGTTGTTTAAATATGATTATTTTAACACAACACCCAAGAAATGATAGAAAATTAACAAATATTTTAAGTTTTTTGATATAAAATATGGAGAGAAAAAAAATTTGAACCATTTGTGTTGGCTAATCAAACGGTTCAAGTGTATTATACGAGCTATTCTAGTCGACGACACAATAATAAAGATTGGTGGGCTGTATGCAAAACTAAAGCTAGAAACACATATAATGTTAGGGATTTAGCATGAAAAGAGGATGAGGTATGCTTCAACTTGCATATATGAGTTTGGCCGGTGTTGATGGTATAGAAGTTGACGTTACCGTAGAGGAAGATAGAGGAGAACTCTGATATGGAGGTATCGAACGAGGAACAAGAATTGGAAGATGAAGATGATAGTGATAGTGGAAGTGAAAATAAAAATGAAGAAGTAGAAGATAAAGATGAAGACGATTCGGAAAATGATTGGGAAGACGATGAGATTCGGAAGATGAAGAAGATTAGTACGTACATACATATGCATTAGCTTAGATATTTATTTAATTATTTTATGACATAATTATTATTTATTTTATTATCACACTAGTATTTACTTATTTTACCACACCATTACTTTATGATTATCTGTTTGATGACACCATTTTTTTATTTGCTGCAGATTTACCTATAGTATGGCGGGATGAGGATGAGGATGATGACAAGTTCAGAGAGGATCATCTTCTCAGCATCCTCCATCCATTATGCCTGCTACCCCAGATTCTCGCACATGACCTGAGGACGAGTTCGTAGATGCGACCGATGGTTTATCTCCGCCATATACTTGTTCTCCAGTAGGAGGAGCTACTCCATCTCCCGGATTGCCATCATCTGCTACCCCTTCTTCTACTCCAGCCACTATCGGCATAACTATACCGGCTACTCCACCAGTTGCTTCCACAGGAGCAAATTAATTTTCAGGCCTTCTTGTGGACAACGGAGTATATGTCCGTCGTCCAAGATTTGCAGACATTCGTATCCTACCAGAGTAGCTAGCCAATATATGTCGTCCCGAGCTATGGGCCGATGGAGCAACGTAAGCATTTATTTGTCAATTCACGCATTTATTTTATATTTTTTATTCTAATTGTATATTGTCTACTTATTTCAGATTTTTTCTGATCAAGGCTGGGAATGATCTGGGGGAGATCATGAGGTGTAAACCCCTAAATTTTTCAGGATTTAAAAAAATAATTTTTAGAAATTTTATGTAATTTTTAACTAATTAAAATTAATGTTTACGGATATTAAATAATTTTAAATAATATTATTAAATATTAAAATATTATAAAAATAATATTTTTGGGTGTTAAATAATTAATTAGACTTACAGCAATTTTTCTGTAATTTATTGGACCCCATAACTATTTTTAAAGACCTAAAAATTAATATTTTAATTAAACCAAAATAAACCAAAACAAACCAAACCAAACCAACCAGTTTAATCCATTATTTGAACCCAACCCAAACCGGACCCAAACCCTAGCGGGTCGGGTCGGGTCTGAACCCGACCCACTACCCGAAACCTAAACCCGCTACTGTAGTTGCTATAGTAACCCCCCAAAATTCCCCTCCCTGGCGGCCGTTCCTGCCGTTGTGGCTCTCTGCCTCCCCCGCGAACGTTTCCCCGCGCCGCCTCCGTTCAGATCCCCTACCGGCCAGTCCAGCCCCTTCTCCTCCCAGCCAACGGTCGGCCGCCCCCTATAAAACCCCTCCAACACCGCTGCCATCTTCACCACCACCACCACCCGACAACTCTGAGCCATCTGCCAGCTCCGGCCGCCTCCGCCCGAGCTCCTCCGGCCGACCCCTTCTTCTTCCCCGGCGAGAACCCTAGCCACCGTGCCTCTCCACCCGCTGAGCACCCCAACTCCACCTCGTCGCCCTTCGCTGCCACCGGACGACCACGACCACGGTCGCACCTCGACCATAGCCCTAGCCACCCCGAGCCTTCCTCCGTCGTGCCCTTGCCGACAGCAGCCGCACAGTGCCACCATCGCCGGCCGAGCGTCGCCGCGTCACCCGCGTTCGCGAAGAACAGTCAATACCGATGCCCTGCTCAGGTGAGGTTTTCTCTCTCCTTGTCCTCTCATTTTTTATTTTGTCGACTCGTGCGTATAGACTGTGTGACCCTCTCGATACCCGTACAAATTATTCGGGGTATCGCATCCTGTGTCGGTCGTAAATCGCGACGCAAAAACAGGAAAATAAATCCCCTTTTTCTGAAAATTCAGAAATTATCTCAAACTTCCCAGTTCGCGACCATTTTATGACTAACCTGTTAAATATTTTCAAAATTGGCTTGAACAGTTAATTAGACCATATGACCAAGTTTTTAAAACCTATTTTAGTGTAATTTATTGAGCTGTAGTTTGTAATATTTTTGGGGGTGAAAATGACCAAAAACTTGGTCTTTATAAATCTTTAATTTTTTTGGAACTGGGTGCGCCCCGCTAAACGGGACGACTTGGCCATATGCGGACTTCACAGAAAGGTGCGCGCCATTAATACGGATGTGTGAGATTTCCCGGAAGTTGATTTGGATGTGCATGCACACCAGAATCAACGCGTATCCATCGACAACACCTCGTATCGGTCCTGTTCTGTAACTCGTTGTCACTTCGTGTGCGCTCGTCGTTTCGAAACGAAACTTACGCCATCGAACTCGTAGCAATACGCTAGTCCTGTGACCCAAGTTTGGTTCGATTGTGAGAACGTTGACGAAATTCCGTATCGTGGGCCCTACGGCTCCACTTGACGGGCGATTTTGTGATCTGCTCATCGAAATCCAGTTCTGGATATTTCGTTGGATTTGTATCATCGTCTAGACTTGTAGACACTAAGTTTGACGAATTTGGAGAATATTATCTCTGGCACATTTTTCGGTGCGAAGTGGGCCATATGTGGACCTCGCTTTGACCAGAAACTGCCACTTTTGACCCTATGTCCAAATTGGACTTATGGACAAGCAATTCTAGCTATTTGATGTCTTTTGAGCATGATGGTAACATTTATTTCAGCAACCGGAGGATTACCTGCAGATCCTGCTGATACCAGAGCAGCAGTTGGAGTCCGAACCCCAGGCAAGTGTACCTTGCCAATCTTGCAGTTCTTGTTACATAATATTCCTTTAATTTATTGTATGATGTATCTGTTCAACCTAGGACTGTGTGATATTTCTTAGCGTCTGAATAATATTTGGGTGTCAATACCGTACGCAGAGTTGTGTAACGTCACCTAGAGATAAAAATCGAAACCCTATACATTCTCGTGCTTGCATCATCAAGTACGTCATACCATAGGACACTTGACACTGCTCATAAGACAGAATCTTCCTGAGATATTCATGGTGATTCTGTATAGGCTGCATGATTCATGACATAGATATTATATATGTTTAGATATCATTATGACTCGCTGCATCAGTTAGAGGTCATGATCTTGCGTGTCATAGACATGAGACGTATAATTACATTGGGTAGGAAGAGACACACAGGCTACAGGCTGATTTTATATATATATATTTATTACGGTGCCATAGGCCCACTACATAGTATAACTACATAGTATAACTGCTACCCGGCTCCCCGACACAAAGCTTGTAGTAGTCTCAGCCTGAGTCCTAGTGATGATCTCATTTGCATATCACTTAGCTGGTTATGTAGTTCGCCCTATTGATATATTTTATATACTGCGTTTATTTTGGCATGCTATTTCTCGTACCTTGTTACATCCCTCTGAGGACCTGGTCCCTTGCCAGTTTTGCAGCATAGACCATTGTGGAGCCTACCAGGAGTGCTGATGTGTGTTGCTTTGTCATGCAGGAATTTGTGCCAGGTACTTATATTATTTCTTCCGAAGTATTGATTATTATTCATATTATTTATTCATCTGCTGATATAGTCTAGTTTTATATACTCATATTCCTTTCTTGAGTCTATTCGAGCTTATGGGTTACTGGCGGCCGACTTTAGCACATATAGCTCCTTCTTGCATATTATGTTCATTGTGGATTGAGGCATAGATATTTATATTTACTTAATTATATAGATAGTGACCCTTCTATTACAGCTTATATGTATTTGTATCAGACCAGAGTCTGGTCGAATGCGTAGCTGGCATGTTACGTATTCCTAGTCCTACGTATTTTTGGGACTAGGGCGTGACATGAGGGGCTACTTTGATGGCCCTTATATCAACTTTAGTGCCATCCCGCTCGATCGACGATTCGCTTAGTTGGAGAAGCTCGGGGTATGTATATAATTTTATTTATAATAATATATAATTTTTTTGATTATAATGATAAAAAATATTTTTCTAATTTGCAGAGGTTGTATTGATGTCCGGATCATAGAGATATTGATATCCAGAAGTACTATAAGACTGTCACCAGCAAGAGGTTGAGCGATATGATCAATGACCAGAAGACATTGACGTTACTTGGATCAGATCACCGCAAGGAGTGGATGAAGACGGAGTATTGGAAGGTGATGAAGAAAAAGATGGACACCCCGACCCACAAGTCCAAGTGCGAGAAGGCGAAGGCTGCTCGTGCTAAGGGTGGTCTTCATACTGGTGGATCCATTCCGACCATCGAGCATTTTCGATGGATGGTTAGTATTAAAAAATTTTGCTAGATCGATTTTTTTGTAATTCTATTTTTTTGCTTATTTATTAATTGCTTAATTTTTACAGTGCGACAAGGCCGCCAGAGTCGTAAAAGACCCCAAGACCATAGACTTCCCAATAATCTGTCAGCGAACCCACAAAAGAAAGAAGAATGGAAATATCGTAGATGAGCGAGCCGCCAAAGCATATGTAAGTTGTCTTTATAAAATTTTGTCAATTTAATTAGATTATTTTTATAATTTAATTAGATTCTAGGTTTCTAGGTCAAAACAGTCAAACTAGGCCAACTCTAGGTCAAACAGTCAAACTATGATATTTTCTAGTTTCTAGGTTAATTTTTTATCCATTCTGATGGTTTACGAAGTTATATTAAGATTGTAAAAGCATATAAAAGAGAAACAATTATCTATCGCATGTAAATTAATTGACAATAGTGATTACTATTTTATTCAATTTCAAAAATACTAAGAAACAATACTGTAAATACTTAAAATTATGTACCTTGGTTAATATTCTATTTTAAGAAACAACACTGTAAATACTTAAAATTATAATTTTATTCAATTTACTTTAAACCTCATAGGAATGGTCCGATACCGATTTTGATTCCGATAATTTGAACCTTGGTTAATATCCTATTTTAAGATATCGTAGAAATTAAATATATCAAATATAACTCAAATTATGTACATATACTATGATATCTAGTATCTAATATGATACTCTAACCAAAATTAAATATAGCACATATAACTCTAAAATCCTTAACTCTAAACCTATTTATATAAATAAATATAGGAGATGTACGAGACGTTAGAGGGGGGCACTGAGAGCAGTTAGCCGACTGAGATAAACTGTCATACCCGACTGGTATTTCTTGAATTTCTAGGATTTAATTTTTCCTTGATAATATATTCCTGCTGTATTTTCTCATGTTGGTTCATGTTATTTATTTATTGTTTATTATTCCTGTTGTTGAGAAATACTATCCGAGATCAGTAGAATACCCATTGACACTGCCAAAAACCCAGTTTAGGACACGCATGTAGAATGGACCCTTGGTTCGGTTCATTTTGGGTGAACCCATGACTAAACCCTCTTTCTCTCCTCTCTTAGTTTATATATATGAGCTTTTCTCTTTCTTCTTCATTTTTTATTTTCTTCTTCATCCTCTCCCTCAAACTCCCCCTAACCATAACCCTAGGGAGAAGTTACTGTGACTTGGACCGTGAGAGGTAGAGGCTAGGATCCACCCCATGCAAGTACATCTTGCTCAATGGTGAAGCCTTGATTTTCAGATTTTTCATATTTTTTTTTCAAAAAATGTATTTAATAAAAAAATGTTCTCCTTGAGTTGTTGATCATATTTAGTTCTTGAAGTTTTGGATTTTGATGTATAGATTTTTGTAGATCTGAGTTTTAAGTTTAGTATTTTTATGTGTTCCATGTGTTTTTCTTGGTTTTAATATATTAAAACTTAGTGTTTTCAAAAAATAGTTTTTCCTTATGTTAGAGCTTTTTATTTCGAGCATTTTGGCTTTTAATTCACTTAATTTGGAGTTAAAATAAAGTTTTTATGAAGAAAATAAATTTTTGGTTTTTGAGCTTTCGGCCATGGTTGAACCTGCTGTTGGAGAAGACGAAGTCTTTATGTGGCTAGCCAGAGCGCTATGCGTCCAGAGAGGGTTATGCGACCGGAACTCCTTGTCATATACTGACAGCATGCGTCTATCTTGTTGGATGCATGACTGTACATCACATAAAGTATTCTGGACCTAATCCTTAAACTACTTGTGTTTTCACTCGTTGAACGAATGCAAAATTCGCTAAGTTCAAGAGGGGCATCTATGCGGTAATCTGAGCATGCGATAAATGGACTTATAAGGCATTGGCACTATGCACCTCTGCTCTTTTGCCATATAACTCTGCTTCATCCTTGCACATCTTTTCATGGTTTAGTTTTTTCTTCCTGACATACTTTATGGCATGTCACATCAATCACTTTATGTCACTTTTCTGACACTCTATTTTTGGTCGTCACTTCGACACTTGCCCCAAGGAGTAGAATTTAACCCTGAGCATGCGGCCAATAGGTGCATGCGACAAATAAGTCCATACGGCCAGTGGGTGCATACGGAAAGTGAGAGCATGCGGCCAGTGGGTGCATATGACAAGTGAGTCTATGTGTCAAGTGGGCGCATGCGGCCAGGAATTCTTGAGTGCATTTTGTGTTCTTTTTTATTATGTTTTATTTAGTAATTTATTTTAGTAATTATTTTGGTGTGCTTCTTTATGTCGATACAAGTTTACGTTACCAGACCAGTTTATGTACTAATTCATAATCCTCATGACATTGTGGAAATAATTGTGTATAAAAATCTATTGCATTTGGCATCGGGCAATCGAGTGTGAGTATTACCCAATGTATCGTGAGTCACGGATATGATAGCTCGTGAAAAGCTTGTACCCGTGATCCGTCATTCTAAGGAAGTTCTCAAGTATCCACGACTCGAGAACTTGAAATAAATTAGTAATGATTAAACAAGATAATATTTACCTAGATCATTGGGAGGAAAGAATATTGCGCTACCGGCTACCCCGATCCTCAAGGCCCCCATGCAGCATGGAACAATCCTGCTAGGCAAGGGCTCTATGACTGACTAAGTTTACGCGTGTTGCGGTACTACAAGTTGTTGTTTTGTATTTCAGTATATGCATTCCAGTATATATTCTTGTTATGTTTCAATTTCAGTTATGTTACCAGACCATTTATCGATAAGTTTATGTTTACAAAAATCAGTTTCACTTAAAAAATCTCTTTATGTTTACAAAAATCAGTTTCACTTACAAAATCTCTTTATGTTTACAAAAAAATCAGTTTCACTTAAAAAATCTCTTTATATTTACAAAATCAGTTCCATTTTACAAAAAGCTTTTGTTTATAAAACTAATCTCATTTACAAAAATTTACTTATATCTTCAAAAGCCAGTTTATGCTTACTTTATGTTGTGTTATGCTATCAGTTATATGCTTTAGTTCCTTATCCATCATTGTTTGTGATATAAGTACTAGACAAGCGTACCCTTGGCCATCCGGGTTAACTGCAGTGCCGGTGGTAGCGATATTCTTCAAAACATGCATTTGTTAGTAACTAGGTTTGTGATAACCTTAGTTAGTTAATTATAGCAAGTCGTAGGCATGTTTGGCCGTGCAATGTTTGCCTATTCGTTAAGCTCGCTCTTTTAATTTATTCTTCGGGGCATGGTTAGGGTGTTAAGTTCTGCTTAGGTGAAGGTCTGCAACCCCAATCCCTGTTTGGTTTAAGGGTTGTGGTCCCGATCAAGAGTAGTTTTCATGCTCTCTTGCTGCTCGTCGCCTTACTTTTAATCTTACACTTATTATCAGTTCTTCCAGTATTATTCTTGAGACGAGTACGTTGGTACCGTACAAGTCTCAATCTGCATTTATTTCTTATATATCTCTTTGGCTTATGTTGTGATGTTTTTGGTCTATCACCTAGAGCTCCTTTGTGGTACTTGTTGCTTGGGGTTCTGACCCCACTGGCTTTGCATGGCCAGGTTACCCCAAAGAGAATCAGGATCCACCGCCCTTCCAGCAAGATGGCTCGTACTCGTAGGACTGCGGCCGAAGCTCATTAGTGGGTTTTCTTCCTCCACCCCTCGTAGTAGTATTCCTTTTTTGGTATTTTAGCATGAGGCAGTGTTAGTCCCTTATTTTGAGATCACTTCTCTTACTATGGTCAATATGATTTATATATTAGACCATGGCTGGTATATTTATCATGTATATTTAAACTCTGCTAGTGCAGCATTTTGTATTCACTAGCTTCATGATCATATGTGACATATAATTAGGGATGCCTCTTTACTTTCATGTATGATATACTCTTGTACTTGTGTTGTCGGATTGAGATAATAGGATCTGTCAACCTTAGGACTGACGTCATAGCATGCTAGAGTTCACCCATCTGTCTTCTAGACAACATTAACACATTGCGACTTACTTCAATTTTCTGCAAGGTGCAGTTGGCTATGTCAGTCCCCATAATTATCTAGTATTCTGGGAGCGGGACATGATAGAAACGAGCTATGGGTACAAGGTGTCGGGAGAGAAAAATATAGCAGTGTGTATGGTACCAGATTGTTGGCATCCCAGCCGTCGGTTCTTTTCAGAGCTCCTCCGACGGCTACTCCAGCTCCATCAGTGCCCAGCTCCGACATTCCTTCTGGTGCGATATCTCTGGAGCAGCTCACGACGACTATGCATGAGCTACATGGGCTGGTCTGACAGTTGGTAGCCACTCGTGATGCTGCGACACATGCTCCTCCGACGTCTACTATGTTGGTTCCTCTAGCTATTGCGACGGCTCCAGCTCCTCCGACGGCATCGATGGATCATCCAGCTCTTCGACGGCTCCGGCCACTGCTCCATCTGCCATTTTTTTTATGATCTACATGATATCATCGCTATGGTTGTGGCGCAGTACATGGCTAGCCGACAGCCGCCGTCGCCGCCTCTACCATCGACTTGATGAATTTTTTGAGTTTGTCAGATTTTTTTGAGTTAGTTGTACTTTTTTGACTTGATTGTATTTATTTGACTTTGTGGGATTGTATAACAGTTATTTGTACATGTTTGGATTACTCTACTTTATTATTTTATTATGTATATAACATTTGTACATGTTTGTATGGGTTTTATTAGTTTGTGTGAAATTTACTTGTGTGAATTTTATTTTTGTGAAAATTGGTGAATGTATAACAGGTATATGCTCAATAGAAATTGATTTCTGGAAAAAATATTACCTTTACCGATGGACTGACGATGTAATAGTGACAAAAAATCTAAAAAATCTCAGGTCAGCGAAGGACTGGCGATGTAATAGCGACGAAAAATCTGAAAAATCTCAGGTCAACGATGGATTGCTGACAGAAAATCCCAAGCCAGCGACTACCTAGCGACGGGCTATTTTGTTGCTAAAATATTTGATACACACAAATGTGCCAAACATATATCAGAGTTCGTCGCTAACATCCGTTGCTAATCTGTCACTGAGAGTGACGACTTAGCGACGAACTCTGTGAGCCCTGAATGTACAAAATCTTCTGAAAACTTTGGCAAATTTTGGCTCACATAATCCGTCGTTATTATATCGGTAAGTAGTCAGAAAGTTTAGCGACAAAATTTATACGTCACTGATCCATCGTTGGTTTTATTTCGCTCATTCCGTCGTTAATCCGTCGATAAAGCGACGGATTAGAGACATAATTTTTGTAGCGACGTTAATTTTTCTAACGGAATATTTTCGTCGCTAATCAGTCGCTAAATACAAATAACGACAAAAAATTATATTTTTGCGACGAATAATTTTGTCGCAAAAATAATATATTCTTGTAGTATGGCCATGCTTTCTTGCCAGTATAAGTTTGTTGTGTTCTTTATGCTTGTTGAAATTATTTTATTTGAGGTGGTAACAGAGGCCTATACTAACTTCCTGCAGGTACCATAGTCAGCATCACTGGTATTGCCTGGTGTATTGGCCTTGGTGCATTTAACATCGACCTTAGTACATTCCCTTGAACTACTTGCCTTGGGTTATACCCTGCATTCATAGACCTTGGTACAAATTGTTGATATTGTGCCATATGTAATGCCCCGCTCCGCGTCGGCATTATGTATCAGGTGAGTGGGCAGAATTTCGTTCTCTGATTCTTGCACGCCTTAATAATAACCTGAGTTTTTGCTTGCAACGTTTTCATAAGATAATGATAGAACCTGCCTTGCATGTTAATGAACGAACTCATCTAGCTTGTCTTTAAAATGATAAGTCTGCTAAACGAGAATCCTGAAATGCTTGCCTAGAGTGCATGAACATGTTCACTATCGTTTATGCTTCGAGAGAACCATATTGTGCCTGAATGTGTTCAAGTGATAAGTCGGATTGTCCCGCAACAACGATAACTGTTCTGATGGTTCGTCTCGTCTGCATACTAGAGTTTATTTGATAGTGTTCCATGTATTCGTACGCGGTCGGACAATGGCTATGGTGGAGAGCTAAACTGCATGCGTCATTAGCCACTATGGGTCACAACTGCCATAGCATCATATGAAAGAGTCATTGGTATGCTGTACAACCAGCTGCCGATCCTGAGATACTTGGGGACCGCCCTGCATATAGCTAAGTCATTGTGTTGGCTTGGATAGAGGACTGCCCCTAGATGTGCATTGTGTATCTAGCTATGCATTTGACCATGGAGTCTCACGAGACACGTTGTGCGTACCCTGAACATGAACGTTTGCTTGTCTTGCTTATTGCATATGAAACTCTGTTTTCAAAGATGTTTCCAAACAATGTAATATGACTCTACTAGAACTGCATGAAACGAACATAGATAAAACTAGAAAGATCACTAGTAATATAATATTTTACAACATGATTACTTAGTATTGGTTTTAGTGAATGCTTGTTTCTGTTCAGTTATTTTATCTCACCAGTACTTATAAAAGTACTAACCCACCAACAGTTTACTTGCTTACAGGTACTGGATCGTCCGAGGGAGCGATAGGCGTGCCACAGTCCCTAAGACCCAAAAATTCTGGTTTCGATTGTTGCCCCGAGATGCTATCGTATAAGGGGGCATAATGTATGGAACGAACGAATGCCTTTGCAAAAGGAAACCAAGTTGCCTCGATTGTCCCAAATACTCAGTTGGCTAAATGCATTGCATTGCAACAAGTCCCTTTCTGCTGCTTACTCGATTGCGATGATAGCCAACTATCAACTTAAATGATTGGCCTTGTGCGGGTGTAACCCCAGGCTCGCATGGCATCACGTCCCCGATACACTCTTGCGGGCCACACAAAATACCTTCCTCGCACCCGCGGGACGGGCGCGGTGATTCGCGTTCGGCGTGCCGGGTCACGGTGATTCGTGCCCGGTTCGATAATCCGGCTATACGGGGGCGAGTGTGGAGGAACGGCGGCCCAGACGGGTCCGGGACATGACATAATGGTATAAGAGCAGAATCGATCTCTTGGCCCAAACCGTTGCTATGACTCTGAGATATTATCGATATGGTATTACAATAGAGCGTTCCATACAATAAGTACATAGATATTCTCTGTCACGCCCCGATCTCCCGTGGGCTAAATCGGCCGTCCCCGCTCACGAGAATGACCACTCCAGCGCTCCCGCGGAACGATCACTTTTGACCCATCAGGGCGTGATGCCGCACGAGCGTGAGCCGCGCCCGTGCAAGGTCGTGGTTCATTGGCTGGCGGTAAGAGATCTAAGCCACAGAGTCGCACAGATTGTCCGAGTGCAGCGGAATATATAAACGCATAAGCGAATGGTAACAAGTTCACTGAGTCGACAGTAGCGGAAGCAAATCTTGAATAACACAATATAGAAGTAAGGCAACTCATTTTATTCATATTGAAACAAGTATTACAGGCGGCACATAGCCGAGATTACAAGTCGCTCAAGCTCTCTCTCTCTCTCTGAAACATAAAAAGTGTGCCAAGTGGCTACATTTATGGATGATATACAGGAGATGTTCAGGCGATGTTCAGGTAATGTTCAAACATTATGTCTTATATATGTGCTTATGTTCAGGATGCAACGCTCTAAGGCTTCAGAGTGAACTCCTGGCCTTAGCACGCACGAAGGAGGCATCTGCACCGAACGAGGTTCTCCTGCACCCTACACATAATCTGGTGGGTTATCAGTACATGAATGCATTAGTGGGGAGGCTACTCGCCCGCTCGACAAATCCAAACACGTAATATAGATTTCGTGCATTAACTATTTAATTGTCTTTCTAGTATTGCCTTAGGATCAGTTTCATGGCATATATAAAAAACCTATCTCGTCTGGCAGTGCGTCGTGCGATATAAGATGAAACACGGCGAGACTTACCAACTTACCATTTGTCCTTCCCTGTCCAAGACAAACCAATGTTAAATTCCAAGCACGAGCATATATAAACATTCAGGGGCATAGCATATGCAAATACTGTATTATGAGCGAGATTACGCTATGGGTGCACGAGTTACAAGAAATATCAGGTGTGTTGCATACGACGATCAAGTGTGTAAACCCCCTCGACCAGATTTCAGTATTTTTTAGGATTATTTTAATAATTTAGGATTTATGGCAATATTTTAATTTAATATTGCTTACATATCCTATTGACTTGTGCACCTGTCCATCACCGAATTATTTAGAGCTTTATCCTGACTGTTATTCCCAAATAAAGTTCATATACCTGTCCTAGACATGTCAGACTATTTTCTTGAATTTTGTGCAACTCCCAGATGCTTTATTATGAGCCTCGTTTGAGACGCACAAGTATCATTACAAAAGTCCATATTTATTTCCTATTTTAATTCCTGCTCTTTACCCATCTCTGTACCCTTAGAGATTTGAGGTCAACCTGCACCTGTTTTGCCCAAACAAAAATATGTTAATTTTCTACACTGAGTATACTACATTTAGTGTATTGACACCGTAGAAAAATTATGACCCTACCTGCCTCTAAATAATTAGAGAACACCGTGCGCAGTATTTATTAATTATTAAATACGCTGGCCCGTATCACCTCAAAACCAGGACCAGTCCCTGCCCAGACTCACCCCCATACCCCCGGGACCCTCACACAGCTTTTTCCTTCAATCCTGTGAATTTTAGAATTTTCAGGAATCGGGTATTTTTTCAGACAATTTTGTAATTGTGCAATTTCCCAAAAATAGGACTTTTACACAATTTATGAAATTACAGGGACTTTCCTACAAATTTTAGTGCAAGGTGTCACCCCCTCATTGGCCGGTGAACCTGCACCGTCTATTTGGAGACGGGACCCACCCGAAAAGATCCCAAAAATATTCCGAAAATATCCTACAAATATCTTGTAAAATATCTCAGGATATTTACTTAAAATATTATTATTATTTTTATAAAAGAAAAGAAAAAGAAAAATAAAATAAAATTCATAAAAATCTACCCCTGACCCAGCCGAACCCCACCCCCCCCCCCCCACGGCCGCCGGCGGCGAGCTCCCTCGCCGCAGTCTCCCCCTTCGCGCGGCGAGCCACCCTCCCCCCCCCCCCCCCCCCGCTGGTCTCTCTCCGCCGCTCCCTTTCTCCGCTGCTCCCTCTCTCCCCCGAGCTCCCTCTTCCCCGACCCCGTCGACCTCTCCCAACCCGCCTCCGCCGGCGCCGTCCCCTCGTCCCCTCTCCTCCTCCCGCTGGCCGACCTCTTCCTCCTCCCCCGCCGCTCCTTTCCTCCTTCCCTGCTCCTCCATCTCCAGCCGACCCCCTTCTCCTCTTCCCTCTACCGCCACCTCCACCACAGTCCACCGCCACCACCATCCTCCACCACCAGCACCAACGCCACCACCCACTCCCCTCTCCCAGCCCTCTTCCCCGGACGGAGCCGACCACCCGACCCCCTGAGCTCCGCCGACGACACCGTTCCCCGCCCGCTCTGGCACACCGTCGACTCCGGCCAACTCAGCCGAGCGCCGCTCGGTCGCCCCGAGACATCCCCGAGCCCTCGCCGACCTCCGCCGGCCTGAACCCCCATTCCCAGCGACCCGGACTCAAGCCCTAGCTCAGACACGTGTCGGACACGTGTCGGACACGAGAAACACAGTTTCCACGGAGCCCTGTTCAGGTATATTTTTCTCTCACCTCGTAGCTCTGTTTCCGATTCCGTCAGTTGCGTCGTGTAGACTGTGTAACCATCTCGGTGCCCGTGTAACCCGCTCGGAGCATCGCGTCCTGTGGCGATCGCGAACAGCGATCCAAATACAGGAAAAACAACGACCCGATTCACCCCGGAACTGAGTACGCCCCGCCAAACGGGACGACTTGGTCGCACGCGGTCTTTACCGAAACATGCGTGACGTTGATACAGACGTGTAGGAATTCGGAGAAGTTGATTTGGATGTGCGTGCACACCGGAATCAACGCGTATCCGCCGACACCGCCCCGTATCCGACAGTTCTGGAACACGTTGTAACTTTTTGTATACACGTCGGATCGAAACAAAACTTGTGCCATCAGACTCGTAGTAATACGCTGGTCCTGTGAGCCAAGTCTGGTTCGATTCTGAGAACGTTGACAAAATCCCGTATCGTGGGCCCCACAGGCTCTACCTGACGGGCGATTTTGTGACCTGCTCATCGGAATCCAATTCTGGAAGTTCCGTTGGGTTCGTATCATCGTTCTGGACTTGTTGACACTAAGTTTGGCAAATTTGGAGACCTTTGACCCTGACACGTTTTTTGGTGCAAAGTGGGCCCACATGTGGACCCCGCTTTGACCAGAAACTGTCATTTTTGCCCCTGTGTCCAAATTGGACTTAAGGACAGGCGTTTTTAACTATTTGATATTTTCTGAGACTGTTAGTGATGTTTATTTCAGCATCCGGAGACTTTCTTTCTGAGGCCATAGTTTCTGACACTTGGTATTTGACATCTGGATATTACATTTACAGCTCTCTTGCCAGGCAAGTATACCTTGCCTTATTGTACTATTTAAATTCAGTTATTGTTAGTTACATATTTATTTATTATATAAATGTGCGCGTCCGAGCAGACTCGGGTGCAGTCAACGATGGCGTTGACGTTAGGACTTGTGTCTGACCTAGTGTCTAGTAGACCCACCTAAAGTCGTGAAGTTATTGATATAACTTCCCAGGCCTTGACACGTATCATTACACGTCACAGAGTGAGTACATGTAGGGACGCGTGCCTCATGCGCGACTGGCCATCAGTGTGAGCAACACGTGTAGTGGTATTTAGCTCAGTTGTTTATCTTATTGAGACTTGCAGCATAGTAGGAGGTGTCCACGTCGTTTTCATGACTTGTACATCTATATTAGGCGGGAAAGACACTTAGTAGGCGTATGGGACACCCCCTCCTTATATATTCCTGTGGCCTGATACCATACTCTACGGAGATGGGGCATTCCTGTTACCATGCTGCTCGGAGATGGGGTATTGGTTTTCTTGTTCCCGTTATCGTGCTCCGAGGAGGATGGGGTATTATTGTTTTATCCTTCGATCCATGCTCTGCAGGGATGGACGATTGTGGAGTGCCCTTGCGTCAGGGGGCATATAACACATATACTAGCCAGTCATGACGATTGGTGAATTACGTCAGCATATGTCTAGCCCACACATTCCCATGCGTACTACAAGGTCTTTAAATTGCATTCACTTAGATGGTTAGCACACCCTATTTATTTATTCAGTATTTACATTATGGTATGTCATTTTTTTCTGTATCTTGCTATGTCCCTCTGAGGACCTGGTCCCCTGCCAGGTGTATATGTTCTCGAGTATTCGTAGGAGCACAGATCCGGGCAGGCTACTTATATCCCGAGGAGGTCTTCTCTTCGAGCCACGTGATTGTCATGTGTTCTTATATGGTGTGTATCTGGTTCCTTTTTATATTCTATTTCGGCAGTAGATTTGTTTTCATCTGACTGTTATTCTTAGATATCTGTATTGAGATCTAGTTACATGGTTATTGGTTATTCATATTTGATTTCTGTGGATGAGATTTAGATATTACCATGTGACTTTTGATTAGTTTTTACCACTTATGAATTATTGTTCACTATACAGCGTACGCTCGTATATATGGTTTCCATATATTGGAGTTGCCATATATACAGGCAGCTGGCATGGTTACGTATCCTATTCCTACGTATTTTGGGACTGGGGCGTGACGTGTTTTTAGTGGTGGCCCATGCAGGTCAGAGCATATTGTCTCGGTTACGTTACTGTACCGAGCAAGCCTGCACACAGGATTAGAGGATAGGATCTCATCCATAATTGACTATGACTTATCTTCCTTCCAGTCTGTCCTACTTACATAATAGCATCCTGCTTGATTCATGTGCTTCCCTGATAATTCCTCAAGTATAGCCCCTGCTAGAATATAGGAATCCTTGTTGATAGGATGATAATTAGGGTAGTATTCCTATTAAGAACACAACTAGGGCATTGACATATCATTAAGTTCAGACTACTTAATGAACCATAACCTTTATATTACCTAATGAACCCTAGTCTTCCATACTACCTAGTGAACCCTAGCATCACTACCTATAGATTAATTTACCAGTATCCCTTGACATATTTTTATATATGACTTGAGAGTAGTATAACCACTACTAGGATTAGTTAGAGACTTAACCATAGTGTGACCCTAGTCTTAAGGAACCAATAGAAATCCAAGGTTGAATACTAAGACTAAAACTCATCCTATGTTTGGATAAAACCAGTTTTATGCCAGAGACCCTTTACCCTTGTTGGCGTAAAACCCATTTGACCGTTGTTGGCATAAGAACCAAACAACTGCCTAGTTGGCGTAAAAGTCATATGACTTTCTTGTTGACGTAAAAACCAAATTATGCAAGAGATTGACTCCTTTACGCCACAGTTAGGACAACCGCTACCCACGATCCCTTAGTCTTCCTTACCCTGCGTCATGAAGGCCACGCAGGTAACTGCCCTGCGTAAACCTGATATTTCATGAATAATAGATAACCATTGTAGCGCAACCTGATTAGGCGTAACCTAAGAATAGAATGTGAGCATATTGTTACAGCCTTAGCTTTCCCCAGCCATGACCCAATCTTGTGCATTAAAGGCAGAGATACGCCTCGAGCCCTGTGCAAAAAGAAACAGCTTTCTGACAGGACATCTGATTTTGTCTCACCTCAAGCGTAAGTGACTTGTATCCAATCAGTCACTAAACGACAACCTGGGTCCCCGTGCAAATTCATCATCACAGCCGTCCATTCGATCGTTGTGCAAGTACTTTTGTCAGATGTCAGGATTCACTAATTTGACTGACAAACTCATAAGTTTCTCGTACAACTTTTAGGCTTAGACTTTCACCCAGACTTTTATGCGCAAATTTTTACACACAGACTTGTTACGCAGACAGATCGGAAGCTCTACCTTACGCTTTCCTGTTTTACGCGGATAGCTTTGAAGCCATGCGTTCCGCCCAATTATTTTTTATCTCTGCTTTACGCAGACAACCTCGAATCCATACTTTACGCGGACTTCCTTAAATCTCTATTTTAGGCAGACAGCCTATAGTGTATATTAAGATTGTAGAACTTAGAAGGCCATACCTATTTTGGGTCAACTAGCGACTTAAACAAGGAGTTAGAATATTAACTGTAGAGATTGTAGAGTCTTTTTTTTTGTGATTGTGAATTGTTTATAATTTCTCATATCATAATCTAGCGTATTTATATTTACTGTACTACCTTGACTTATAATAGTCTAGTTTTGCAAGCTTATTCTTTATCGAGCTTGTTCATGACACATGTGTTATTGGGGCCTGATCCACCCCACTAATACAATTGTCTATTCAGAATCAGTGTATTACGGTCTGATCAACCTTAGTGCATTTTGATTTGCCCTTCGCATAACTACTTTACGTGGATTGAGATATATAGTGATTAGTAGACAGATGTACTTGCCCTCTAGATATGTCTAAGCATATCGTATCAGTTACGTAACTGTACTGATACGAGCATGTGAATAGGAATTACCAAAAATAATATTTCAATCCACAACTGCTTTGACAAATCCCATTGAATTCTTTAAAACGCCTTGATCCCCACACTTCTAATCTATTACCTTCTCCTTGAACTCTTGATTACTGTTTTCCGTCTTCCCTTATTTTGGAAAGACAAAACCTCGTGCTTAGTATAAATACGAAGGTGTATTATTTCTGTAGCCTTTTCTGTTTGTTTCTTGGATAATTACCAAACTCTATTATTAGATTAGATTACAATTTAAACCCGCGCTACCCTAAGAATGACCTTCACTACCTACTTACGTTCCTGGTACGTGCATCTCTATGGCAGCATAAGATTTTTATTTTTGCCTCGTAACTTGGGTCAAGTTCAGAACTCAAGTATTACGATGAAGAAAATATCATTTGGCTATCAGGAGTCTAAATGGATTTTACCCGGATGAATAATTGACTGACTCCTGAGAGGATAGCAGCACCTATGACTAGGTTGACTTATTAGGATTAAGAATTCCTATGGACCAACGAGTGTCAAGCCGCTTTCAAGGAGTTGAAGAAGCGACTGACCACAACACCGTATTGACTATTCCATCCGGATCAGGCGGTTGTGATCTACAGACGCATCAGAAAAAAGTTTGGGATGCGTATTAATACAGGATGGCAAGGTAATGGTATATGCATCTAGACAATTATGAGTACATGAGAAGGATTTGGAACTTACAACCGTCAGGATTACTCTGAAGATATGGAGACATTACTTATATATGAGACAAATCGTAAGATTGTACGACCTACCAGTCAGCATTTTTACCAGACAAGGATTCGCGTGACCAGAGTTGGTGGTCAACACCGTTGAGACAGTTAAGTAATACGAGGACACTTGCGAGCAGTGCAAGACAGACAGAAGTAGTGGGCAGACCGTCATCATCGTCCCTTGGAATTCAAAGAGGACGATCATGTCATCTCGAGGATATCACCTACTAGAGACACCATTCAATTCGGAGGACGCAGCAAGTTGAGGCCAAGTTATATTGGACCATTGACGTGCTAGAAAGAGTGGGAGTAGTGGCATATCAAATTGCGCTACCACCTTCACTTGAGGGAGTACTTGCTGTATTCCACGTATCGTAACTCAGGCGATATGTGACAGACAGCAGTCATGTTCTCAACCATTCGGAGATCACCATTAGGCCGAGCTTGTCATATCAAGAGCAACCCGTGGGAATCCTTGATCATCGAGAAAAGGTATTGAGGAATCAGTATATTCCCTTGGTTCGCGTGGCATGGAAGTATGGCGCGCCAGGAGAATCTACTTGGAAGCGTGTGGACGACATGCGTAAACGTTTTCAAACCTATTCTTAACCTAAGGTATAAATTACTTTGTTAAATTATATCTTATACCGTCTTTGACTTCTATCCCGGCTTAGTTTTAATTTTGAGGACAAAATTTTTATAAGTTGGGTAGATTGTAAACCCCCTCGACCAGATTTCAGTATTTTTTAGGATTATTTTAATAATTTAGGATTTATGGCAATATTTTAATTTAATATTGCTTACATATCCTATTGACTTGTGCACCTGTCCATCACCAAATTATTTGGAGCTTTACCCTGACTGTTATTCCCAAATAAAGTTCACATACCTGTCCTAGACATGTTAGACTATTTTTCTGAATTTTGTGCAACTCTCAGATGCTTTATTATGAGCCTCGTTTGAGATGCACAAGTATCGTTACAAAAGTCCGTATTTATTTCCTATTTTAATTCCTGCTCTTTACCCATCTCTGTACCCTTAGAGATTTGAGGTCAACCTGCACCTGTTTTGCCCAAACAAAAATACGTTAATTTTCTACACTGAGTATACCACATTTAGTGTATTGACACCGTAGAAAAATTATGACCCTACCTGCCTCTAAATAATTAGAGAACACCGTGCGCAGTATTTATTAATTATTAAATACGATGGCCCGTATCACCTCAAAACCAGGACCAGTCCCTGCCCAGACTCACCCCCATACCCTCGGGACCCTCACACAGCTTTTCCCTTCAATCCTGTGAATTTTAGAATTTTCAGGAATCGGGTATTTTTCCAGACAATTTCGTAATTGCGCAATTTCCCAAAAATAGGACTTTTATGTAATTTATGAAATTACAGGGACTTTCCTGCAAATTTCAGTGCAAGGTGTCACCCCCCTCATTGGCCGGTGAACCTGCACCGTCCATTTGGAGACGGGATCCACCCGAAAAGATCCCGAAAATATCCCGAAAATATCCTACAAATATCTTGTAAAATATCTCAGGATATTTACTTAAAATATTATTATTTTTTTTATAAAAGAAAAGAAAAAGAAAAAGAAAATAAAATTCCTAAAAATCTACCCCTGACCCAGCCGAACCCCACCCCCCCCACGGCCGCCGGCGGTGAGCTCCCTCGCCGGAGTCTCCCCCTTCGCGCGGCGAGCCACCCCCCCCCCCCCCCCCCCGCTGGTCTCTCTCTGCCGCTCCCTCTCTCCGCTGCTCCCTCTCTCCCCTGAGCTCCCTCTTCCCCGACCCCGTCGGCCTCTCCCAACCCGCCTCCGCCGGCGCCGTCCCCTCTCCCCCTCCAGCTGGCCGACCTCTTCCTCCTCCCCCGCCGCTCCTTTCCTCCTTCCCTGCTCCTCCACCTCCAGCCGACCCCCTTCTCCTCTTCCCTCTACCGCCACCTCCACCACAGTCCGCCGCCACCACCATCCTCCACCACCAGCACCAACGCCACCACCCACTCCCCTCTCCCAGCCCTTTTCCCCGGACGGAGCCGACCACCCGACCCCCTGAGCTCCGCCGACGATACCGTTCCCCGCCCGCTCTGGCACGCCTCCGACTCCGGCCAACTCAGCCGAGCGCCGCCCGGTCTCCCCGAGACGTCCCCGAGCCCTCGCCGACCTCCGCCGGCCTGAACCCCCACTCCCAGCGACCCGGACTCAAGCCCTAGCTCAGACACGTGTCGGACACGAGAAACACAGTTTCCACGGAGCCCTGTTCAGGTATATTTTTCTCTCACCTCGTAGCTCTGTTTTCGATTCCGTCAGTTGCGTCGTGTAGACTGTGTAACCATCTCGGTGCCGGTGCAACCCGCTCGGAGCATCGCGTCCTGTGGCGATCGCGAACCGCGATCCAAATACAGGAAAAACAATGACCCGATTTACCCCGGAACTGAGTACGCCCCGCCAAACGGGACGACTTGGTCGCACGCGGTCTTTACCGAAACGTGCGCGACGTTGATACGGACGTGTAGGAATTCGGAGAAGTTGATTTGGATGTGCGTGCACACCGGAATCAACGCGTATCCGCCGACACTGCCCCGTATCTGTCAGTTCTGGAACACGCTGTAACTTTGTGTCTACAAGTCCAGAACGATGAACGAACTGGCCATCGGAACGTGTCTGAGCAAGTTGGATTCCGATTTGAGCCGTCTGACAAAATTGCCCGTTAGGTGGAGTTGTGGGGCCCACGCCCCACAACTCCACCTAACGGGCAATTTTGTGACCGGCTCATTGGAATCCAATTCTGAAAGTTCCGTTGGGTTCGTATCATCGTTCTGGACTTGTTGACACTAAGTTTGGCGAATTTGGAGACCTTTGACCCTGACACATTTTTCGGTGCAAAGTGGGGCCCACATGTGGACCCCGCTTTGACCAGAAATTTTCATTTTTGCCCCTGTGTCCAAATTGGACTTAAGAACATGCATTTCTAACTATTTGATATTTTCTGAGACTGTTAGTGATGTTTATTTTAGCATCCGGAGACTTCCCTTCTGAGGCCATAGTTTCTGACACTTGGTATTTGACATCTGGATATTACATTTACAGCTCTCTTGCCAGGCAAGTATACCTTGCCTTGTTGTACTGTTTAAATTCAGTTATTGTTAGTTACATGTTTATTTATTATATAAATATGCCCGTTCGAGCAGACTCGGGTGCAGTCAACGATGGCGTTGACGTTAGGACTTGTGTCTGACCTAGTGTCTAGTAGACCCACCTAAAGTCGTGAAGTTATTGATATAACTTCCCAGGCCTTGACACGTATCATTACATGTCACAGAGTGAGTACATGTAGGGACGCGTGCCTCATGCGCGATTGGCCATCAGTGTGAGCAACACGTGTAGTGGTATTTAGCTCAGTTGTTTATCTTATTGAGACTTGCAGCAGAGTAGGAGGTGTCCACGTCGTTTTCACGACTTGTACATCTATATTGGGCGGGAAAGACACTTAGTAGGCGTATGGGATACCCCCTCCTTATATATTCCTGTGGCCTGATACCATACTCTACGGAGATGGGGCATTCCTATTACCATGCTGCTCGGAGATGGGGTATTGGTTTTCTTGTTCCCGTTACCGTGCTCCGAGGAGGATGGGGTATTATTGTTTTATCCTTCGTTCCATGCTCTGCAGGGATGGACTATTGCGGAGTGCCCTTGCGTCAGGGGGCATATGACACATATACTAGCCAGTCATGACGATTGGTGAATTACGTCAGGATAGGTCTAGCCCACACATTCCCATACGTACTACAAGGTCTTTAAATTGCATTCACTTAGATGGTTAGCACACCCCATTTATTTATTCAGTATTTATATTATGGCATGTCATTTTTTTCTGTATCTTGCTATGTCCCTCTGAGGACCTGGTCCCCTGCCAGGTGTATATGTTCTCGAGTATTCGTAGGAGCACAGATCCGGGCAGGCTACTTATATCCCGAGGAGGTCTTCTCTTCGAGCCACGTGATTGTCAGGTGTTCTTATATGGTGTGTATCTGGTTCCTTTTTATATTCTATTTCGGCAGTAGATTTGTTTCCATCTGACTGTCATTCTTAGATATCTGTATTAAGATCTAGTTACATGGTTATTGGTTATTCATATTTGATTTCTGTGGATGAGATTTTGATATTACCCTGTGACTTTTGATTAGTTTTTACCACTTATGAATTATTGTTCATTATACAGCGTACGCTCGTATATATGGTTTCCATATATTGGAGTTGCCATATATACAGGCGGCTGGCATGGTTACGTATCCTAGTCCTACGTATTTTGGGACTGGGGCGTGACAAAGTGCTCTTTATGCACAAGTGTCATTATACCATGATCGTTCAGGTGTGTAGTTATTCTCGATGCGATACAATAACTCGCACGCGGGTAGCCGCTAAACGAGAATGACTTATCTATATGAACATGAGGTCACTGGCATGTGCCATAATGGACGGTCTAGTATGGGAGGGAATGACTTGCGACGCGGGGATCAGGGCATCGCAGGCCGTTCTGTCCGATGCAGGAGACTATCAGGAGTTCCGTCCAGATCGGATCGGTGCCAGTGCCCCAGCAACCGTCCGCGGAACTAAAACCTAGTTTTAAGTTGTCCTGTGACCATGCAAGTCTCTAATCTTCAGGGTCTGTGGTCAGACACAAGAACAAGTTCGAAGCAGGATATATATATATATATATATGGAACAAGTTATATTTAACAAGTTTGAGTCAGGATATATATATATATGGAACTTGCTAAGGCAGGATTACTCTCAATGTTGAGTATCGACTCTACGAGCCATTTTATTCACTACATGACAGTATTGCTCCACGAGCTGGGATTCTTGGATCACTTACTTGGTGTAAATTCCCTGGTTCGGGAACTGCCTTAGCGACCTAACGGTCCCGGATACTTTCAGGTTCATATTTGCACGGAACTACTATCGTATAGTCTTCCGAGGAGAAGTTATATGAATGCATGATATGCACATCATTACAGGGTCTTGGCATAGTTGATGCACAAGCATTCAATCGAGGCAATATATATATAAGCAGGCAAGCACGCATTCACATGAAAACTTAAGCATTACGTTAGCTCGGGCCCGAAGGTAAGCTGAGGAGGGAAACCGTAAGGAACTTAACGAGCGACATTATCTCGGGTCGTGCAGTGTAGCAGTATAGGAGTGCACAACGAAGAATGAAATAATCATATCATTCTACTCGAGGCATAACCGGGTCCAGTTGCACAAGGCAAAGATAGCATGCAAGGGTCTGAATATAAGCAATATTTTATTTTCATGTTCTAGCCCAAGCAATACAAGTTGGGATTATTCCCTTAGTTAGGTGCGTTATATTCTTATTAGCATGTAGGGGGTGATTCACCTAGCGACTAGCATGTACCATTCCATATTTTATGTGTGCTGGCTAAGCAAGGACAAGTTTACCGTAGCCACCTACCTTAGCGATGATTCGCCTCGGTTGAGTGATACTCTGAGCGAGCCTCTGAAAGCCTAAGTCAGTTCTCATGAAGGGCCAAGTCTAGATAATCCCTTGCCTCAATGAGTTGCCTCGCTGAGCAAAGCAGGTCGGAACGTTTGCACTTTTGTCGTTTGAATCGGCAGTCCGCTTGGGCGGAACGGGGTATTACATTATCCACCACTCAGAAAAAGTCTCATCCTCGAGACTTCCTGATGGCAAGCCGTACTATCGAATTTTTGATTCTAGCCCGAGCGTAGCTATCGGTACCACTAGATCCATTGGAACACAATCTTCTACTCGAGTTTCGTGTGTACCGAGTTAGTCTCATTTGCGCCTTAGCGCGGAACAAGTTCCTTAACATGAGGTACATTTTAATCGATCTTGGATAGTGATCTAAGGCTGATGCAAACTTATACAAGTCATTATGCTTGTTCAGAAGGATATTCACTTGCACTAGCATTTGAGTTCAGCATATCGCGAGTCTGGATCGTGCACGGATTCGAAGCGTCCTTCAAATACATGCATGTCAACCAATTTAGCGATAGCGAAGTCTCAGCACTCGAGTTTCATATTTCTTTCGTTTTTGATCGTGCATACATTCAAGGCGTCCCTCAAACATATGCATTCAACCAAACTTAGAGATAGTAAAATCGGACAAGTTACTTTTGCGAAAATCTTAAGCGTTCAATCCAATTCCATATCATTTCCATTCCAACCAAGTATTTGCACCACCGCTAAGCATGATCTGTTCAGTTTACCGACTAGCGTTCATCAGTTCGGGTCAAACTTAGAACATGTTATTATACCCAAGTCTAACCCTAAGTCTGTTGTCCCAGTTGTGAATCTTATTCAAGCAATATTATAAAGTCGGTGGCACAGGTTCATTCACTTAGCACAGGGTCGTCTGCCTAATTGCTAGGTCAGCTCACAAGGTCATAGGTACAGGTTCAAGCACACGATACATCATACAAATCCACTGCATAATGCTCGTCCCAATTCCTAGGGTCAAACAATTGTTCATTTGCACGGGGTATTCTACCCAAGCTCATTTTACTCAGATTTCTAAACATCGAGCACCGATTCACCTATTTTCAATAACACGTTCGTTACACGGGGACGAGTCCGTTCAGGTAATTTATAATAAATCCAAGTCGCAGGACAAGCCTAGTGATTTGCGTAGTCTATCTCTTCAAACATGTTTTTGATAGAATCCATATCCATTTCAAGTCTAGACCACCAAGCCAAGATTCAACTCTAGACCTTAGATTATATCCTCAAGTCATTCGATAATTATCCACACGTCAGTCCTTGAAATCATCAAGCGTGGTTTACTCCTGGTTCTAGGCTAACTCATCCTAAAACACTTTTGATTTACTGCATTTCAAAATTTTTTGTATCTATCGAATCAAGTCCGTTCATACAGTGATTGTAGTTCGTCTAGTAAAATCATCCAACTTTTATTTTTCTGTTTTGGTAGTTCCATAGTCTACTTTTGGCATTCCTCAATAACCAAGTTCAAATATTCAATCCCAAGTCCATCCATTTCTAATACGTTCAATATATCGAGTTCGTTCTTCTAAACTCCAAGTAAAATTTGTTATTGCTTATATCATTCCTAGAAACATAATATTTTCTTTGCTTGTATCGGTCCATGCTATCTTCTAATTATCGATACCAAGTCAAATTTATATTCTGAAGCCAAATATTCATTCTCGGGTTAACTTGTTCGAGCGATATTTTATTCAAGTTCAATCCATTTGTTTAAATCCGAAATCGCTCGCATGATTCTCGATTTTCCCACAAGTTTTTCTTAGTCAGGATATCGATTTCTCTCTCCCTGAATTTCTATATGATATAAGCCTTATAGTTGGTCCAAGCACATTCCCAATTCATTCAGTTCAACTATTGCACGAGACCTCTGAATTCGTTTGGACTTTTTCTAAATGATCCATCCACCACTCGGAATTGAGTCATTCCGTCAAATCCTTAATCGGTGCTCGCATTATCGTTAGCTTATTCACTAATTCGTTTCCTCAAATTCTAGCACGATACTTAGGTTTCGCCTGATAAAAATCTAGTCTGGCATATATCCTGTTGATAGTCATCCAAGTAAACCATGTTTGATTTGTGTCTACCGACACGAAATATCGTTCAGACTATTTCCAAAATCAAGCATGATTCTTAATATTCTCCTAAGCGATAAATTCAGTAAAGTTTCTATCAGTTGCAGTTCTAAGTCTGACTTATCTTATTCCTGAACAATGTCCAAATCTCGTTATAACTGGCTTGCACCCAAGGGTCTTGGTGCATGATAAAGAACATAACTTAGCCGAAAGGCTGTGTGCATAGCAAACCGTTCGGGCAATATTTATTTTCGTACTAACCAGTTGGGTAAACATGTATAGGCATTTCGAGTTTTCATATAATGCACAAGTCTAGCACGAATCTAATACCATAAGGACTACTACAGGTTGGCACAAAGGCCCTTACAACACAATTTCATACAAGCAATCATACCATTCAAATGCAACTTTTTGAAGGTATTTAGACTTATTGTTTGGAACATCCCATCGAGGCATTGAGAGAGTGTGTGCACATAACCCACGAACGAGCTTTCAAAACAGAGATATTTAAAAATGAAGTCCAAAGACGCATAAGCCAGGCTCTGATACCAATCTGTCAAGCCCCGATCTCCCATGGGCTAAATCGGCCGTCCCCGCTCGCGAGAATGACCACGCCAGCGCTACCGCGGAACGATCGCTTTTGACCCATCCGGGTGTGATGCCGCACGAGCGTGAGCCGTGCCCGTGCAAGACCGTGGTTCATTGGCTAGCGGTAAGAGATCTAAGCCACAGAGTCGCACAGATTGTCCGAGTGCAGCAGAATGTATAAACACATAAGCGAATGGTAACAAGTTCACTGAGTCGACAGTAGCAGAAGCAAAGATTGAATAACACAATATAGAAGTAAGGCAACTCATTTTATTCATATTGAAACAAGTATTACAGGCGGCGCATAGCCGAGATTACAAGTCGCTCAAGCTCTCTCTCTCTGAAACATAAAAAGCGTGCCAAGTGGCTACATTTATGGATGATATACAGGAGATGTTCAGGCGATCTTCAAACATTATGTCTTATATATGTGCTTCTGTTCCGGATGCAATGCTCCAAGGCTTCAGAGTGAACTCCTGGCCTTAGCACGCACGAAGGAGGCATCTGCACCGAACGAGGTTCTCCCGCACCCTGTACACAATCTGTTGGGTTATCAGTACATGAATGCACTGGTAGGAAGGCTACTCGCCCGCTCGACAAATCCAAACACGTAATATAGGTTCCGTGCATCAACTATTTAGTTATCTTTCTAGTATTGCCTTAGGATCAGTTTTATGGCATATATGAAAAGCCTATCTCGTGTGGCAGTACGTCGTGCGATATAAGATGAAACACGGCGAGACTTACCAACTTACCATTTGTCTTTTCCTGTCCAAGGCAAACCAATGTTAAATTCCAAGCACGAGCATATATAAACATTCAGGGGCATAGCATATGCAAACACTGTATTATGAGCGAGATTACGCTACGGGTGCACGAGTTACAGGAAATATTAGGTGTGTTGCATACGACGATCAAGTGCTATTTATGCACAAGTGTCATTATACCATGATCGTTCAGGTGTTTAGTTATTCTCGATGCGATGCAATGACTCGCACGCGGGTAGCCGCTAAGCGAGGATGACTTACCTATATGAATATGAGATCACTGGCATGTGCCATAATAAACGGTCTAGTCTGGGAGGGAATGACTTGCGACGCGGGGATCAGGGCATCGCAGGCCATTCCGTCCGATGCAGGAGACTATCAGGAGTTCCGTCCGGATCGGATCGGTGCCAGTGCCCCAGCAACCGTCCGCGGAACTAAAACCTTGTTTCAAGTTATCCTGTGACCATGCAAGTCTCTAATCTCCAGGGTCTGTGGTCAGACATAGGAACAAGTTCGAAGCAGGATATATATATATGGAACAAGTTATATGGACCAAGTTCGAGTCAGGATATATATATATATATGGAACTTGTTGAGGCAGGATTACTCGCAATGTTGAGTATCGACTCCACGAGCTATTTTATTCACTACAGGACAGTATTGCTCCACGAGATAGGATTCTTGGATCACTTACTTGGTGCAAATTCCCTGGTTCGGGAACTACCTTAGCAATCTAACGGTCCCGGATACTTTCAGGTTCATATTTGCACGGAACTACTATCGTATAGTCTTCCGAGGAGAAGTTATATGAATGCATGATATGCACAGCATTACAGGGTCTTGGCATAGTTGATGCACAAGCATTCAATTGAGGCAATATATATATAAGCAGGCAAACACGCATTCACATGGAAACTTAAGCATTACGTTAGCTCGGGCCCGAAGGTAAGCCGAGGAGGGAAACCGTAAGGAACTTAACGAGCGACATTATCTCGGGTCGTGTAGTATAGCAGTATAGGAGTGCACAATGAAAAAAGAAATAATCATATCGTTCTACTCGACGCATAACCAGGTCCAGTTGCACAAGGCAAAGGTAGCATGCAAGGGTTTGAATATAAGCAATATTTTATTTTCATGTTCTAACCCAAGCATTACAAGTTAGGATTATTCCCTTAGCTAGGTGAGTTATATTCTTATTAGCATGCAGGGGGTAATTCACCTAGAGACTAGCATGTACCATTCCGTATTGTATGTGTGCTGGCTAAGCAAGGACAAGTTTACCGTAGCCACCCACTGTCACGCCCCGAGGTGTCCCCCGAGTCGTGACCGCCGTGCGGGCCTGGAGTTGCGCCCGCACAAGGCTTTAATGATTTGCATAGCAAACACATATTCAGAGTACGCAGATAAATTGAAACACAGATTTGAAACATAGAAAAGTTCTCTTTATTGATAATGAGCATCTATTACATACTCCTGAACGAGTCAGCTAATATGCCGAACGTCTTACAAAAGAGATGACTCAAAATGAGATAACAGTCCTGTACATTACATCCTTTTATAAACTCAAAACGATAAAGACCTCCAGGCTGGAGGATCGCTTTGCCACGGAGCTGCATTTGTGTATGAAGAGTTGCAGCTTCGGACTTCAAAAGGCTTCAGGAGCGCGGTGAAGATGCGCTAACAGCTGGACTGGATCGAGAAGACGACTTCGGCTCCTCGCTCGGTTCGCCTTGGTGCGGAGAACCTGTTTCAACGAGGGTCAGCATATCGAAACATGCTGGTGAAGGCGAGCTAGCCTGACTATACCAATCAACACGTTGTTTAGTGAAGCTTGCATATTCGTGGGTTTCTATCTTACCTTAGTTCATTTACAAGTAAGCAGCATATTAAATTTACTGAAATGAACGTGCCATCGTTAGGTGGATTTTACCTGACCGTCTGAATGACCTGCACAATACTTACCTTGCCATCCCTGCCACGGAGACACAAGTTAGTATGCAACAGGTTTAAATATACACGATGATCACTGGCATGTTTGCCATAGTGGACTAGTCCGAGGCAAGGATAGCATGCAACGATAGTACACGAGGCGCTGCAAGCCACCTTGTCCCGTACACGATGACTATTACACGAGTTCCGCCCAGATCGGATCGGTGCCAGTGCCCCAGCGACCGTCCGCAGAACTATACCTTGTGCACAAGTTGTCCATGATCGTACACGATTAACACGTTAACAATTCATGTAGTTGAGGCAACACGATTGCAAGAACACGAGTGCAAGTACACGAGTGCACGACAAGTAGTAATGCATGATTTATTTAGCATAGCCTTCCTGAACAATTATGTATATACAAGATGTGTTCTATACTTAGCACGTTTTATAGAACATTTGTACGAACAAGCATACAATAAGGCAACAGTTCACAGGTTTGATTGACAAGCATAATAACCAAGTATATTTGTCTTTTATCTTGGTTTCTTTTATTATTATTTGGTATCGTTTGATCGGGGCATAGAAGAGTGCAGACTTATTAGCTGTGAAGCTTGGAAGCAGGATTAGCTAATCGGGTTGGTAGCCACTCACTTAGATTTTGGAAAGAAGAAGGAAAGAGGCGCTTCATGACTCCGCTCGCAAGCCGCCTACTGCTCGTTCACCTGCACACGAACAGCTCGATTAATACTTCTTCCTCTCTTTCTATTCTCGGAATAGAAGTGCAAGTCAACGAACGAAAACAATGAAAACCATAGAAACCGTTCAAGGAAAACAAGCAAATCCTAAAACCAACTCAAAGCACGAAAGCAACAAGCGACATCGAAAACCGAGGCAATAAAAGATGCGAGCGGAGAGGTCCCTCCTGACTCTGCCGCTAAGCCGATCCTTGGAGCGCAGTCCACTGAATATGGGAATCGATTCCGAAGAAACAAATCCATAACGAGGACGAGTTCTTAATTCAATCTATCCCGATCGAACGATACCGACTTGTGTTTCTTAGCCGCGCTCTCCACATCGGGAGAACGGGGCGCTACACCCACCTTAGCGATGATTCGCCTCGGTTGAGCGATACTCTGAGCGAGCCTCTGAAAGCCTAAGCCAGTTCTCATGAAGGGCCAAGTCTGGATAATCCCTTGCCTCAACGAGTTGCCTCACTGAGCAAAGCAGGTCGGGACATTTGCACTTTTGCCGTTTGAATCGGCAGTCCACTTGGGCGGAACGGGGTATTACATTCTCAAAGTGCAAATGTTTTCTGAACTTGAATTGCTTGATTATTTCGATTGAGTACGACGAGGGACGACACTATCGCTGCTCGTAATATCGAGAAGTTTATCCTTGAAGTTTCAAGGACGAAACTTTTTATTGGTTGGTAAGTATGTAATGCCCCGCTCAACGTCGGCATTATGTATCAGGTGAGTGGGCAGAACTTCGTTCTCTGATTCTTGCACGCCTTAATAATAACCTGAGTTTTTGCTTGCAATATTTTTATAAGAGAATGATAGAACCTGCCTTGCATATTAATGAACGAACTCACCTAGCTTGTCTTTGAAACGATAAGTCTGCTAAACGAGAATCCTAAAATGCTTGCCTATAGTGCATGAACATGTTCACTATCGTCTATGCTTCGAGAGAACCATATTGTGCCTGAATGTGTTCAAGTGATAAGTCGGATTGCCTCACAACAACGATAACTGTTCTGATGGTTCGTCTCGTCTGCATACTAGAGTTTATTTGATAGTGTTCTATACATTCGCACGAGGTCGGACAGTGGCTATGATGGAGAGCTGAACTGCATGCGTCATTAGCCACCATGGGTCACAGCTGCCATAGCATCAAATAAAAGAGTCATGTGTATGTTGTACAACCAGCTGCCGATCCTGAGATACTCGGGGACCGCCCTGCATATAACTAAGTCATTGTGTTGGCTTGGATAGAGGACTACCCCTAGATGTGCATTGTGTGTCTAGATATGCATTTGACCCTGGAGTCTCATGAGACACGCTGCGCACACCCTGAACATAAATGATTACTTGTCTTGCTTATTGCATATGAAACTCCGTTTCCAAAGATGTTTCCAAAAAATGTAATATGACTCTGCTAGAACTGCATGAAACGAACATAGGTAAAACTAGAAAGATCACTAGTAATTTAATATTTTACAACATGATTACTTAGTATTGGTTTTAGTGAATGCTTGTTTTTGTTCAGTTATTTTATCTCACCAGTACTTATAAAAGTGCTGACCCACCAACAGTTTACTTGCTTGCAGGTACTGGATCGTTCAAGGGAGCGATAGGCGTGCCACAGTCCCTAAGACCCGGAAATCCTAGTTTCAATTGTTGCCCCAAGATGCTATCGTATAAGGGGGCATAATGTATGGAACGAACGAATGCCTTTGCAAAAGGAACCCAAGTTGCCTCGATTGTCCCAAATACTTAGTTGGCTAAATGCATTGCATTGCAACAAGTCCCTTTTTGCTGCTTACTCGATTGATGTGATGACAGCCAACTATCAACTTAAACGATTGGCCTTGTGCGTGCGCAACCCCAGGCTCGCACAGCATCACATCCCCGATACACTCGTGCGGGCCACACAAAATCCTTTTCTCACACCCGCGGGACGGGCGCGGTGATTCACGTCCGGCATGCCGGGGCGTGGTGATTCGTGCCAGATTCGATAATCCAGCTATACGGGGGCGAGGCTAGGCGGAGCGGCAGCCCGGGCGGGTCCAGGGCGTGACACCATAGGCCTTGTCATAGACATCTGGGGACATTGAGTAATTTGATGATCTGCTGCTCCATATCTTAAGCACCAACCATTGTATTTTCTATATTGATTCTTCAAATGGTCTGGTTTCCTACAAAAATTCCATATGGGCATACCCTTTGATGTTGTCATTTGTAGTTGCTTGGGCTGACCTTGCCATTGGTTCTTTGAAGAAGATCTCGGTTCAAAGTTTCTCTTCTGACCTCCAACATCTATTACTTGCCTATCTTTTTGTATCATTTCTTGATCTCGGAAAGCTTCAGTTATCTCAGAATATGTTTGGCATTTATAAGGTGCAACTTTGCCCTTAAATTTACAACCCTCCTTTGAACCTGGATAATTTAGCTTTTCTGTAGCTACCATATAAGGAACAAATCTACTTAGTCTGGTAAATTCTGCAGCATATTCATCCACAGCATATTTATCCTATTTTAGTTGGATAAATCTCCTTTCTAACTCCATTTGAGCTGATTCTAGAAAAAATCTTTCTTCAAATTTACTTTTAAACTCTTCCCATGTCACTACTGTATCAGAATTCTCTGGGTGATCTACACTCCACCAGCTTTCTGCTACATCTTCTAATTCTAATTATTTCTACCATATATTCTGGTGCAATCTTTGCTCCTTTAAGCAATCCTTCAGTAGTCCTCAACCATTGCCCAGCTTCTAATGGACTTCTAGTTCCACAAAATTTCTTTGGAATTAGTTTTCGAAAGTCGGTAATGGTTCCAGTTTTCTGTTGGGAAGGGGTCCTAAGTTATTAAAGTACAGCTGCTGAAGTAGCTTATACAACATTAGCATACTGATTATTCATTTATAAGAGTTGTTGGAAATTTTAGAGTAAATCAGCGGCACTTGTCTCAGCTTGGTTGTTAAGAGGGGACTAGAATTCAGAAGCGCTCCCATTTTCTAAATGGAATGTAGAGTTTTTAATAAACTAACACAAGTAGTTATAATACCATTATTAACAATAATTAAAAATTTAAAGAATAATTATATAAAAGTAGAACAAAATAAATAAGAAAACTGCATACTTTATTTACAGAAACAGTATATTATACAGTGCTACAAAGATACCAGCTACTATTTACATCTGTTGTTATACTAAAATGAACTCCAGCAGACAAAAAGACAATATTATATTTATCTTACACACAAACTAGTCTTATATATATACACACTATACACATAGTAGTTTTATTTACATAACCATCTCCTATACTCCCTCGGTCATATTTGTATCATCCTCATCCTATAACCAAAAATCTCCACGTAAGGATGTCTAGCCCTCTATTCCGGTAAAGTACCATCATAGCCATTTATTCGTAGATTTGAGTCTTGGGATGGTTGGGCTCGAATAATCTAAAAGTATGTTATTTTCTCGAATATCACTTCAATCCCGTCTTCTATGTCCTGAAAGATAGGTTTCATAACTCCATAGAAAATTCCATAAACAGTTATCTTTTCATCTTCTTCCATCCCCAGCCGACATCTATAATGGTAATAATACCTATATGTGGTCTGGTCACTCCTTTCGAATCGCAAATGAGGTAGGAATCGATGAACCATCCTACACACACATAAAAGAAACTAATCAGTACTTAGAATTAGAAACTTAAACACAACTATAGGTAATTGAGAGTAAATAATCCTGAATCGGGTTTTCTTGAAACATAAACACATGCTATAAAAATATAAAACAAGCATACTAAACTTAATTTCCTTAACCTTATAATACCCAATACTCATATCCTAAGGTCTTGTTAGATATTTCCTAGAAATCAATCTTAGGGTCTTATAGATATAATTAACAGATCTGCTACCTAGATGTAGACTGCTACATATCTATAACGGAGACCTGCATGGGCCACCACTAAAAGATGTGTCACATCCTGCTCCCAATATATGGTAAGTCAAGAACGTAATGAGCATCCCCAAGCTACGTGCTTTATGAATAAACCTATATTCGTAACCACGATTGTTGTCTGTAAGTTCTAGGATAAAGTATAGGTCAGGTAAAGCTAAACCATTAACTAGTAAAACTAAGTATACTCACAATATCAAGCTTTTACAATTACAACTCACAAGTCTGAGTTTCGTCTTCAAAAGAAAGTATACAAGCTACTTACTAAAATATACAACTATATAATTATCTCCCATAAAGATTAATAACATATAATTATACAGGAACAAAAAATAAAGTTGTTCTACATGCGACATCCCTTATTTTTCAGACGCATTCATATTATACAAGGGGAGAATCTCGTCTTTGTCCCAGCCTTCATTTAATGAACAAAAACTATGTCATCAAAGACATACAAGTCCTTGATTCAAGGAATGTGAAATAAATAAAATAATATGATACTGAAGATCAAGTGCAATAGAAATCTTACCAGAATAAACTCTAAGTACAATATTAAATATAACTTTGAACTAACTTCTAAAGTAATCTTAATCTGCTAAAATAATTGTATCCAAAATTGTTTCTTAAGTCCTAAAGTCACTAACACAGTCACAAGTCAACTTTTTCTATATGATGATGCAAAGTTTAGAGAACATGTTTGGATCTCACAATCGCAGTATCACGAGCACTATCTAGGCAATAGTTCCGTTACCAGAGATCAGGTGGTGGCAAGTTGGCAAGTTGGCACGTTGCTTAGAAGGCCGGCCACTCCTCTTCGGGAGCAATAAATCAAAATAACATTTAATAACAAATTCCAATTTTTATCGAATTAGGACAAATATTTACAAATAACACGAGATACAGGTAGGTAGGTGATCTAAGCATTCATCCACTCTCAATGTAAGGTCTTGCAAAGGAGCTATAGGTACTAATCAATTTTCTTTAATTATGTTGTCCAGATTTTATACGCTGTGATCCAAACTGTTCTCCCCCGCCCAATGCTCAATTCTACATTCACAATCAATCATAAGTTCAATCTAATAGTTAAAAATTTGTTTCCCGACTCAAGTATAAATCTTGATTTGTCTTTCTGGAATACAGGTATCACTTGCAGGAATATTTTCAACTATTGGAATAACAGCAAATAAATTCTCTATATATGTTAATCTCAAGTAATACGAGAATACAGTTAACAGGGTATTCCAGAACCAAGGAAACAAGATTTGATAATTTAATCGCGTACATATTTACAAGTCCAGGTCCGTACGAATCTGAACTTAGACAGTTAACCTCTAGGTATTCCTAGAATTATCATTAGTCTACCTCCAGTCGATATACGGTTATCTAGGTTTAGGGATCGGTACGATATCACGACATTTAAACTTTGAAATTAGGCTATCTTCTAAAATCCTTAGATTTTCGGACAGAGTCTCATTTGTATTTTGAGCTCCAAAACACAGTAATATAACATACCTAGAGCAAATCTTTATAGATTTGACATCGGTCAAACCCCTTCGGTGGAACAACTCTACACCAATCACGCAGTTAATAGGATAGACAGTAAATACATAGAAGCACAAAACTAGATTGCACAAAAAATTTAGCATGTATACCCTACTTTGTACAGAGTATAACTCCTATTATATGAATCAAATACCATTAAATTATATACCGTTGGAAATATTATCAAATTCTCTTCGATTTGTGTTTAGATATAATCAAATTTTGATAATATTTAATAGGTCAAAACTGGTCTACGAAATAAGGTATAAAATATCCCAAATTTCGTTTACAGAATTATATGTTGATGGTGCATGGCCAATAACTCCTATTATATACACCCGAATGCTATCGTATCATATATGGTTGAAAATATTATCGAATCATCTTCGATTTTTTTCAGACATATCCTGGTTTTGAAGAAGTTTAATAGGTCAAAACTGGCATACACAAAAATGTGCACATATGTTCCAGATTTTGATTTCAGAATTCTATATCTCTATTGCATGATCCATAACTCCTATCATATAAATTCAAACCTAATTGTATCATATACCATTGGAAAGCTTATCGAATTTTCAACGATTTTTGTTTAGACAAAATTAAATTTTGACAGGATATAATAGATGAAAACTGACTCAGAAAAACACTGCGCTGTAGGAAATAATTCAGCACTTATAAACTTAGTTCCATCTCATGTCCAAGCCTCCTACGGGTGTGTCACCTTAACAAAAAACTCTTAGAAACATGTTTTAAACCACATATATTAATCTCAAAATTAATCTAGAATATAAACTTTATTTTTGAATTAATAGAATAAACCAAGAACAATATGAAAAATACATAAAAATAATATTTCTGTAGAGAAAGGGATGACTTGCCTTGATTATATATGGTTTAGAAATTATGGTGGATGGAAAGATGGTTTGGGAGGAGGTAGGAGATGGTGTATGGTGAAAAGTTAGAAGCTAAGAAGTAAAAAGGGTTATGTAAAGAAGAAAGTTTACATGCATATATATAAAATCAATTCTTATATATATAATAATCAATCTTCTTATCTTTTACACGATATTTAAGGTTGTAAAGAGTGAAACAAAGGGGATTGGACCCCCACCCACCCACCCTACATGGTCGGCCACCCTTGGCTTCTTAAGAAAGCCAAGGGTTAAGGGCATTAAGGTAATTGCTAGGTTTTTGTGTTTAGGTTTTTAATTGATCCAAATCATCTCCTAATCACAGTTAATCATTTACACTAATTTAAGCCCTAATCGATACCAATCACAAGGCATAAAACTTAACATTACAAATTAAAAAAAACATAAAAGATTTTTGTAGAATAAATAATAATATTATATTAAAAAATTTGGAATTTGAGAAATTATATTAAAATAATACAATTTCTCGAAAAGCTATTTTATCGTAAAACTTGTATTTTCAAATAAATAATAAAAATAAAAATAAAATTTTAAACCAACTATGACAACATAATTTGAACTTAGAGTAATAAATAAGAATGAAGATGGGCCAAGCTCATAATAAGAAAATAAAAAAGGTAATTATGGGCCTTAATGTAAATGGATTTTCTTAATACATAAATAACATTAGATTTTAGTAAATTGGTGTAGTTGGGACTTGAGTAAATGAATAAATGAGTATGTTTTATTAGTAATAAACATGCTTAAATATTAAATAGGGAATTATATAAGAAATAATAAGTGGGCTAAGAAAGAGATCTAGAAACAAACAATTAAGGAAAACTTCCTAGTTAGTAAGAAACTATTCCTAGCCAACTATTGTATATTTTTCCACAGTAGCTAATTGGTGTATTTTTGTCTCCTTGCAGGCCGTTGCGGACCCCGAATATCTGAATCTTGGACTTCACTCGATCTCCAATTTTGGACTTATTTATATCTTCTGGCTATTTGGACTATTCTAGGATTGCTGGAACTATCATTTTATCATTCTGGGGTCATCTATTAGAAGTTTAGCATTTGAGCATATTTCGTTTCGACACATTCACACACATTGACTTCAACTAACCAAGGCAAGTACACTATACTTTATTTTTCTCAATACATTATAAATATTGTATTTATTGTCTATCTAGTTAGGAATCATATTGAGACACGATCATGACAAGAGAACGAGCTTGTACTTAGCATTGTTTAATTGATACTGATCTTGATTCATGACTCATGGAAAGGGAAAATGCCAAGTATGAATATGGTCAATCCCATACCGCCTGAATTGCTTTTGAAGGATAGCTGACATACACTTCATGTGTGATTGTGTTGTACCCTTTTAAAGGAGAGCCATCATTCGATGTGTCATATTACCCAAGTCGATCATATATTGAAACTGGTATTTCACACACATAGATAATAGTCTCGATTGTTTGTGTTCATAGGAATAGATGCTTCCTTCAGTGCCTTCCTTGGCAGTAGACAAGACTTTATCTGCTTTAGTGGCAGCTGCATTCGTTTCATTTTTTGTATGATTATTCTTGCAGCATGCCTTAGTTATCATTTCTATATTTTGTATCACAGTATCTAGTTTACTTGTTGCATTACGTTTATAAGCTTTATTTTGTATTGTGCAATATTATTGTATGATTGTACTTGCTATAATCTTAACTGGATACGTTGACATATTAAGTTGATGGCACCAGATTAGACAATACGGAGTTTGGTCCGATGCACTCATGGACCCAAAGGCGGTCCCTGGTGGGATCTAGCTAGGATTTCCTTGTTTAGTTTCCATTTTCTCTAGTAGTTTGCTTTCCTTAGCTGCCACCCCCACTTTTTCAAATTAGGGTATTTTGGTCATTTGGAATATCTATTTATTTTTAGTGATTAATAATTATCATAGTTCTATTTATTTAAAAAAAATTATGTATTATTTATTTATAGATAGTGGGCTAGCCTATTATTTAGACTTGACACTAGTGAACCCAATAAGACTTGTCATGACAACTAGTGAGCCCAACATGGACTAGGCCCATTAGACCAATTTCTTCTAATTAATTAGGAGGATTAGACTAATTTGCATTAGTGTAAAAACTTTCCAAAATAGCCATCCTTAATTACCCTTCATAATTTATCATCTAGGGGCATTATAGACAATTGTTGGTGACTTGGAGAAGGGGAAAGGGGGTCAGCCACTTAAAGGCTCTCATCTCTCTCTCCTCTCCATTTGTTCATTCACTTTGAGATCCTCAATTCTCTAGATCCCATTTCACTCATACCTCTACCAATTCACCATTATTTCCCTCTCAATTTCATTAGCAAGGAGCATTGGATCTTGGAGTGGCAAGGAGCACTAGGAAGAGGAGCTTGTGGCAAGGAGATCGTGTCCGGATCGAGTCTATTGTATATTTTATTGGAAATCTATCTCCCAATAGGTATAGATCTGAATTAATCTCTAATTTGAGTTCTAAATCATATATTTAACCATTAGGAATTACCCCTTGGCTTATGGCTACCCATAGGATCAAGAATTTGGTCCATATGACTTATATTATAAAAGTTATATGGTGATTTGTGTCCAAATAGAAAGAATTATGAAATTGACACATCAATTATGTGCCATGAGACAAATTAGATCTAATTAGACTTAGATCGGGGTAGTGGGACTATGTACGTGTCCACAATTGGATACGAGTAGGCCGTATCATAGAATTTTATGATACGGTATGATATAGAGCTCATTTTGGGTATTTTATATGCTTTCTCCTTAATTCCTATTGTAGATAGTTCTAATAGATGTTATTATATGTAATTTATGTGGAGGAATAATTAAAAGTGGTGAATTGTGATTTTGGACACTTTATTGAGTATGTCTTAGCGCACCACCTATGGCATATCACCTATTTGATGTAATATTCTAATGTGTCAAGTGTATGTAATATATAATATATATAGATAGGTATATATGATTTATATGTGTGATTATAGATAGGTAAGTATGGTTCCTAAATTAGTTGTTGTGTGTGTGTGTGTGTGTGTGTGTGTGTGTGTGTGAACCTAGACTGTGGTGTAGTGTCTATGTTATGAGGGAGGGGAGTTACCTGCACATGTAGGCGATCCAAGTAGCAGTAGCGGTGCATCAATGCACTGTGTGCACTGATGCACACTAGGACATCAACAGTTCAGTTGAACTATGACCAGCAGCAACTAGTGAACTAACTTGCAAACATGTAGAGACTGGGAAAATGCAAAATTGTGCATATGGTTATCTCTTGTCATACCCCAGTCTCAAAATACCGAGGGACTAGCCACGTGGTAATGGCCAGCAGCACAACTCCAAAGGGCAAACCCAATTTAATGGACCCGTTAGAGTGTACTTATGCTGTAAAACAAATACAATAGTCTACGATATATGTCACAATCTAATTATAATCTCATCCACAGAAGGTAAACATAATTCAAAATGTCAGATTAATCAAAAGAGAAATATAATCCAACACAAGTCTCAATACAAAGTGTCTCAGAAAATAACACGATAATAAGTTTAGTACAGTAATCCAACAGACAGAAAATAGAGAAACTAAAAACAGAAATAACTGAGCATATAACAAAATACTCAGGAGAAATCCTCTCGTATCACCTCATCCTCTGGTGTTGGTACCGCTTCAGGGTCAGCTCCTGTCCCGTATACCTCGGGGTAAATCTCCTCTGCTATACCTGGGGACATAATCCGGATCCAGGTCCTCAGGGGATATTGCAAGGTACAAGAATAACTCAAGCCAAATAAAATACAGTATATAAAAATATATCAACAGGGCAAGCTATGTAACCAGCTATGTGATATGCAAATGAGAGCATCACTAGTACTCAGGCTGAGACCACTACAAGCTCTGTGTCGGGGAGCCGGTAGCAGTAATATCACGTAATGGGCCAAGCTCTGATATAGAGGCTAAAGTACCACAATAATAAATATATATAAATGTAATCAGCCTGTAGCCTGTGTGTCTTTCTTCACCTAATGTAATCACACGTCTCATGTCTACGACGTCTCATGTCCATAATACGCAAGATCATGACCTCTAGCTAGTACTACGAGTCATAATAATATCTATGTATATGCAAGTCTTATGTTATGAATCCTATAAGCCTATACTGAATCACCATAAATAACTCAAGAAAGATTATATCCTATGAATAGTGTCAAGTGTCCAATGGTATGACGTACTTGCTTAAACAAGCACGAAAATATAGGATCGTGTTATCAACTCTCTAAGTGACGTTACACGACTCCGCGTACGGCGTCGACACCCAAATATTGTTCGGACGCTAAGCAACATCTCACGGTCCTAGGTTGAGCAGGTATATCACAGAAATAAATCAAGCAAATAATATTAAAGAACTACTGCAAGTTTGGCAAGGTACACATGCCTGGGATTTAAACTCCTTCAGTTGCTCCGGTAATAGCGAAATCTTCAGGTACGCATCCGGATACTGAAATAAATATTACCATTACTCTCAGAATATATGAAATAGCTAAGATTGACTAACCCATAAGTCCAATTTGGACACAGGGACAGAATTGACAGTTTCTGGTTAAAGCGGGGTCCACATATGGCCTACTTCGCACCAAAAAATGTGCCAGAGACAAAGTTCTCCAAATTCGTCAAAATTAGTGTCTACGAGTCTAGAACGATGATACGAACCCAACAAAATATCCAAAACTGGATTTCGATGAGCCGATCACAAAATTACCGATAATATAAAATCGTGGGGCCCACAAAATGACGTTTCGTCAACGTTATCAGAATTGAACCAAACTTGGTCACAGGACCAGCGTAACGCTACGAATCCGATGGTTTAAGTTTCGTTGGGAAACGACAAGTACACATGAAGTTACAGCGAGTGTCAAAATGGGCCGATACAAGGCTTTTCGACGGATATGCGTTGATTTCGGTGTGCACGCACATCCAAATCAACTTTCATAAAATCTCACATGTCCGCATTAATAATACGCACCTTTCGATATAATTTACACACGACAAAGTTACCTCGTTTAGCGGAACGCACCCTATTTCGGGAAAATTTTGGGTTTTAAAAACCAAGTTTTTGGTCAACTTCACCCTCGAATGAAATACAGCTCACAGCAAATTAAAATAAACTAATTATAGGTTTTAATCTCGGTTACGTTGTCTAATTTACTGTTCAAGTAAAATTTAAAAATATTAACTAGGTTGGAAGAAAAACGGCCATGAATATGGGTGTTTGGAACAGTTTTCTGAACTATAAATTGGGTTATTTTTCTTGTTTTTGCGTCGCGGTTTACGACCGACACATGACACGATACCCTAAACTAATTATACAGTGTTTGAGAAAGTCACATGGTCTTCGCATAGGATTTGACAGAATGATATTTGGATTAATATTCAGGGAGATACATGAGAGGGAAGGGGCATACCTCACTGCTTGGCTGTTGCTCGTGAAATGGGGCGAGTCTGCGGCGGCGTTCATCGGCGGTGTGTGGCGGCGTGTGGCGCTCAGCAGCGGTCGGCGGTGGCCGTCGGAGGTTGTCTGGAGGTTGGGGAGATGCGGGTGGTGGTGGATGGTGAATATATAGGGTAGAATGGGTTTCGTAAGGGGAACGAAGGGGGGTCGCGGGAGTTTCGAAAACGGGGGGGAGGGGTCGTGCGGCTGTGGAGAGAGTGGGTTAGCAGGTCGGGTATGGGTCGGGTCAGGTACGGGTAGGATCTAAATCCAATAGGGTGGGGTTGGTTCAGTTGGGTTCAGTTTGGTTTGGTTCGGTTCAAGTCTGGTTCGGTCTAGTTTATCTAAAAACAATACTTTTTAGCTATTTAAAAATAGTTTTTGAGCCCAATAAATTTCAGAAAAATTACACAACATTATATTATTAATTATACACTCAAAAATATAAATTTTACAATATTTAAAACTTAATTTAATACACAAAAATATTAATCCCTGAAGGACATTTATTATAATTAATGAAAAATTACAGAAAAATCTCGATAATTCATAATTAAAATTTAAAAAAATATGGGTGTTTACATCTCTAGAGGTGGCAGTTGTGCAAGTAAGTTATTATGGTATCAGTGTGAACTGATATATGAGATTAAGTTGGGGACTCGGGTTAAGGTAAATACTGATGTAGTGTTTGATGGTAAGATAATATGATGTATTAGTGGTCAATAGAAGTTAGTGCATCAGGCTTGTATGAATGGGGGATAATGACACAACTGTGTGCATTGAACCTGGACAATGCTCGAGAGGCAAGGGTGAAGTATTAGCATTAGCAACCTGGAAATCTGAAGCAGGTAGCAGCAATATATGCCTATAGGTTTCAGTGTAGGTAAGTTAAACTAGGGGTAAGGTTTCAATCAAACAATTGAAAAACTGAGTATGGTAGAGAGTGTGTGTGTTTAGCTAATTGGGTGGTTGCAGGTTAATTAAAGACCAACAACAGTAGTATGAGGAAGACATTCACCTATGTATGAGTGTAGTTACAGTGGTGATATTATGGTGAAGTATAGTAAAGTCTGGTTGTGTTCATATATGTTATGGGGGAGGGAGTATAGAAGTTTGTTAGAATTCTAGGTAGTCATTAAAGAGGGCATCAGGCTCAAGCTTGGGGTGATGTGAGGTGGAGAGTGGACTCTAGTAGGGCAATGCATTAGTGCACTGATGTGCACTGATATGAGGTATCAATTAGACATTAAGGTTAGTTAGAACCAAGTTAGTGTAAGTGTCAGTTAGTGTGACATGTCAGTTATATACTAGTTAGTATATATATAGATACATAGAGTATCTTAAATTATAAATATTAGTGTTATTAGCTAGTGTTAGCTAATTAGTGGCCTAGTTTGACTTGTATGGACTAGCTTTACCTAGATGGACCTAGTTTAGTTAGAAATGGTCTAGAAGAGCATGTTAATGCATTTTAGCTCGTTATTACTTTATTACACTCTTTTGACATAATATTTTTCTATAGGGTTGTGTGACACCAACTCAGACACCGAGTTATCTCTTTTGCTCTGGACCAGAGGCGAGTACATCTCTCTATTAGTTTTTATTTCATGATTGTGTATATATCACTTGTTCTAGAACTGATATACTTGATTTTGAAATATTGTTACACGGACTGGTACTATATGGATCCTGTCAGGAGATGTTATCATCTACCGTGTTCAACGGGTACTCCTTACACATATATTTCATCGTGTGTATCGGGTATTGTTTCATGTGCTTCTTGTGCACCCACTATTTCTTGTGCTAGTATGACTATATCATATTCATGTGCGTAACGTGTCATGATTGGATCCATGAGTATTGGTTGGGAAGGGAGAGTAGAAGTTGGTTATGTGATCAAGCCCTATTTATCTCATGTGTATGTCGATTATATACCTCACGTATAATCGAGTTACCATATTTATCACATGTGCAACGTAAGCCGATCACATAACGATCTTGCGCTCTAAACCACATAGCTAGTATTCCAGTTTCTATACTTGTAGTAATTTTTATATTGTCTGTATTTATCTTTCCAGTTCATGCTATACATATCTGCATGTTCCAACTATATTTCCATTTCTAGTTAGATGTGCATCTTGTATTCTTTCTATTGCTTGTCATATATTCTCTACCATGTATTTGGAACTGCTTGCAGAGTTTTGTACTTTGCTCCAATCCTGATTGGATATATTTTTCAGATGTTTGGCTAGAGGAGCTGTGTCCCACTTTTTACGGACCGGAGGACGGTGAGCCACTAGAGGATACTCCCCTAGAGCAGGAGGACATAGTGCCAGTGACCAAGTGTCATGCCCCAGTCCCAAAATACCAAGGGACTAGACACGTGGCAATGGCCAGCAGCACGCACCGATGGACAATCCCAATTTAATGGATCCAACGGGGCATACTTAAGCTGTAATATTAGGTCTACAACAACAAGTCAGAACTAATCTCATCCACATAAAAGATAATAAGATCAACAGCAATAAGGAAAGTAAATCAAACATCCAGTCTCAACAAAGTAAATCGGGGAACAACCCGTATAAAGTCTGTTATAATTGTTTAATTAAACAGGAAAGAGAGTCTATTGGCCATAAAAACTGAGCATGGAAGAAGCAGATGTTCAGGAGAAGTCCTCAGCGATCACCTCATCCTCAGATTCTGGTACTGCTCCGAGAAGTGCTTATGTTCCGTACACCTCAGGGTAGACCTCGTCCGCTAATCCTGGGGACATAATCCGGATCCAGGTCCTCAGGGGACATAGCAAGGTACAAGAAAGCTCAAGCCATAATAATGCAGTGCAGGAAATAAATAAAACAAATAGGGTAAATAAATAACCAGCTAAGTGATATGCAAGTGAGAGTTATAGTCATACTCAGGCTGAGACTACTACAGGATCAGTGTCGAAGAAACCATAGCAGTATTTTCTCGAAGGGCCAGTACGGTACCAAAGCTCTGTGTCAGAGTCTAAGGCACATCTATTAAGTTATTATATATATATATCCAGCCTTTTGTATGGTATATCTCTCCCCACCCAATGTAATCTCACGTCACAGTTTCATAATGTTCATGTCACGCAAGATCAACTAATGCAATAAGTCAGAATAAAATCTAAGCATGTAAACTGTATATGTCATAAACCTGTATCCTATACAGAATCACCTTAAATATTCAGGAAGATTCCATCTCATGATCTGTGTCAAGTGTCCTGGGTATAATGTACTTGATATGGCAAGTACGAGAATGTAAATGTCACGATATCCATCTCTAGGTGACGTTACACAACCCCGCGTACGGTATTGGCACCCGACTGTTAATCGAAAGCTAAGTAAGTTATACGGCCCTAGGGTTGAGCATTTACAATAGTTAATTAAGTCAAGTAATATGTAATAAAGACTACAAGTTGGCAATGTACACTTGCTTGGTGTTTCGGCTCCAATTGTAGCTCTGGCTTCAGCGGGAATTGTAGGTAGTACTCCGGTTGCTGAAATAGATATCACCATCAGATCCAGAAAATATTAATCAGCTAGAAATGCCTGTCCTTGAGTCCAATTTGGAGACAAGGGCAAAAATAACATTTCGGGGCAAAATGGGGTCCAAATGTGGGCCGCTTTGCACCGAAAAACATGTCAGAACCAAAGGTCTCCAAATCTGTCAAATTTAATGTCAACAGGTCAGGAACGATGATACGAACCCAACGGAACTTCCAGAATTGGATTCCGATGAGCCGATCACAAAACCGCCCGTCAAGTGGAGCCTATGGGGCCCACGACACGCGATTTTGTCAACGTTCTCAGAATCGAACCAAACTTGGGTCACAGGACCAGCGTATTGCTATGAGTCCGATGGCGTAAGTTTCGTCTCGATCCGACGTGTATACACTAAGTTACAGCAAGAACCAGAAAGGACGAATACGGGACGGTGTCCGCGGATACGCATTGATTCCGGTGTGCACGCACATCCAAATCAACTTCTGCAAAATCCTGCACGTCCGTATCAACGACGTGCACGTATCGGTGAAGACCGCACACGACCAAGTCGTCCCATTTTAGCGGGGCGTACTCGGTTCTGGGGTGAAATAGGGCATTAGTTTTCCTGTTTTTGGATCGTGGTTCACGATCACCACAGGACGCGATGCACCGAGCGGTTTACACGGGCATCGAGGGGGTCATGCAGGCTACACGATGCAACTGATGGAACGAGAAACAAAGCTACGAGGAGAAAGATATGAGTACCTGAACAGGGCTCCGCTGAATGAGAAATTCATGTCCGAGGCGACACGACACAAGGGGATACGTGTCCTGGACACTGTGTCCAAGCTAGGGCACGATCGTCGGCTGCACAGAGCGCCGGGGCTTCACCGGAGCTTCGTCGGAGGCTGCTGGGGTGTCGCTGGAGTGAGGCGGCTCAGCCAGAGGCTGGCGGCGAGACGGACGGTGCTGGAGGAGGTGGAGGCTTCGGCTGCGGGTTCTGCGGGAGGCGGAGGAGTTGGCGTCGGGAGCTGAGGGGTTCTGGGGCAGTAGCAGCGGGGCTGCGGGTCGGCTCAGGCGGCGAGGCGGTACGGCGAGGTCTGGGGCTGACAGCGACGAGGTCTGGGGCGGTGGACGGAGACGATCAAGTCGAGGAGAGGGCGGCGAGGGGTCGATTCAGGCGGAGGAGAGGGATTTTATAGAGGTCGAGGGAGAGGGAGAGACGGTGTCCGACGGGCGGTTACGGGAGAGGAAGAGTGAGGGACGATGGCGCTGGGGGAAGCCGGAGCGGCGACGGGTGTGTAACGGCCGACGGAGGGGAGAGCAACGGTCGGGGTCGTCAGGTTGGGAGGGGAATAGGTTAACGGGTTAACGGGTTATCGGGCGGACGGGTCGGGTCAGGGGATCCGGCCCGATCCGCTAAGCAGAAATATGGGTTCGGGTTTAGCGGGTTTCGGGTCGCGGGTTAGACCCGGATCTGACCCGCTAGGCTTAAGTTGGGTTTGGTTCGGTTTAACAGTTGGTTTGGTTTGGTTTATTTAAAATAAACCCGGTTTATTTGGTTTAATTAAATAATTAGTTTTTAGGGATTTAAAAATACTTTCGGGGTCCAATAAATTTCCGAAAAATTATCCTATGTCTAGTTTTTCATTTTACACCATAAAATATTATTTTTGTAATATTTTAATATTATTAATATCATTTTAAAAATCATTTAATAATTAAAACACCTTAGTTTAATTAGAGAAAAATCTTTAAAAATTCCAGAAAATTGTGAAAAATTTCAAATTAAAATTTCTTGAAAAATCAGGGAGTTTACAATCTACCCCCTTTAAGAAGATTGCGTCCTCGCAATCAAAGAATAACCGGTCAACAGAGATGACACGGTTGCAAAATTTATTCAAAACACAACATGATGAAGAAAAGTCAAGGTTGAGGGTTTAAATACATAGGAAAATCATTTCCCTAAGTTATGGAAGTTATGCCATTTCCCAAATGTAGGAAATCTAGAAAATTACAGTTTTGAAAACCAGGTTATCCTTTTAAAACATATTAGACTAACAATGTTAAAACATTCTAGGTTATTTAGCAAGTTCAAAATTACTTAGGTTATCAATAGGTTATCAATTATTAGCAAGTTAAAACTATCAGGTTAAGTCTAGGGTCACGAACCAACGGGCACGAACTAAAGCAATACTAGAAACAGAACTACAAAAACTTACGCGCATTCGCTACTCCATGATTCTGTGCGTCTCCCACAGTCATCGCGAAAGCTTGTCCGCGTTCTTGAGGTGGTACCCTCTGCTGTTGCTGGGCTTGCTGGTAGGGTGCTGCTTGAAGTGCCAAGGGTGGCCTTGGTTGATATCCTCCTGGTGCTGGTAGAGCTTGTTGGTTTGCCCTTGGTGCTCCTTCTCTACGTTCAGGGTAATCCCTTACCGAATGTTGACGGGATCCGCATGCTAAACACAATCCTAATCTGCGTCGGCATTCCTTGGCGAGATGGCTTGCTTTGCCACAGTAGTGACAAGTAGTAAGGACTATTACTTGTGGTGTAGATGCTTTCTGCTGTTGGTATAGGTGAGATCTCTTTGCAGCTTCTTCTTGTGGTGCTCTGGCTGTTGCTGATGGGGAAGGCCGCTTCAGACTGGTCTCTCTCCTGGTGACGTGCTCCATGCGTCGGGCTGCAGCAAGGACGTCCGAGTACGAAGTAGGCGCAACGGATCCAATTAGTTTCTGTAACTTGAAGTTGAGTCCGTCGAAAAACTTCTCGGCCTTCTCTTCTTCTGTCGGAATCAATGTTAGGGCGAAGCGACTTAGACGAATGAACTCGGCGTTATACTCTTTCACCGTCATAGCATCCTGAGTAAGGCGATTGAACTTGTCCCGAAGTTCTGATCGAGCGATAGCCGGAATGTACATCTCCTGAAAGAGTCTGGAGAACTCTTCCCAAGTAAGTCGGTCTGGTCCGAGCCGTGTCTCCTCAGATAGCCACCAGTGATGAGCATTGTCCGTCAATTGCATTCTGACGGCAGTCATCCAACGTTCCCGTGGAAGCTCAGCTGCTTCTAATTGATGCCGAATATTGGTGAGCCATTCATGAACTTCTGTTGGTCCCTCCTTACCAGAAAAGGTATGGGGCTTCAGCTGACGGAAATCGGTGATAGAGCCCGTCATTGACCGTCGAGCTGGTAGGTTGGCCTACTCCAATGCAGTTACTATGCTATTCCTCAAGTAATCAGCCTCGCGACGCTGAGCCTCGTATTGGACTTGTTGCTGGGCTTGCATCATTGCGTAGATCATATGGAATATCTGTTGCCCGTCAATTGGCTGCCCTTATGGGAATACAGGCATTGGTGGAACAAACTGGGGCGGAGGTGGGATGTCATCACGCTGAAATCTAGAAGCTTGCTGATCTGCTTGGCTGCTTCGGTAAGTAGAGGGATCTCCACTCAATGGCGTCACTTCATCTTCTCCGTAGGTGGCTACAGCACATATTGGTGTTCTTGCTGGAGTTCCGTCGTTTGCTCGTGAATCCATTACTCTGCATCAAAAATAAACTATAAGAGGCGTACAGGAATCAAGGCAAGATGCAAGTCAAAAATTAATTCGAATACGATATAGATATCAAGAACGTTTCAAGCAAGTGGATGAGATCATAAAAAACTTATCCTATTCTTATTGCAGGCCTATTCGGTCCCTAAGTTGAAACCGAACAATTTAGTCGTAGACCTGCATGGGCCACCAAAAAAATTATGCCACGCCCCAGTCCCAAAATACCAAGGGACTAGACACGTGGCAATGGCCAGCAGCACGCACCGATGGACAATCCCAATTTAATGGATCCAACGGGGCATACTTAAGCTGTAATATAAGGTCTACAACAACAAGTCAGAACTAATCTCATCCACATAAAAGATAATAAGATCAATAGCAATAAGGAAAGTAAATCAAACATCCAGTCTCAGCAAAGTAAATCGGGGAACAACCCGATATAAAGTCTGTTACAATTGTTTAATTAAACAGGAAAGAGAGTCCATTGGCCATAAAAACTGAGCATGGAAGAAGCAGATGTTCAGGAGAAGTCCTCAGCGATCACCTCGTCCTCAGATTCTGGTACTGCTCTGAGAAGTGCTCATGTTCCGTACACCTCAGGGTAGACCTCGTCTGCTAATCCTGGGGACATAATCCGGATCCAGGTCCTCAGGGAACATAGCAAGGTACAAGAAAGCTCAAGCCATAATAATGCAGTACAGGAAATAAATAAAACAAAAAGGGTAAATAAATAACCAGCTAAGTGATATGCAAGTGAGAGTTATAATCATACTCAGGCTGAGAGTACTACAGGATCAGTGTCGAAGAAACCATAGCAGTATTTTCTCGAAGGGCCAGTACGGTACCAAAGCTCTGTGTCAGAGTCTAAGGCACATCCATTAAGTTATTATATATATATATTCAGCCTTTTGTATGGTATATCTCTCCCCACCCAATGTAATCTCACGTCACAGTTTCATAATGTTCATGTCACGCAAGATCAACTAATGCAATAAGTCAGAATAAAATCTAAGCATGTAAACTATATATGTCATAAACCTGTATCCTATACAGAATTATCTTGAATATTCAGGAAGATTCCGTCTCATGATCAGTGTCAAGTGTCCTGGGTATATTGTACTTGATATGGCAAGTACGAGAATGTAAATATCACGATATCCATCTCTAGGTGACGTTACACAACCCCGAGTACGGTATTGGCATCCGACTGTTAATTGGAAGCTAAGTAAGTCACACGGCCCTAGGGTTGAGCATTTACAACAGTTAATTAAGTCAAGTAATATGTAATAAAGACTGCAAGTTGGCAAGGTACACTTGCCTGGTGTTTCGGCTCCAATTGTAGCTCTGGCTTCAGCGGGGATTGCAGGCAGTACTTCGGTTACTGAAATAGATATCACCATCAGATCCAGAAAATATTAATCAGCTAGAAACGCCTGTCCTTGAGTCCAATTTGGAGACAAGGGCAAAAATGACATTTCGGGGCAAAACGGGATCCAAATGTGGGCCACTTTGCACCAAAAAATGTGTCAGAACCAAAGGTCTCCAAATCTGTCAAACTTAGTGTCAATAGGTCAGGAACGATGATACGAACCCAACGGAACTTCCAGAATTGTATTCCGATAAGTCGATCACAAAATCGGCCATCAAGTGGAGCTTGTGGGGCCCACGACACGCGATTTTGTCATCGTTCTCAGAATCGAACCAAACTTGGGTCACAGGACCAACGTATTGCTATGAGTTCGATGGCTCAAGTTTTGTCTCGATTCGACGTATAAACACTAAGTTACAGCGAGAACCAGAAAGGAAGGATACGGAACGGTGTCTGCGGATACGCATTGATTCCGGTGTGCACGCACATCCGAATCAACTTCTGCAAAATCTCGTATGTCCGTATCAACGACGCGCACGTATCGGTGAAGATCGCACGCGACCAAGTCATCCCGTTTGGCGGGGCATACTCGGTTCCGGGGTAAAACAGGGCATTGGTTTTCCTGTTTTTGGATCGCGGTTCACGATCACCACAGGACGCGATGCACCGAGCGGTTTACACAGGCATCGAGGGGGTCATGTAGGCTACACGATGCAACTGATGGAACGAAAAATAGAGCTACGAGGAGAGAGATATGAGTACCTGAACAGGGCTCCGCTGAATAGGAAATTTGTGTCCGAGGCGACACGACACAAGGGGATACGTGTCCTGGATACTGTGTCCAAGCTAGGGCACGATCGTCGGCTGCACAGAGCGCCGGGGCTTCACCGGAGCTTCGCCGGAGGCTGCTGGGGTATCCTGGAGGGAGGTGGCTCGGCCGGAGGCTGGCGGCGAGGCGGACGGCGCTGGAGGAGGTGGAGGCTTCGGCTGCGGGTTCTGCGGGAGGCGGAGGAGTTGGCGTCGGGAGCTGAGGGGTTCTGGGGCAGTGGCAGCGGGGCTGCGGGTCGGCTCAGGCGGCGAGGCGGTGCGGCGAGGTCTGGGGCTGACAGCGGCGAGGTCTGGGACGGTGGCCGGAGACGATCAAGTCGAGGAGAGGGCGGTGAGGGGTCGATTCAGGCGGAGGAGAGGGGTTTTATAGAGGTCGAGGGAGAGGGAGAGACGGTGTCCGGCGGGCGGTTACGGGAGAGGAAGAGTGAGGGACGACGGCGCTGGGGAAAGCCGGAGCGGCACGGCTGCCGGAGCGGCGGCGGGTGCATAACGACCGACGGAGGGGAGAGCAACGGTCGGGGTCGTCGGGTTGGGAGGGGAATAGGTTAACGGGTTATCGGACGGACGGGTCGGGTCAGGGGATCCGGCCCGATCCGCTAAGCAGAAATATGGGTTCGGGTTTAGCGGGTTTCGGGTCGCGGGTTAGACCCGGATCCGACCCGCTAGGCTTAAGTTGGGTTGGGTTTGGTTCGGTTTAACAGTTGGTTTGGTTTGGTTTATTTAAAATAAACCCGGTTTATTTGGTTTAATTAAATAATTAGTTTTTAGGGATTTAAAAATACTTCCGGGGTCCAATAAATTCCCGGAAAATTATCCTATGTCTAATTTTTCATTTTACACCATAAAATATTATTTTTATAATATTTTAATATTATTAATATCATTTTAAAAATTATTTAATAATTAAAACACCTTAGTTTAATTAGAGAAAAATCTCAAAAAATTCCAGAAAATTGTGAAAATTTTCAAATTAAAATTTCATGAAAAATCAGGGGGTTTACAGCGAGGAGGCTTGGACTTTTATTTTGGATATTGTATTAGTCTCATCTTTAGACTTTTAGCATGTGTGTATTATTTGAGACTTATATGGTGGCTAGACTTGTGGATTTGGACTTGTGATGTATTGTGACTCCTTATTTCTCCCATATATTTCACATTATGCTTTTATCTCTCTTAGTTTGATATTGTGATTGAGTATTGGTTATCATTTATCATATATCATATTGTTCCTCCATTCGGAGTTGAGATATCATTGACAGGTTTATTATATTTATTGTGTGAGATATTTAGATAGTATTGATGACTTAGACAGCGTTCTACCACTGATGCTGCAGCGTAGGCTGGACGTACCCACATACTTGTACCCTTACACCGGGTGCGGGTCGTGTCGTGACATTAGCTGCTTAACTGAATTTGTCTCCGAAAAACTTTATTGATGATGTAATAAAATTTTGGATCAAACTTGTATATTCTATAATATGGAGATATTTTATGGATTATAATCATGATTATCTTTCGTGTCTTATCTTCCTTAGTTACACTATGATTGAGTAGATGTAATATCATATTCATGTGACTTGATGATAACTCATGAGGTTTATACAACATACTACCGCTGATATTATGACGTCGGCTGACTGTACTTATGTACTCGTACTTGATTATTCAGGAGCGGGTTATGATAATAACTCATCCCACTCAGCACTTCTGGCTAGATTATCATCCCCATAATGATATACCTGCAGTAATATCAGAGGTGTACAATCGATATATTGCGTGCATTAAAGGAAAAAATATATCATATTTGTAAGATTTTTATGGTACGTCAGTCTATGTATGGAGCCTAGTACGGATACATGGCAATGCCAAGAGTCTACCTAGGGGTTTATGTGGTATCCCATATAACTATCTTATCAAAAATAAAAATCTAAATCATGTTATATAAGTCAATCAATTTTAGATATGTCGATTAACTTACGAATGATCTATCTGTACGACTCTCGAGGCTATATCAAAAAATTATTAACAAGATATATAGGCCCAACATCGGATACGTATACTCGCAATAGTAGCATGATATCGTATTGGATAAAAAAAATACAAAGATACATGATACATGATCAATTATCTATATAAATATATATTTGAAACAAGGAGTGACAACGAGGTTGTGCGGTTGTTATAACGTCTAGGACGCTGATGATGGCTATAGGGTGAGTTCTTGATCAGTAAATAGCCTCGATGAGGCTAGACGAATGCCATAATAAGCGTTAGAGATGCTAATCAAATCAAATAATAAAATGTTTGTTCTAAGCCATTTTTGGATATGATATTTGCAAGTCATTGTTGGCTGAGATTTATAGGGTCTAAAAATTTTGGAAGCCATTTCTGGCTAAGATCCGAAGGATCTAAACAATATTATTAGAAGCCATTGTTAGATAATGAACCACTGGTCATATAGGTTGGTATAATAGTTCTTTAGGGAAAAAATCATCTTTATGTTGCTAAGAGGAAAAAAAACCCAATTAGATCGGAATCATACTTAGTCATATATTGCGAGGATGATGGCACAATTCGTGAGCTATACGTGCTAATAACATGTTGTAGTCAGAAATCGACTACATGATTCTACCATAAATATGAAAGAGAGAGAGAGAGGGAGAGAGACATAATGAAAAGAGAGAAGAATTATCTATTGTAAATGTGTGTAACCTTCAAAGGATTTGTTGTTTATATTATATACACAAGTACCTATAGTGTTACAACCAGATTTCAAAAATATATGTTATGATCTTTATGGAATGAATTATCCTTATTAGTTGAGCACAATTCATAAATAGTTGGATAAGTCTAACCGCAACTCAGACTATATATTAAGGGTGTTATTAAATGCACACATATTTTTATTATGTTTACTCCTCCTTATTTTTAGGAGCTTTGACCATCTTTATATTTTTTTTCCCCAAAATTAAAATATTAGTTCAACCCAACTACTAGAATTTTTTTTGAAAAACTGAAACTTTTTGAACTTTTGATTAAATATCGAATCGATTTCTCTTTTTAAGTCAACTAGATGATTTTCTATGGTCTTTCATCCTTAATATTTATATGTAAAAAAATATTTATTGTACGTATGAGTAAAAAATATTGCATCACAAATGTGCTTAAAGAAATTCATTGTAGATCAAAAGTTGCAATTCAAAGTTAGAATATTATAATTTACATGTTTTGTTACGTCAAAATTTCACATCAAAACAATTATATCTAACATGTCACGTCAAAACAATTTATAGTTCTTATTTAATTAATTTAAGAAATTAAGAAATATAGAGGATAAAAAGAAAGAAGTAAATTAATTTATTTTGTAAGGCTTAACAAAGCTAATAAAAAGATAAAGTATATGAGTACATTTAACAACTCATATATATTAGAGCATTTTCAACCCTATCGTGACTTTGAAAAATATTTAGAAAAAAAAAGAAAAAGAGAAAAAGTTGTCTTGGAAGTTGAAAAAAGTAAACATTTTAATACTTTCTCATGAAAGTTGAAAAAAGTAAAGGTCCGTTTGGATATGCTTTCTGAAATTTTATTCTAAAAATAGTTATAAAGTTATTTTGTTAGTATAGAAAATCTGATTTTGCTTTTTGTTACTTCCAACTGAAAAGAAAAAGTCTGATGATAAAGGTACTACAAAATACACTTGGGACTAGCCCAGTATTGGGGCTAGCCCATTAATGAATGAAGTTTACTCATACTAGCCCAAACATTACTTATACTAGCCCAACCTTATCCCAAACCCCCCAAACCTCCACCACCGGAGCCCTCCTCCTCCCTTTCTTTAGTTGTCCTTCTCCTCCTCCTCCACTTCTTCCATTTGAAACCTAAAATTTTGCAATCTCCATCTCCTTAAATTCTAACCATTAATCGATGGCTCCCAAACTCTCAAAAGAATCAAGGTACAATTCTTCCTCCTCCTTGTCCTTCTCAATTTTTAATAATTTCTATTGCATTTCAAAAAAATTCTAAAAATTATCTTTCCAATCTTAAAATTATAGTCCTGAATGTAGTTTCAGATGTAGTTTTGACGTATTTCTGGAGTCTCGAACCCGATTTTAGGGCATACAAGTTTGAAATTCCTCGAACGTTCGGGACAGAAACATGCCGGACTATAGATATTTCTACAGTCCTATATACATTGTGGACTGTAGAAATATCTGCAGTCCTTTATGTATAGAGGACTGTAGAAATTTTAACAGTCCTGTATACATATAGGACTGTAGAAATTTATATAGTCCTGAATGTTCAATTAATTTTGGGATGTTAAAATATATATCTTTTTTATCTTATAGTCACGACCCTCAGAGGACATTGAGGATGAATGTATCATAAGAAGATGCTCTACTGAGTCGATGCATAAGGAACACAATGTTCAGCATGCTGTTGAGACAGCCCTCACTATCCTCGACCCCGAGGTACCCCCTCAAGTTAGGAACATCGATTGAAGAAGACTGTAACTCGTTCGAAGAGATGTGCTTCTAGTACTTCTGGTTCTTCTTCCTCCTCCGATGAAGAAATACCAACCGTCCAAAATCGACCAACTGATGGTTCAGGACATTCTCAGCATGCAGATAGTCCAGTCGAGACTCGGCCACCAACCCTCGAAAACCGGCCTACTGATGGTTCATGACCTTCTCAGCAGCCAGATAGTCCAGTCGAGACTCGTCCAAATGGTTGCTTTATGTTGCCGTCGATCGAGAACCATATTGTATACCAAATATGGAACAATCCGGTAAGTACATTACGTTATGATAATTTTATATATAGTTCTAAGTTCATCCAATTATTTATAGATAACTACATTTAATATATAGGTATAAGTTCATCTAATTATTTACTTTTCAAGAGAGTTCTCGTATGTTAGCGGTGATCAACCACGGTAAAAAGTATAATACATGAGGGTTTGAATTTTTCGGAGACGATGTCAAGGCTAAAATCAATCCCACTGGTTTATAAAATTTGGGTAACTATTCATATATGATGGTGGATAATGCACTCATATCAGCATTTGTAGAACGATGGCATCCAGAAACCAACACTCTCCATCTCCCAAACGGGGAGTTGACGATTACCCTGGATGACGTCCATCATATATTAGGACTTAGGGTTGATGGTCGAGTCATGATGAATCACACTTTTGACGAATCAAGATTAACTTTTACGACCATATCGTGGATTATGTATCAGGCTGTCTGGGAGTTGATGCGATGAGTTTTACAATCCTTCAAGACTTCAAGAAGTCGTACGGACTTCCTTTGAAATATTTAGAGAAGACATTCGATGATCCGGACCCCGAAGTGGATAATAGCGATAATGTGGCCCGTGGATATATGCAGTTCATCTTAGGGGCTGTCGACATTCCGGATAAGTCTGGAACATCGATACATGCTAAATATCTCCTAAATTTTGACGACATAGAAACGGTGGAAGAAATATCTTGGGAAAGCGGTATACTAGCATACCTTTATCGCGAGCTTGGTGCGACATCTCGCGTCGGTTCCAAGATAATATCTGGATGCCCGACTCTACTCCATGTAAAGATATATCTTTGTCAACTTGTATACATAATAGAAATTTTTGTTGTAATTTTTTTTAACTTAGTTACGTAAAGGCATGGATATACGAGCACTTTTCAACCCTGAAGCGGGCTAAAATTAACCGAGGGTATGATGAGCACCTTCCTAGAATATGCAGATGGAAGCCAACTAAGAAAGATGCCAAACGCCTACACATATTGGCCGTCCTATGGAATGCACTTGAAGATATGACGATAGAAGAGGTGAATTGAGATCTAATTTTTTTTATGTTTGGTAATAATTTACTAAATTACGTTATGCTAAATTTCATGCATTACAGATAGTTTGGGATCCATATCATGATTTACGACAGAGTAGTCATCCATTGTAATCAGTCGGTTTATATCACGGTCTGATAAGTTGTCATAAAATCGAGGAGCCTTATATGCCGGATAGAGTGCTCCGTCAGTTTGGCTATGTACAAACAGTCCCGAAGCGCACATTAAAAATGATAAGTGCTCCGAGAGGTACAAAACCCCTAAACTATATTCCTGCGACATTCAACTCAGTCTCGGACTTCTTCACTGAGTGGCAACGCCACGTTATTAGAGAAACTGAACGACAAAAAATAGTAAATATGACTGAATGTAGCGACGACTACCTCGCCTACTACGCTAGTGTCGGACTACCTACGATGTCCAAACGCGGAGGCGATATTGTGCGTGTACCATCAGATCTCCTTGCCAAATCTGTCTTGTATACTGCATTGGTCAAGATGGTGAGGCAACCAACTTTTAGTTTGGAGATATGTAAATATTTATAACCTAACAAATTTTATGAATTGTCATCAATAGGCTAGAAAAGCAAAAAAGTTGGGAAGAAGCCTCGTCAGTTGCCAGGGTGCGAATTATATAAAAATTAATGAGGAGCTACAATACATCGACAATACTGAAGATTTTCCTTTCTTGAAAAATAGGGAGCAACGTTAAAAGATGCGACATAAAGTTTAGGCCATGTTTCAATTGATATGAAACTTTGCTACGTTGCTACAGTTTGTGTTTCAAGTTTTTTTGGGTTGTAATGTGGACATGTTAAACTTTGAAGTTGGCTGTAACTTTGTATTTTAATTTTTTGATTGGTTATGTTTTGTTTAAGTTAGTTGTCCTGGTTTTGACTGGTTATTTTTGTTTATGGGAGTGCTAGTTTTATACAAATGTGCAGAGATAGGGGATTAAAACTAGGACTGTCAAGATTTTGACAGTCCTAGTAGCTTATGGGACTGCCATAATCCTGACAGTACTAGTTTTATATATAAATGTGCAGAGACAGGGGATTAAAACTAGGACTATCAAGATTTTGACAGTCCTAGTAGCTTATGGGACTGTCATAATCATGACAGTCCTAGTTTTATGTATAAATGTGCAGAGATAGGGGATTAAAACTACGACTGTCAAGATTTTGACAGTCCTAATAGCTTACGGGACTGTAAAAATTTTGACAGTCCTAGTTTTATACAAATGTGCAGAGACAGGGGATTAAAACTAGGACTGTCAAGATTTTGACAGTCCTAGTAGCTTATGGGACTACCATAATCCTGACAGTCCTAGTTTTATATATATATGTGCAAAGACATGGGATTAAAACTAGGACTGTCAAGATTTTGACAGTCCTAATAGCTTATGGGACTATAAAAATCCTGACAGTCCTAGTTTTATACAAATATGCAGAGACAGGAGATTAAATCTAGGACTGTCAAGGTTTTGATAGTCCTAGTAGCTTATGGGACTGCCATAATCCTGACAGTCATAGTTTTATATATAAATATGCAGAGACAGGGGATTAAAATTAGGACTGTCAAGATTTTGACAGTCCTAATAGCTTATGGGACTGTAAAAATCCTGACAGTCCTAGTTTTATATAAATGTGCAAAGACAGGGGATTAAAATTAGGACTGTCAAGATTTTGACAGTCCTAGTAGCTTATGGGACTGCCATAATCATGGAAGTCCTAGTTTTATATATAAATGTACAGAGATAGGAGATTAAAACTAGGATTGTCAAGATTTTGACAGTCCTAATAGCTTATGGGACTGCCATAATCCTGACAGTCCTAGTTTTATATATAAATGTGCAGAGACTATCTATTGCACAACATACATGGACTATAAAAATTTGGACTTTTAACACACACATATATATATATATATATATATATATATATATATATATATATATATATATATATATATATATATATATAAGTTAGAAAAGATACCAAAGCTCAACATACATGACTCATTGCACCATACATTATTTTATTTTATTTCTTTCATAGTCACTATCTATTGCACTATCACGCTAAAAAAGTACAAGATGTTATATTCCATTTCTATCGCATACAAAATTACAAAATGATACAAAAGTATAAGATGTATCAATCGATTAGAATATCAAAGTAGTCCTTAGGCAAGATTTTGGGATCCTCTATCTTCATCATCTTCATATAGCCAGCAATTGCATCCATGTAGGGTGTCGTCCATGAGATTGCTTCCTCCGGTGCGTGTTTATACCAAAGTGTAGAAGGTGGAGGAATATGAGAATGACCGATCAACCTTGGGATGACAAAGTGTTGTCCGATAAGCCCTATTGAACATTGATTGGATAGTCTGTGTCCGGCCGGGGGAGCGCACATTGGAAAGAAAGTATTGTTAATACCTTCTGAGATAATTATAATAGGTATCTTATACCTATTAGAGAATACGTATGCAGCAGGCGGGACATCCATGTAATGGTCTGGTCCGGTAACTGTGTCCGTACAAGGTATGCTTGCCAACAAATCTCCAATAATTTCTTCGCCGAGTATCTGCCTATAGAAGGGTAGACGAGACTCCAACTCCTCGTACAGCTCTTCCCTAACCTGTCTCCATCCTACTTCAACTGAATAGCCAAGATGTCTTGTGAGTGCATAAAATCCACAATGGCCATCCTTAGGAACATCAATAATAGACCAAATGAAATCCTGTATCTCAGGTAGGAAAATTTGAATGTATAGACTATATGAATCAGAGAAGTTATCTAAATCCTCCGCCGCGACTGCATCGTTCATTTTCTATTTCTTCTAGCTTACTCTTTTTCTTCGAAATTACCACACTTTCGATAACCAACTTTGACTCAACTTGCTCTAAATTGCGTTCAATATGTTCAAACAAGGATGGATCTCTTTTAGTTGACTCCACCTCCTTTTTTTGTGCTCTACTGATTCTTGAGTGTGGTCTTCCCTTGGGAGTTCGAACAACATATGGCTCTTGCAATCGAGTTGTTGCCGGGACTATAATTTCTTGGATTTTAATCTCAATGGATTTTCTCTCCGGTTTTGATGCGATACACCACCTTGCGTGAAGGAGTTTCACTTGTGGCAAAGAAAAAATTTATCGTGAACTTCCACTGTCGGCATGATCGACAACTGTCTCCAACGTTGATCAATAACATCTATTGGAATATGTATAGATTGACGACGATATTCGTTAATCTCATGTGCACAAGGAAGGCCGAGTGAATGTCGATATGAACAACCGCAAATCTCAGGATCATAACCAACGAACTTTGACCTACCAATCTCCTCAAACAATAAGCCCAAGGCCTTGTGAGATACTATATCGATTAAAGCATCCAAGAGGTATTCATGCTTTGCAATATTGAGGCTCATCTCAAATGATGTTATAATCTCGTTCACCGTGAAAATAATTATCAAATGAATCAATTACCAAACGGAGACAAAATTACCGACCGATGACCGTAGATATCTTTTTCAACTTGAGTGTGATCCTTCGACCCGGTTCGTAGTGATTGTGCCATAATGCTTCACCATGTTCGTCCATGTAAGACGAATTATTCTTTATGTGGTTCTAGCCAAGTATCTTTGATACAAGAAATGCATGTTGGGTTACTCGTCTTCCACTTTTGTTTGAACATGTACCATGTTGTGTCATAGCTGTCTTTAGTACTTGCTCACCATACAAGACTCCAATCACTATAGAATTCTTCGAAGCGAAGCTTGTCGATTTGACCGTCCACATTTTTAAATTTCCTCTTACATTTAGCTTGGATATTTCGATTTATATGCCAAGTGCATAGTAGTCTATGCACATGAGGAAATACAATATCTATAGCATTTATCATCGTATATTCTCTGTTGGTAACAAAAATAGAGGGCTCTTTGTATCCTGTGTAAAGGGATTGTAGTTTTCTCAATGCCCAAATGTAATCCTCTACTGTCTCACTCTTCATAAAATAAAAAGCGACTGAAAATGTTTTCCCCGTCGACGTAAACCCAACAATGTGAAAAAGAGGCATTTAAAACTTGTTGGTCTTATATGTACAATCAAGGGCCAACACATCTGCGAAGGACCTAGCCAAGTGTGTGCAATCAGGATGAGCCCAAAACAATGAAAGGAGTTCATCATTTTGTGGATGTCTTCTATGGTACTCCACATAGTGATGCTCCCCAAGCAACTTCAATACTTGTTGCATCGCCATTATTTCTTTCATACTATTACATTTCGCTCTCGTTAAAGTATTATAGATCGTCCTCATGGTTGACTTATTCTCATCTTCTTTTTGTCGTACGGCAGAATAAATTTGTTTGGGTGCAACTCCAGAAAGGAACAGTTCTTCAACCAATTTTCTCTCATCCTTGTTCAACCGTGCCACGTAGGCATGACCCGTAAGTATCTCTGGAATATGATGATTGTGTATTTCATTCTTAACTTTGACCATCTGTAACGCCCCACAACCGTACGGTGCGTTACGCTGAGTCGGATTGAATGAAACAAATGCTGGTTCCATTTGATTTGTTGGATTTTGGGAATAAGTATTGATTGAGTTGTTTCATGTATAGATGGCTAGCGGGTTCGATGGAAATCAGGTGTTCGTTCAGAGCAGTACTGAGATAGCTGAGTTGGAATGATAATGCCATCTTCCTTAGTCCGATCGGTCGGATGATTTGTAGAGCACGGCCTGCTCGCACGGTCATACCAGTTGAGTAGATCGCGCTTGCATCGGACCACGGGTTCAAGGGATTGGCCGTATTGGCAGGACAGGATGCCTAACGGGATCAATCATTGTGAGTGGGCTCTTTCCCTTCTTCTCTACTCCTTCATGCCTAATAATATGGAAAATACGTAAATGGCTTGAACACTTGGGCTGAAATATTGGGAATCACTACACTGAGGCGTGCATAGAGTGTACGCCATTGGCTTGGTAGGATTGTGGCTTGATTTGGTTTGCGCGTTGGATAGTTGGAGTTAGAGTTAGAATATTACATTTGAGGCAGTTGGTTGGATAATTGGGATTATGCTTAGACAGTTGGAATGATGCATTGAGAGATTGGGAACATTGAGATTTGGGCGAGCGAGCGTGCATCCGTGCACGGGTATCACTTGGTCGCTTTGTCTTGCAAAGCGAGCAGTTATGGTTCAAAACCGAACAACTGTATCGGCGAGGGTGTTGTGCCGCTTGATGGGGCATCGTGCCACGAATGGGGCATTGTGCCACTGAAACGGCATTGTGCCATGGGTTAGCTTTGAGCATGGGTGTTGCACCATTGGAAATACTGTGTTGAGAAGAGGCATTGTGCCTATGGAAATAACTTGTGAATGGTGCCTTGGGCTATATGTTGGAAGAATGGTTATGGATGTGTTGGTTGGATTATTGGCGGAACGAGTCTAGGATCGCTTGGTGGGGCGAGAATGTTCGATCCTCTCGTCATACCTACTTGGTGTCTGCATGTCACGGACAACCTGTATTGTACAGGGTTTGGTCTCCTCGAACGGGTACTCCGGGGCACCGGGACCGTTCGGCCATGGAGGAGACAATTGGGTAACGCGTCTTGGGCGCGGTGCCAACGGTTGGAATCGATCCAGGTGGGTTAGCTACTTAGCGCTGTTTCGAGGAGAACCACATTTGATCAGTCCGATCAAAGTCCTTTATGGCTTGGCCAGTGACTTCATATAGTATAGTGTTGGCTTACTTTTCTTTTGTTGGTTTGGCTTTCGTGTAGGCGCGGCCACCTTGCCTCGGCAAGAGTGTGCACTGTGAGATTTGGATTGTAAGTGTTGGTTGAGGATGGATATTGAGGCTTGGTTGATGGTTCGACATGTTATCGTATTGCTTGGACTTGAGCAGGACGGTTTGTATGCTAGTTTTCCTCGAGTTGCTTATATATTTGCTTGTCGTTTGGTTTGAGTTGAGTGATTGCATGCTTAAACTGCTTTACAGCTTTCCTTAACATGTCATCCCTATGCCATGAAATAAATCTAGGATTCAACTAGAAAGATCACCATTTTTAACTGTGTGCATTCACTACTTTACTTAGTGTCGGCTTAGACGAGTGGGTTATCCCGCTCACCAGTACGGTTGTGTACTGACCCACGTTTGTGGGCAATATTTCAGGTACACAGGCGTAGTGGCGCTGCTTGGATATACGGGACAAGATGTATGAACTGTAAGTACCTTTGTGGGCTAGAGAAAGAGCAAGAGTTATTTCATCGTCTTCGTGGCATCGCCTTTGTGGCATTGACTCGGGGCATCTCATTTGGACCCTATCGTGAGCTTCGCTGCGTACACTCTGATGTGTGCTTGGTACACAATTGGCTTCCGCTGTAACTTGGTTGTTTCGATGATAACTTTCGTGTTTAATAACATCGCCTTGTACGAGCGCAACTCCAGGCTCGTACGGCATCACGTCCCAAATAGAACGATTGTCCTGCGGGAGAGCTGCAACGTGGTGATTTCACGTTCAGCGGGGACTATTGGGCTTGTTGGAGTTTGGGGCATGACAGATTGGTATCAGAGCGCCTGGTTCATTTTCTCGGACTTGGTCCTTCGCTTCATCACAAACTCTAAATAGCTTCCGTGTGTCGTCTAGCTCTTGACTCTACTCAGTGCCGCATTGGATGTTTCATGCAATAAGTCTATTTATTGCTGGTTGTGGCTGCATTTTATTCTTGGTTGTCTTGTCTTGGTTGGTTTTCGTAGGATCGCTTAGCCTCGTTAGGCGTTGTTGCATTCGTGCAACAAGTTGGGTGGCGTTGTTGCATTTGTGCAACAAGTTGAGAGCTTTCGTTGGGTTGGCTTGGCTTGTCGTTCAGGGAGTTTCTGATTGCATCAGTGGATCAGTTGGTTGGCATACGAGATTGGTTATGCAGCATGTTGTGAGTAGAAGCATTTGATGAGAATGAATCCTTATACGAGTTGCTCGTCTAGCGATTGTGTTGGATAGAAGTTAGAATTTTGGCTGTGGCGCATCGGTTAAGCAGGTTTGAGTTTGGCTCAGGAATATATGGATAAGTTGGTACGAGTTGCTCGTACAACAAAAGTGTGAAACCGTTGGGTATTGGGTTGGACTATTTGGAAGACAATCATTGCACGATTGCTCGTGTTGAGAAGGTATCAGACGGGTTGAGAAACAGTTGGATAATTCAAGCATTGCCTGAGTTTTGTGTCAGACTTGAGTTGGGAAAGGCATGATCATACATTTTGGAGGGTTCGGACGGATCTTGGATTAGTGCAAGAAATCGTAATGTGAGTAGTGACTTGATTCGAAGTGGTATATGGGATCAAACGTGTTAAGCAAGGCATTGGAAATATTTTGGTTGGACATCTATGGGAATTGCCTGAACGGACTCGTGAAACGAGAATACAAGTTGGTTGGTGCACGTCGGTTGAGTTGGGAAGAATGAAAATGGAGCAAGCGAATATTGAGTTGAGCATATCGTGAACGGACTGATGCAAATGAAAGCATCGTTGGGCTTAAGTGATGGACGAGATTGGAACGAACAACTGGGATGCGCTTGAACGAGCAATGGGTGAATCAAATGATAGCGAGCACGAACTACGATTTTGGGCGACACATTTGAGCTGTTGGTTGAGCAAAGAAACACGATATTGGTCTGGAGGGACAATGAGATGGATTCACACAAACTTGAAAGATTTTGGATGTTGCTGCTCGTGAAGTTGACTCAGGTTTAGCGGAAATGGAATTTTGGGCAAGATGGTGCAACGATAGTAAACAGATTCTCCGGAAGAAGTGGCGGACAGACTTTTGAAGATAGCTAAACTTGGGAGCAACGTCGGAGCAAATTACTATGCGGTTTGAGCAATTTGGACGTGCATTGTAGAATGCGGCAAGGGGATAGGAATTGGAGCAAGTCTGGAGTTTCGAGAATCATTGCAGTGGTAGTGCGAGAAGACGAACATGGCAATTCAGAAATTTGATGGATTCAGGGCAGAACGATGGATTGATGGAAGACAGTTTCAACGAGCGCGGATCTCGAATTCGGGAGTTCGCTCGGGTGGATGGTTGGATTTTGATTCGGATTTGCAGATGAGATATAGCATGGTTCATAGTAACTGTCCATCGTGATGATTACAATTATCGAGCGTAGCTTCGGGACAGCTGACCCTAGTGACTTGCCCGCATATCAGAGATTGAATATGGTTGACCCATAGAGAGACCCTTGAGGCGGCGTATTTGGGAATGCGTCGAGGGCAGATGTGTGTTGGATATTTGGCTTATTGACTGAGAGTTGGATTTGAGAGATCCTTGGGATAGCCTTCAGCTGAAGATGCAGCCGGAAGATCGAAGCGATGGTGGGATTGGCCTAAGTCAACTGATGAGATTCAGAGTTACAGATTTTTGTAGATGGCATCGCCTCTGACTCATTATGCTCTGGAAGGGAATAGTATTTATATGAATGGACGACTGTGGCGGCTCGTTCAAATCAAATCTTTGCGAATACTGGAAGGGACAGACGTGCTTCAGATTTACAAGATGTCTCAAAACTTAGTCTGGGAAACGTGCTCGTTCGGAAGGCGAAGGTGATATCCTATGCTTCGAGGCAGTGGAAGCAGCGCGAAGAACTATTCCATGCGCAACCTAGGAATTGTGGCGAGTGTGTCCACGTTGAAATCGTGGCGACACTATCCCTTTGGCGTGGCGGCGAGATCTTCGTGGATCACACAAACCTCAATATAGATGTTCACCCTGTGAGATTTTAAGATGGAAGGAAAGGTGTTGGACTGAGCTGATGAAAGCAAAGTTGATATTTGGGTAAGTCGCCTAGATGGGGTAGTATCTTTTGAGTTGATCGTTCGGTGCATGAGATATATTTGGAGATGTTGCTAGTGCGGATTCAGAAATAGTTGGATGGATTGAGTTGGAACTCGGACTGATTGATCGGTAGAAAATCATCATATTGAAAATAGTGCTCAAGCGAATATGTTGGAATGGAAATCAGGTTTGGTTCAATTGAGAGTAAAGCAAATGGATGCCTCGGACATAAAGATACCCTTGTAACTTATCCAAATTCGTTATCGCAAAGCTCGGCTGAAATACATATATTTTAGGGATGCCTTAAATATGTGTATCGATCCAAAACTAAGCGATACGAGGAATTCGTATTGAGCTGCAAGAAGGATGTGGGAATATAGAATTTGTACGAGCATTCAACAGAGCGAAATGCTAAGTCTGGATCAGGATAATGTGAGTTGCATAGAGCAGATCCATGGAATTGGATTGTGGCATGTGATAGGAATGAGTACCAGCACGGTTCGTGGACGAACCTGATTCTAAGTGGTATATTATGTAACGCCCCGCAACCGTACGGTGCGTTACGCTGAGTCGGATTGAATAAAACAAATGCTGGTTCCATTTGATTTGTTAGATTTTGGGAATAAGTATTGATTGAGTTATTTCATGTGCAGATGGCTAACGGGTTCGATGGAAATCAGGTGTTCGTTCAGAGCAGTACTGAGATAGCTGAGTTGGAATGATAATGCCATCTTCCTTAGTCCGATCGGTCGGATGATTTGTAGAGCACGGCCTGCTCGCACGGTCATACCAGTTGAGTAGATCGCGCTTGCATCGGACCACGGGTTCAAGGGATTGGCCGTATCGGCAGGACAGGATGCCTAACGGGATCAATCATTATGAGTAGGCTCTTTCCCTTCTCCTCTACTCCTTCATGCCTAATAATATGGAAAACACGTAAATGGCTTGAACACTTGGGCTAAAATATTGGGAATCACTACACTGAGGCGTGCATAGAGTGTACGCCATTGACTTGGTAGGATTGTGGCTTGATTTGGTTTGCGCGTTGGATAGTTGGAGCTAGAGTTGGAATATTACATTTGAGGCAGTTGGTTGGATAATTGGGATTATGCTTAGACAGTTGGAATGATGCATTGAGAGATTGGGAACATTGAGATTTGGGCGAGCGAGCGTGCATCCGTGCACGGGTATCACTTGGTCGCTTTGTCTTGCAAAGCGCGCAGTTATGGTTCAAAATCGAACAACTGCATCGGCGAGGGTGTTGTCCCGCTTGATGGGGCATCGTACCACGAATGGGGCATTGTGCCACTGAAACGGCATTGTGCCATGGGTTAGCTTTGAGCATGGGTGTTGCACCATTGGAAATACTGTGTTGAGAAGAGGCATTGTGCCTATGGGAATAACTTGTGAATGGTGCATTGGGCTATATGTTGGAAGAATGGTTATGGATGTGTTGGTTGGATTATTGGCGGAACGAGTCTAGGATCGCTTGGTGGGGCGAGAATGTTCGATCCTCTCGTCATACCTACTTGGTGTCTGCATGTCACGGACAACCTGTATTGCACAGGGTTTGGTCTCCTCGAACGGGTACTCCGGGGCACCGGGACCGTTCGGCCATGGAGGAGACAATTGGGTAACGCGTCTTGGGCGCGGTGCCAGCGGTTGGAATCGATCCAGGTGGGTTAGCTACTTAGTGCTGTTTCGAGGAGAACCGCATTTGATCAGTCCGATCAAAGTCTTTTATGGCTTGGCCAGTGACTTCATATAGTATAGTGTTGGCTTGCTTTTCTTTTGTTTGTTTGGCTTTCGTGTAGGAGCGGCCACCTTGCCTCGGCAAGAGTGTGCACTGTGAGATTTGGATTGTAAGTATTGGTTGAGGATGGATATTGAGGCTTGGTTGATGGTTCGACATGTTATCGTGTTGCTTGGACTTGAGCAGGACGGTTTGCATGCTAGTTTTTCTCGAGTTGCTTATATATTTGCTTGTCGTTTGGTTTGAGTTGAGTGCTTGCATGCTTAAACTGCTTTACAGCTTTCCTTAACATGTTATCCCTATGCCATGAAATGAATCTAGGATTCAACTAGAAAGATCACCATTTTTAACTGTGTGCATTCACTACTTTACTTAGTGTCGGCTTAGACGAGTGGGTTACCCCGCTCACCAATACGGTTGTGTACTGACCCACGTTTGTGGGCAATATTTCAGGTACACAGGCGTAGTGGCGCTGCTTGGATATACGGGACAAGATGTATGAACTGTAAGTACCTTTGTGGGCTAGAGAAAGAGCAAGAGTTATTTCATCGTCTCCGTGGCATCGCCTTTGTGGCATTGACTCGGGACATCTCATTTGGACCCTATCGTGAGCTTCGCTGCGTATACTCTGATGTGTGCTTGGTACACAATTAGCTTCCGCTGTAACGTGGTTGTTTCGATGATAACTTTCGTGTTTAACAACATCGCCTTGTACGAGCGCTACTCCAGGCTCGTACGGCATCACGTCCCGAATAGAACGATTGTCCCGCGGGAGAGCTGCAACGTGGTGATTTCACGTTCAGCGGGGACTATTGGGCTTGCGGGAGTTTGGGGCGTGACACCATCCACTTCACATCTTCTACTTTTACAATCAACACCTTAAATGGATAACCATATTTCTCGTCCCAACGTTTTTCTTAGGGAATTTTTTTTCAACAACACCTTTTTTTTCCGATGCTGCCTGAACACACCTCCTCTTTCGCAGCGCAGCTCTAAATATTTCTGGCCCGGCCAAGATCTGATCGATCTTGCAATGACAATGACTATGTTATGTTGTCTTCCAACTTCTCTGCACCAATCCAATGCTTCTTCGTGAGATGCAAATCGAATATCCGTTGAGAATACATTCTCCACATCAATCCCAATAGCAAGATGTACCACAACATATGTACGAGATTGGTCCTATAACCAATATAAAAATTAATAACTTCAAATAATTGGCAGTCTAAATTAGGACTGTCATAATTTGTACAGACTAATGTAATGAGTAGACTGTCAAATTTTTTACAGTCTTTAAGAAAATACGTTGGTCAGCATTTTATCTTCAGGACTGTCAGTATTTTGACAGTCCACATAGTCTATAGGACTGTCAAAATTATGACAGTCCTATATTTATATAGAATTGTAGAATTTATGACAGTCCTATATTTATATAGGACTGTCGTAGTTTATACAGTCCTTACACGATGACTGTTGACTATCGAAATAGGGTTGTCATTTTATGTACCGTAGGTGCTTCTGAACAACCGACATGTTCTTCGGAAGGAGCGGAGTGCATATTTAATGGATTGCATGATCCGACTTCTTCATCGAAGAGAATTTCATTCATCGCTCCTACAATAGTCGAATAAAACTACATAATTTGGTGACAATCGCAAAACTTATTCATCGTATGTTGTCGAAGACATACCGAAAGAATATTCGTTGGAGAATCACAAAATCAGAATTTTCTTCCAATTGGGACCACAACTATCAAATTTCAAAGTTAGGTTTAGGTTTTAGGACTTGGAGAGAATGAGAGATTTCTTCATTTGAAGGTGAAAAAGAAAGAAGAGAAATAATATTTTACTTATATAGGTTGGTGTTGACAGCCCTAAGTTTGAGGAGTGGCAAACTTGTAATTCTTAGGGAGAGAGGAATGTGCAGCCCTGAGTGTTCTTTGTAGTGCCCTTATCACAAACCAAGAAAAAGAACACACTCTGAAAAGAGCTCAAAGCTACTTCCCGGAAGTTGCGTTAAAACTTTACTATTGCCAAAATATTTCCAGAGTGCAACAACCGAGCAGTGTTTGTCCGAACGCATTTGAACCTATTTTCCGCTTTATAACTCAGGAAGATGAGTTATAAAGACGAACCAAACAGACCCTTAGCATGTCAGAACTTTTTTATTGGAGAAGTTTTTTTTTACTTTATTGTAAATATAGCCTTACCACATAAAAAATACATTGTCTTTTACCTCATGTCGCATAGAAATCATAGCACATTACGACCTCGTTTGGTTCGCGAAAAGGAAAGAAACTCAATTCTTTATTATTTCCTTTAAAAAATTATAATTTCTATCAATTTTTGTTTCTGGTGCTTGGAAATGTCAAAAAAAATTGGAAGAAAAAGAGAATTCTTAGTATGGATGGAAAAGTGAATCATTGGGTAGGTGGGAGAACCACTTTTTCTCAAATTTTCTTTTTCTTTGGGAATGATTTTCTTTCCTTCTCATTTCTTTTGGCATCCAAAGATTACAAAATATGAAAGAAATGATTTTTTTTTTCCAATGCCATAATTTCTCGAACCAAACGTTGCTTACAAGACAATTGGGTTGGAGATGCTCTTAACGACTTATATATAAACTAGTATATATGTACATTCGTTGCACATATTTTATAGATTATTATTAGAAAGACTAAAACACAGCTGTTATAATTATTCTAATCTTGATTAAAGCTACTTACCTGTCCTAATTAATTTAATAAATAATATTAATTGATAAACATAAACATAAACATATGCAAAGATATATTTGAAAAAAAAAAATTCGTGGTGAAGATGGATTTTTTTCATTATTTAGTAGAATATATTATTAAAAAGACTAAAAGACAACTATTATAATTATTCTAATCTTGATTAAAATTACTTTAAAAGACTAATGATACGTTTGGTAGGAAAGATGGAAAGATGGATGTAAGAAAAAAGAGTATGTATTTTTCTTTCATATGGAAAGGAAATATTATTTTCTTCCTCTGTGTTTGGTAGAAAGGATGGAAGAAAGAAGAAATGCACTTTCCTTTGTTTAGTATGAAAAAAAAAATGGAAGAAAAGAAAGTAAAAATATAGATTTTACCAATTCTATCCTCAACTAAAAATATTTATTTACCCTTTGACTTCATGGATAATTTTAAATAATATAATTCATATGGGGGTATATTTGTTAATTAATATAAGCCTCCATTTTTTCTTCCACGAGTGATTGAATTTCTTATGTTATGTGAGAAAAATAATTTCTCTATTTTTTATTCCTTACGAAACAAGAAAAAAAATGAATCATTTCCTTCAATTTTTTCTTATCTATTTTCCAACCTCATACTTTCTCTCCTACCAAACACACCTAAAAGACAATTCATATAATGACCTTAGTGTCCTCATTAATTTAATAAATAATATTAAGTGATAAACATAAGAATATTCTTCGGGACGCTCCTATTCTTACTCGGGGCTATCCATTTTATTTTTTATTTTAATTACAAGTTTGCCATGAAGAGAAATGACTTGAGGCTATCCAAGCAAAGAGTATAAAAGTCAATTTTTTTTTTTAGGTCATTTTGTGTTTGTCTTTTCTCTTTGCCATTTTTTTTTCTAAATCTCTAAATCCAAACCTTAAAAATTGTTGGAACGGAGAATGGAAAATGTGGTCCCAAGCCAAGTTGTACTTTCTTCCCTAAAAATATCTAAACCAACTAAAAAATTATGGCTATATGGAGGACTTTTGTATTGTTGTACTTTTGTATTGTATGTTTGGCTAATCCCAAGATAAAATTAGGCTGTCTCGAATAAGAACTCCTCTCACGCTGTCCCTGAGTAATGAATAGTCCAAGTAAGAATAAGAGTGTCCGGTTAAAAATTCTAAACATAAACATATAACATCAAGATGAACTTTTCTAGAATAGATTTCAAATGAACCAATCAGCACAAACTACATCATTGCTCACACCTCTGCTCTGTTTAACACTAACCACGTATCACATCCAATAAAAGGTCGCCACGACAGTGCCTTTTTCATCAGCGTCCATATTACATATACACAAAATCCGAAATGCGCACAACCCGACCCGATCTCATCGCTACATTACTACACTCCCAATTCCTCTCTCTTCCTTTCTCATTCCAGCCCCGGACATGGCCACGCGCCGCAAACCCGCACCCGCGAAGCCCCAGGATCCGAAACCCGCATCGGGTCCGGATCCGGATTCGGACCCTCCGGCGGTTCCGGCGAAGCTAGGGTTCGTCCTGGCGCTGTCGGCGCTCCTCTTCCTCCCGTTCTTCTACCTCCTCTTCTTCCACTACGAGATCGACGCCGAGCTCCGGCGGTCGATCGCCATCAGCGCCGGGATGAGCGCCGGCGGTTTCGTCGTGGCCGTCCGGCTGATCCCGGTGGCGGCGCGGTACGTTCTCAGGAGGAACATGTTCGGCTACGACATCAACAAGAAGGGGACTACTCAGGGTTCGATCAAAGTGTCAGTATTCAGATCCTTTTCCTCCTGTTACTAATCATTGATTTTTTTTACTGTTTGTGTCCGTGTCCGACACGCAATGTTATGGAACGAAGAGTGAAATTACGGGTACGGCAAGACACCAGTTGGTGTCTGGAAGAGAGAATAATGGGTGTACTGGACTTCTTCAGAACGACTTACTTGGAAGAACCAGTGCGCGGCTAGGAGTATAGGGTGAGACCTAGGAAGCACGGACACTGCAAGATCTGGACTGTGTCGTATCAGATGCCTGTTGGATACATATCAGACACAGCGGCGCAGCAGAATTTTCACCTAGGGGGCGCAGTGCAATGGCTACTATTTAAAAAATATTAAAGTACAATAAACACATTTATAATCCCCATATATTAATACCAAATGTCATAAACTACTACCGGATTAATATGAATAAAAACATTATTAAATATCAACCAAAGTAAAATACGAATAGGAACATTATCATTCACCTATTAATTTAGGTTGATTCATTCATTGTGTTGGCTTTGAGTAAGGAATGTGCTGTCACTATAATCAATTATAATATGAGTTCCAATAGGCTTATTTGCATTTGAATCTAACTTTGTTGCACATATCAAAATCGCATATACTAGTTTAAGATTTCAATATTGAAGACAAACCACTTGGACGTTTGTGTTACATACACATCTCGAGTACCAACTGAGTCAAAATTGAGTTGGCTCAGATGAGATCTAGACTATGACATCCACTTCAATTGCTTTCTTTCGCAGACATTCTCATGTGGCATTTAGACTTAATATGAATTTAAGTAATGGGCAGGTTATGTGAATAAGTCTCATAGGAGCACGGTAGACCTAACTGTGTTGCTCCAAATGAAAAGATGCAATTACTTGATATAAGATAGCTGGATAATCTTAACCAATGTGACATCAGATTTCTACTAAGGTACAAAATTTGGAAAATAGAGAACAAAAAAAATCCAAAGCAAAAGCTTGTATATATTTCTAAGAAATACAACTGCTATGATGGTTTTTCCTAGCCATCATGTCCAGCTTTGTAAGAACCATGGTATTAATGCTTCCAGTTCTTCAATAATCAACATGTCTACTGATGGCATTGTCTAATACTTTGAAGTTAGGAAAGGCCTGCAAACTACATGATGGTCATTTTTTATTATCAAGTCAGGTACTACTTCCTGTGCTCAGACATGTATGCAGACAATCTATATAAATAAATAAAAAGAAAATTTGAGGTGCACCCCACATTATTTACCATATATCAAGGTGCACCCCACTGGATTACCATAAAGCACGAATTCCTCCACTTTTGACGAAAATCGTCCATAGTTGACGGTCAACCCCTTTGACCGATCTATACCCTCCCTATTTCTTCTTTCTAAACTCCTACCCTACCTCCACCGACCCCTCCCTCCTCCCTCCTCCGGCCAGCAGCCGACCCCCACTCTCCTCATCTCCCTCCCTTTTCCGGCCGCTGCCAACCCACCCCCCTCTCCCCCTCCCTCCTTCTGGCCCCGAGCTCTCCCTCCCCCCTCCTCCGGCCAGCAGCCGAACCCCCCCCTCTGGCCGCAGCCAACCCACCCCTCTCCCTCCTCCTGGCCCCGAGCTCTCCTTCTCCCCTCCTCCTCCACCCCTCGGCACCTCCCTGCAGACGCCTGCAGCCCCGCCGCGCCTCCGCGTTGTTGCTGCTGCTGCTGCGGGCGTCGGCCGGAGGAGGGAGGGGAGGGAGAGGAGAGAGGGGGTTGTCGGCTGCTGGCGTCGGCCGGAGGAGGAGGAGGGTCGACTGTGGGTGGCGGGGAGGCGCGGGGGAGGGTGGAGAGCGGGGGTCACGCGAAGAAGAAGAGAGATGTTTTCGTCTAAAAAGATCTGTCAAAGGGGTTGACTGTCAGCTGTGGACGGTTTCCGTCAAAAGTGGGGGAGGGGGTTCATGTTTTATGGTAATGCACTAGAGTGCACCTTGATATATGGTAAATAATGTGGGGTGCAACTCGAATTTTCTCATAAATAAATTCAAAATCTAACCCTATATATAAATAAAATTAAAAAGTTCTAAATCTAAAATAAATATATAAAAATCGAAATCTGAGGCAACGCAGCTGCACCCCCTCGGGACAATGTAGCTACGCCACTGCAGACACACCATGTACTCTCAAATACACTAGGACACACCAAAATAGGTACAATCTCCATATTGTAGTATCCTTACCGTGTTCGTGTCCTACAACACAGGGTGGGACACTTGAGTTCTTCAAATCAAGTTGAGGACAAGACCCAATGGAACCTATTATATGAACTTTTAGGACAAATTAGGCTTTTACTCCTTTTCCATCACTCCTTTTTGAACAAGAATAATCATACTTTATCACAAAGTATTTTAACACAATTGCAAAACTAATACCCAAATTGATGGCAATAAAGTATATTGCCAAACTGGGTGCAACAGGGAAAATGATGGCTTTAAACTTCCTTTAAAGAACTCCAAGTAATGGCAACAATATGGAGGAGAAATAAAGGTAGATAAAATAAAATTGTGTGACCCCAACTCAAACTAAATAACTTTTATTCTCTCATAATCGATCTATGATAATATAACATTTGTTGTACATATGTATTTATAGAAAAGAAAGATATCCTCACATAAGTAGGACTCAAGAAAGAAACCCTAACCTAACTAGGACTCTAGAGTAGGCCCACAAAGTAAAACCCAATCCTGACCCAACTCAATTACATGAGTTCTAATTAATACATAAATGATGTCAATACAGTTCATAAACTAAACTCGACTAAGACCCGAGCATGGAAATTGATTTGGACTTGAGATGGTCCTCCATTGCATGTGCTTGATCTAGTTCTCCTCTGACGGTGTTGAATAATGTTAAGGTTTCTATGGAACAGAAACCTTGAACGATTTTGGAAGAAAAGTTACATAACAGTGATAACAATAATCTTTCTGGTGTTTACTTTTTAGATTTGTTCTTGGAGAAGTATCAAATCATTTGGGGGGTGGGAGTTCCTTAAAACTATAAATGAGATAGAATCAAGGATTTCCCATCTGATTGTGCTATTTTGGATCGCGAGTTAACTTTTTCACTACTACCATCTAATTTTGTGACAACTTTGTCATTAATAATTCTAGTCTTAATTATGTTGGTGTTAATTAAAACTAGAAAGATCAATGGAACAATCTAAGTTGAAGGACTAACATGAGGATCCGGACATGACCCTCAACCCGACCTGACCCAGGAAGGGCCAGGTCCTCAAACTAGATCCAGTATGGTATGGATCTACATAAATCCTACCCGACTTGGACACGATTGCAATACGAAAGTTAATGATAAGTATAATTTATAAGGGTTTAGTATGTTTTTTTGCAGATCCTAGTGAAATACGGTGACCCCACTTGCTCCCATCTTGATATGGGTAGGGCTCGATCCAAAACTTGGATCCACAGGGCTACCGGGTTTATGTCTAGCACTACTCGGACCTGACCCATTAACACCCCTAGGACTAAACTTCATCATGTATGCACTTTGTAATATTTCTTTCCATGATATAATTGTAATTCTGGAACTTGACAAGGAGATTGACTTGATTTCTAAATGAAAGTGTTCTTTGTGCTAATATTGACTACGCTCATCTTCACTCCAAAGTCCAACTAAACATCAATTTTTTGAAGAAATGTTTGAAATATTAAGCTAATCGGGAGTAGCAGAGGACAAATTGATGTCCTGTTGGTGATAGATTAGTATTGGTTGCTAGTTTGATTATTCAAGATGGAGTAGTCATTGGCCTTCCTAGACTAGGTCTTGCTGCTTGTCAACTCTATTGCATGTTTGGAGCATCTTTTTTAGTTATGTAAATTTCGACACAGCACCTCCATAGTGTTTTTTGTAGTAAAGATAGGTTGTGAGAATTGTGGTTGGGTAATAGCATGTTCTAGCCCAAGGGCCATGGATGAAGTGCACTGACGATGCAAGGGTTAGGACCAAAACATAGATTGGATGTGTAAGGATGCTTGTGTTGGTCAATCTGGGAAGTAGGTCATAAAGTTCTACAACTAATTAAGTTATACTACCATGAGTTTTGATCATGTTGTTTAACGTTTATGGGTACCTTGTAGTATTATAATTATCTTTATCAATCATTATCTCCCACGAAGTAGCCACTTGGATGTGACATCGTAAGTTTAACCAAGCTGAATGGAGTAGGCCATTCAAAGGCGTAATAGCACTAATCCTTGTATGTTTTCACGTAATGTTGGAACTACATTTGACTTTTAATCAATTCAAGTGCCTCATGTATTTCTTGGTGTTCATGATTAAAACCATATTCAATTGATATCAAATTAGACTTAGAATTCATCGTGAATTCTGTTGTGTTGGTTATGATAGGAAATCAAATAAACTTAACTAGACCACATGAATTGTCCAATTTGTAGATGTTGCATCATGAAAGCTATTTGTGCTAATTGTTATATTATTTTGATTTTTCTAATTCCTACTCAAGTTATTATTTCTTGTTTCTTCTGTACTTCTCTTCAGGCCTGAATCGTTGGGTATTGTCATTGGCATTGTCTACTTGGTCATTGCCATACTTTTTCAGCATTTTAACTTCTCTGCAGACTCGAATGTATGCCTTTCTGTGCTTTGTCCCACCTACAGCTTACTGGTTCCTTCTTCTGTTACAATTGTCGTTTACCAACTGAAAATAGGTTGTATTACTCTCACTTCTATTGTTATAAATTCAAACGAATTTGTTACTTTTGCAGGTCAGCCACAAAATATGTTATAATCATTAATGTGATTTTGACTTCCCCCATAGAAACATGTCTTAGCAACTTTTTTCTACTAAACTGTATTGAAACTACAGATGATTTACATTCATCAAGTAGTTCTATTGGTATAATTTGTTGGATAAATACATAATTCCACTTAGATTTTCCGAGAATGAAAGAAAACTACATACTTTTATCTTTTTGAAAGTTACTCCCCGACTTCCCCAACTAATCCATTGAGACACACTAGATAACCCACATGAGAAACATATAACTTTAATACCCTAAAGAAATGTTAAAAGTCAAAATCCGTACATAGTATTCCTTAGGATTTTGAAGAGTTACATTCCTTTTAAATACATTCTTCATCCTCCTCATATGTTCACACAATTGGACTATGTGCATAAGCACGTGAATACAAGCCATGTAAGTCGCATCATAGTTTATTTTTTTAAATAAGTTAATTTAGTTCTTTTGTTTAATAAGAAACGGGTCTCTTGTTGACCCTACCTTTATATTTTGAGATCTTAACGATACAAAGTTAGATACATTTTTATTGGCCCACCTTTTTTATTTATACCAAAAGAATAATAAGGGGATTCGAAAATGATTTTACACAACAATCTTATATGCGGAGATTGGTCACTTGAATTGGCTTTGCACGTAACATTTTGGTTTCAAAGCTGTATGAAAACGCCAATAGCTCCTGCAGCTGACGTGTATGCACGCGATGTGTCGATTGGCGAAGATGTGAGCTAACAACATGAACGATCGAATGCTTTGGAGCCACAGATGAAGAACACGATTGAATCGTTCATTCAAGATATGTCAGTCATGAGCACACAAATTCAAGAATTTTCACAGGGGCCGAAGAACTTACGTTCTTCCAACTGCGTTCATTGTGACGGGGTGTCTGCAAAAAGCCACTAAAGGTCTACCTCCTAAAGTACGAAGGAACATCAGTTCCTACAATGTGGATTTTGCAGGCAGAACAATATTTTCTGCTCTACAATATTATGCTTGCTCAGAAGGTATTTTATACTTCATTCTTCCTCAAATGAAGGGCTTTTAGTAGACAAATATTTTCAACATGGTGGGCTATTAGATGTTTGGGTTTTGTTTATGAAGTCCCTTGAACGTCGATTTGGACGAACAGAGTACAACAACATGGTGGATGCTCTTACCAAGTTGTGCCAAACGAAACCATTAGAAGCCCTTGCTGATAGGGTTGATGGACTCTTGGATTATTTCCTAATTGTCCATTTCTTAGCGAATTGTTCTCTCAAAATCCTTTGAATCATGCACATGATTTTCTCTTCCATCTCTACTTAATTTAGGATTTTCATACCATGCAATTCAATGGTTCATTAAATAAATCATCTACAATCGTGATAAAAAAAATTTTCTTTAATGGTGAGCACAATGAGGGTCCTTTAATCAACTCAATGTATATTTATGTTATATTACTTTTTATATATTCGTTCAATTTGTTTGGTATTAATAACAATTTAGCTTTTAGAATATTTATTTCCAACATTTTAGATAAGATTGATAGGGAAAAAAGAAGAAAGTTGTCCATTGGAGTTGACATGATCTGTGGGGTTGGTGGGGATGGTTGGCGATGGATGGAGTTAAGATTTGAAGAGGAAGTGGATGGTGGGGGAGTAAGAGGAAGAGGTGGTGTGGTAGTCAATAAGGAGTCGATGCGGTCATGAAGGTTGGCAGTCGGTGGTGGTCGACACGGTCTTGAGAAAGGCGATCGAGTTTTATGAGATATCTCGAATTTGGAGATTAGGTTACAAATTGATTTTTATGTATGAAAGAGAAATCAATTTCATAGATCCCTTGGTTATGTAAACATGTCAGGTCTTGAGCCTTGGAACCTTGGGCTTTTCTTTAATACAAAGAAAAACCAAAATAAGTAGAGTAAGCTCAGGGCGCTTAGTCGATTCATCACCTTACTCTAGGTGTGCGTCTAGGCACCGATTTTGATGTCCAGGCACACTTCATATAAAGCGGAACGCCTAGCTATGTCCGTCTTGCACCTAGACACGATTTTGATAACTATGGTGGTGCTTGACAAACCTGTAGCTATCATTGGTCGGCTCCCTGTTGGAGTTTTGCGACTTCGTGCTTGCATGCGGGCCAACCCAATTGCGTTGTTGAGGGACTTCAGTAAAGATGATTGATATGTTTTGTATTTTCTTCTATCCGCTAATAATGGTATGAGTTACGAAATAATCCAAGAGCATGTCAAACCTATCAACAAGGCCTTTGAAGTTCTTCTTGTAAACCGCAATTGATGTTGTTTATCGCAAGTTGGTATGAGCACGATCAAAATTGTCGTACTGTGTTGGACCAAATTGACATTCGAGGGACTTAACAAAGGAAGCCCCATAGTCCAACATGTTGAAGATATTTGTAGGATCGAAGAATCTTCACTTTGAGGGAGAATGAAGCGTAAAAGAATTATGAGACGATGTAGTATTGTAGAGCAGAAAATATTGTTCCGTTTGAAAAAACCTACAATGTAGGATTCGTAGTTCTTTCCTACTTTAGGAGCTCGACCTTTGGTGGCTTTTGGCATATTAAAATTCAATTCGAGATGGACAATATCCTCATATAAGATTGTTGTGGAAATTTAACTTTGGATCCCCTTCTCATTATTTTCTTGGTTTTCAAAGGTGAGCCAATGAAAGTGGATCCAAATCCATACACTTTGGACATCAAAGCATAAAGATAGAGTCAGCAAAGACCCGTTTCTTACTAAAAAGAGCTAACTTGACTTAAAAAGATGATGCCATGGCTTGCTTTCACGTGGTTGTCCATAGTGCAATTGTATGCACATATTACATCCTCCTTGAGCCTTTCATCATACCACATTCTCTATTGCTGAGTATCATGCACCACAACCACCGATGTCTCTTTTCCCTTCTACACGTATTTATGCTCAGAACAATCCTTCAATCTGAGCTTCAAGATAGCCATGTTCGATCATCCAATCCTATGACCCCCATGACTTAAGGACTTCACTCCCTATCAGGACTTATAGATCTCCATTACACTTAACGATTATGATTCATTCTATTATCTTTTGATTTTGAAATCCAAGAGACTTGTATGAGTAATTCCAATCATTCATAGTTGGCAGTTGAGAGGTCGAGTCCGATAATGTTTTGCTGTCGCCAATGTTGGGTATCTTGATTAAGTGAAAGTTGCTCGAAGGAACTTGGCTTCTTTAAACATTGACGATGGGCTTGGATTGTTCAGTATAGTGATAGAGCCCACAAGAACTATCATACGAGGGAGACAAGAAGAAGAGAGAAGTAGAGTTGGATGAGGGTGTTAGGGCAATAATAATTGGTGGTATTAGCGGATGTAGTAGGTGGTGGTGGTTGTGAAGGGCATATGAGCCCTGGACCTACAAATCATAGTTTAAAGTATCAGTCGATACCGATTCGATACGGCCGATCTCGATACGGTTTGACATGTTCCGATCCCATACCGGCCGATATCGGGGGTCTCTTTTTCGATCAATTCGACAAAGAAAATTGAACAAAAAAGCCCAATCAACAAGGTTGTCCATAATAAAGTTGTAACAAGGAGAAAATTTATCTATAACAGGTAAACCAATCGGGAAGGGTGACTACTATTTCATTCAATTCCAAAATTACTAAGAAACAACACAGGAAATACTTAAAATTGTGGCAAAAATGTATAAAATATTTTTTCTAAACTTCTTATAATTTATTAATAATTACTTGTTTTTCGATATCAAAAAATCTAATACTCTGATCCAAAATTCCCGATACCGTCGATCATGAAACTCATAGGAAGGGTCCGAAACCATGCGAACCTTACTACAAATTGCTTAAGTGGCTAATGGTAGGGACTTTATCATCATCATCATTATCATCATCATTATTATCATCATATAAGCCCATCACAAGCATGGTTCACAATGTAAGTATCGGAACGGTATCGAATACTAGTTCCAGAACGGTTTCATAGGGTTTCGGTGGTTTTGAATCGGTTGCATTAGTAGTTTCTGCCTTTTCGACTGTTACCATATAGGTTTCTGTATTGGCCAATACGGCGAAGTATTAGATTCAGAAGAAGCTTGGCTATGGAGCACCAAGAAAGATCCATATAAGTTTAACAAAGTTCTTATGACCAATTATTAACTTGTTGTCAACGGTCTATGTAGGTGGCAAGTTCCTACCGAAAGCCATTATGAGCAAGGGAAAGCCTTGCTATACATTCTTGAACGCTAGTTGGCAGCTGGACCTACAATTTTGCTCATACAAGAAAGGAGCACCCTCTAAGTTCCCCTAGACTACAAAAGAATATAGACAATGAGGTAGGATGATACAATTGGCTAAAAGAATTGCATTCATCGCCATAGAATGTTGTACAGTCAATTGCGCCTACAAAACCTTACTTTTTGAAGAGCCACTGATCTCAACTTAAATAGGAACTCAAGTGATTGAATGCAATTGATAAATGAGTTAAAATTTTATGAATGTGGAAGTAGCAAGAAAGTACAAAGTTGCTCAATAAAGATACTCATTTCACATTATAATCCAAATGCCAGTCATTTGTCAAAGGTGTCACTTCTAGTGATGTAGGTATGCACTTCTGAATAGATGATAACCACAGAGTTTCCTTCCATTTCAGAAGATCTTGAGGGGCTTTCTTGCAAGTTACCCTTATTTGTTTATCCATGAACTTGTCAACCAACTAGTTAAAAACTTCAAATTGAAACTTAAAACTTGAAACTTGAAACTTGAAACTTGTTCCTTATTTTTTTTTAAAGGAGGAAAGCTATCTTTATTATACTCAACTTGATGATAAGATTTCTTCAGTATGGGATGTTCTTTGGGAAGTACAAGGATAATTTCAATTTCAATTCCTTATGCAGTGATCAATCGAACTTTAACCAGAAAATTTCAATGTGTAGATGAAAGATCCAACCCTGCTTGGGCTTATGTAAAGTTGATAAGCATGAAAGCATCAAATCATGGAGATATTATTATACTTAATGCCAAAATAATAAAACCAGTGCAGATTCCCTGCAATTTCATGGAATATGAGATTTTGACAAGATGATGTGACAACGGATTGAATATGCCACAAGCAGTACTTTGTGAGCTGCACAAAAGCAGCTCACTAAGAGTTATAGGAAAAAAGAGGCATTGTGACTGCACATGGAATAAAGCTGACGCTATTGATCATTTAGTTTCAAGTGTGAAGAGTCTCCTTGAGTCAGGTTTGGAATCAATGTCAGACGTAAAGGGGGTATTTTGGCTGCCTTGATAAGCTCTATGTGAACCCAGTAGGTGCAAAGAAAGTTATCTTTTTCAAACATTTTGAAGAACGATTTAAAAATTTACGAATTCAAAAACTTTGCAGTTTCAGAAACCATCTGGTGTAGCTAATCAGCTATATTGTGCTCCATTCGTCTAAGGGATTTTGGTTTTAGATAATTTGTTATCCCAGCTTATCATCCATATTGATTCTTTGTTCGTTTTGCCAAACAGTAGTATTACTTGACCGTTGTTTAGGAAGCCTGCTCTTGGTCTTTCTCTTACTCATTATACGAGGGCATCCTAGGGTGCAATCAAATTTTTACTCAAACCTTGGCTATGGCTGTTGCACTGCCATTTTATGTTACTTCAACATGTTTCTGATTCTTTTTATGACCAAAATGTACTTCTTCTTCTTCTAGATCTATGTTAACATTTTGAAGCTAATATAGATTATATACTTGATGCAGTGGCTTGTGGAGTACAATGCAGCATTAGCTTCTATTTGCTTCATGATTCTGCTTGGGTTCGTTGACGATGTTCTTGATGTTCCATGGAGAGTGTATGTCAGCACTCTATTTCTTGCTACATGAACCTTTGTATGAAGAAATTGATGTGGTCTTCAAACTTCATTGTTAGCTGATAATTTTGTTTTTTTTCTTTCACTTGAACTCGTATTAACAATTGCATTATGGGCTTCAATCTTTAAGTATTGACCGATTAAAGTTTTATAATCATGGAGAACAGCAAATTGGTGTTGCCCTCATTTGCAGCACTTCCCTTGTTGATGGCATATGCTGGGCATACTACAATCATAATACCAAAGCCTCTGATACAATATTTTGGGGTAGCCGTTCTGGATTTAGGTAAGCACAGTTTTCAAATCTTGTTTCGTCTTAGTGGAAATGCATAACTAACATAGCATCTCAGCTGCATCTATATGGATACATCTATGTTTTAACTTTTCGTTCCTTGGACCTTTTCGTAAAAGCTGAATTCTGAATTCTGTTTAACCTCTGTTTAATGTTTTCCTCTCAAAAAGATTTTGTTTGCATGTGGAACTTAAAATTGTCTTTTGATCTTCTCTTTTTCGTTTCCTCTTTTATATATATCCAGTTAAGGAAAACTGCCAAAACTTGTTTATTCTGTAATAATAATGCAGGGGCATTTGGCTGGATGTAGTTGGTGTTCTAGTGTGAATCCAACTGTTATTTAAACAAGAACTGTTGCAATGCACTGTTTAGCGCTGCAGCTGTAACTGCAGCAAGGTTGGTGTAGATTTAGTTGAGCCAAGTGTTCTTTCCTCTATGTTTATAAGGCAGGTTCCTTTGAACGTTGGATGGTTATAAAATGGCTTTGAGGGTCTTTTTGAGAGGTTGTAACAAACCAAAAAGTTAGGTGTTGGATGGTTGTTTCTGTGCCACAAGTTACATCTTTTCCTTGCATCTCTTTCAACATAGGGTGCAAGCAAAACTGAAGCTAAATCAACAACTACGTGCACCTTATGTTGCAAGCATTCTTGCATATAATACCATCTAAATACGATCCATGATCCAAGTGAAGTCCACCACATCAACATGGAGAAAATTAAACCTTTCGTAGTGATAACTGTACCAACATTTCTACAGTTGCGGTGTAACCAAATAGTGTATTGCAATACACGTGCAAGCAGTCGTGCATTGTACTTGGATTTGCAGTGCAACGTCACTGACATACAACCAGGGGCGAAGCCAGGACATAACGTGCGTGTGGGGGTTGGGGGGGGGGGGGGGGGGTTAGAAAATATAAATTGAGGAGGGTCTAAACTGAGTACTGAGTTATTAAGTATTTAAGGGTCTAAATTGTAAATTATCAAGTATTTAAAGTAATAATTTTTTCTTCGCCTCTGCATACACGTATACAACCAAAACATGCACCTATATTTGCATCCTATGTTGCCAGAGGTGCAAGTAAAACTGCACTTGTACTTAAAGTGTGGTCAACTAAACATCATCCATGTAAGTGAACTTGCCAAGAAGATTCAAATGCAGTCAACCAGGAAAAGCCCTGGGCTGTGTTTGGTTCCTACAAAAGTCAGGGAAAGGGAAGGTAGATGAAATTGATCCTATATAAATGGGATCATGTTTCTACATGGAACGCTTCACTTTCCTTCTCCTTGCTTCACCAAACCATACACAGGTTTAGTGAAAGATAATTAACAATATATCCTCTAAACCACCTTTACTTGAGAAGTCTTTAGTGTTGGATCGAAAGTAGCTTTAGCCTTTAGGTACTGGATAAATTTAGATTCGAGAATATGTATCTGAAACCAGGCATTAAGCCTAGGATTGAAGTTTCTGACAGGAATAAATCTTTTTGATTTCTGAATTGTGATGTGAACAAAGAATATTTAGTGGACGATCACAACCAAGATAGAGTTGACCAAAACAAACTTACAAGTTTATGAAGACATGTATAAATATCTTGGTATTTTCAGAAGAAACGTGATTGCAGTATCATACATTAAATTATTCAATGTGCATGGAGAAATACAATTAGTCTCTTGTTTGGCAAGGGTTAAGTATCATGATGGTTTACTCTGGGTTTAGTCTAGGGACCTGGAAACCATTTCAATACTTGTGGATGAATGGAACATAGGCTCACCTGCTTGGATTAATCCTTTGTTGTTGCACTCTATCTTGCCATATGGGTTCAATGGGATATCTTGCCATATGGGTTCAATGGGATTCAGAATGAAAAATGTGCAAAAGCCTAACTTGACCTGACAAGACTTAGTCAAGCCATATGGGTTAAATAGGATTTGGTAAGATAAGTTTGTTTCAAGAAGGGGTGACGACCCCTCAGCCGACTCTTATCCAAAATAAGGGGTGCAAATTGTGTGTTGGTTTAGGTTTGGGGTCAACCCTAGCTTGACCCTGAGAAATACTAATATTATAATATCTTCAACCTCGGACCCCAAACCAAATTTATTTTTCTGTTGACTCAGGATTGGGTTGGGCTCTTGGGCTCTTAGTGGGTAAGTTTGGGTCCGAATCATAGTTATACCTGGAACGCAGCACGTCCCGGGTCATGGTACGGGTTCGGGAATGGGATACGCTACTTGTCTTTATTTTCGGTTTTTATGGGTTAGGATGAGCTGGTTCATAAATTCGGTTCACATACATTTTACAGTTCTAATTGGATCGATACTAATTACTTGTTAAAATTTGACTCAGTAATTGTGTCATATAAAAAAGACCTTATGTAGAACATAATGAATTAAAAACTCTCTTTACTTTGTTCAATGAGATGTAAAACTTTACTTTTCATAGTCATAACCCAACATTCCAAAATAAAATGGTACAATGGTGTCAAATTAAAACACACAAATAAACCATAATATAGAGTTTATAGTGAGATTTCAATGATTGATACAGATCTCCAAATTTAGTTATCCGGATCGAGTACCAAAATGATCCGGATCGAAAATGTATCCAGAACTGGACCTCTCGTATAGGAACGTGGTTCGGTGGTGGTTTAGGTGTACCCGGTAACTATGGTCCGAATCCAATCAGTTTTTTTGGGTGAACTGAAGCAAATGATCAAAAGTAATAATTGGTCTTTACTGGAAATGGGTATTTGCTCTCAAAGTTGTCTGATGAGCATAGAGAGGAGTTTGCAAAAGAAAACTTCATACACAGTGCAGAATGTTATTCTAAAGTTACCTGTTAAAAAGCAATGTCTTTTGCAACTTTAAAGATATAAAATTTTCAAGACAAAATCATATATCACTTTCTAAGCTGATATGTCAGCTAGGTTAACATAGCATGCTTCTAAAATGCGCCCCAGAATCCCAGAAAAGTGAACAGGTTCTAGGGGATCTCATTGATCAGATCATGTCTGAACTGAAGTCTGAACAAGCTCCCCGCTTGGACCTGAATAGATCACCAATTATGAGATGCAGAAATGCAGTTTGTGGGATTTTTCAACTCAATCCAACCCTAAATATTTCCCTCTTGCTTGAATGTAGTCCATCTATGAGTTGAGCTAGTATGTGTTGGACCTATTTGGTTAACTAGGAGACACCCCAATTTCAGTACGGCCAGTATTGAATAATATTGATAGCGGTCGGTATCAAATAGGGACATGCCAAAACAATGTACTGGAATTTACCATATAGGTGGCGAACTGCGTTCTAGATCTAGTTTGCACGTACTGAAATGTGGTACAATGGCGAACTCGTATGTGGTTTCCACGTTTAGGTGACCTAATATATGGGATGTGGATCTAGAGGACACTATCGTCGATGATTCTTATGTGAGATTAGAGAAGTTACAGTGACTATCTTTGAAGAATGAGAGTTTCGAGGTCCTTGACACTTAAGAAGAAGACGGTTCACTATCTCACATAAGATCGCAACAATCTTAACGTTTCACCCTACCTGAATGAAGATTGAAGAGTGCAATTTAACAATGATTAAGGGAAAAAGAAGTAGTTCTTTAAGTTAATTTTCAATAAAAAATTAAGAGACAATGACTTGGTACTTCTTTTCTAACATAAAGTTCGTAAATAATGAACTTATTTTGTTTTAATTTATAATATATTATATTGCATATGCATCCCTAGAACATTCCGGTTCAGCATACCGCATTTTGGATGACGTTCTGAAGCATCCTACCCCAAATGTACCATGTATGGGACCAAGCGTACTGCATACCCATTTTTGCACTGCATACAAGAACGTTCCACGTTCAATGTAACCTTGGGCCAAAACTGATTATATAAGAATGATAATTACCAGTATCAACTTATACTGGAAACTGTGATTGTAAACTATGATTGTAGTGGTATCCTTTTTCTTTGCATGATCCATCTTATATATTAACTGGCCATGTAGTTTTCACCTACCCATTTTTTTTAGATGAAGGCTTTGTTATTGTTGGCTTTTGAAGACGTTTTCTCTTACGTATTGCTAAACTGTTGCACTTTCCTGGTAGTTTCCACTAAATATTTTTTCGAGTTTGCTACTCCCACTTCAAAATTGTTATGCATTTCAATTTCTATTGATAAAAGGGTGTACTTGGTATAATTAAACATCTTATGTATCCTCTTCTAGTTTTTAATTACACCAGCGCCGTTGGGCTTAGGTACTAATCAGAAAGAGCTTGGTGAGGCGTTGAAATATATATAGCTTACCTATTTTTCTAGTAAGTAGTAACCATCAAGAATTATTTTATTAAGGGTAATTATCTGGAAATTCCTCTAATGTTTGCTCGCTTATCATCAAACTCTCATAATGTATTTTTTTTCATCATGGAGCTCCCTTTTGCTGTCAGGGATCTTAGAATCATGTTATGCCAACGTGGAGTACTTATATGCTTTGGACAAAAAAGTCCTCCTCTAACCATGTGAGCATCAGAGACATTCTTCCCCAGAACTCATTCAATTTATTAAACCCTAAGTTCCCAAATTTTATTCAAACCCTAAATCCCTACCAAAAAACTCCCTTCTACCAAATCTCCAACTCGAAATCATAAATTATCATCCAAACTTTGACACAAGGTTGTGAAAAGCGCTAGGCGCTAGGCGGGCAGCCGCCGCCCAACGCCTAGCCTGCCTAGGTGGCCGTCTAGATCTAGGTGGTTCAAAAAAATAAAATAAAATCTAAAAAACCTACTGAAAATTGCAGAAAAAGTCCATAAAACCCTAAAATATGTATAGTCGAGCGTCTGGGAGACTAGGCGGACGCCTTGGCGGACACCGTAGCGCCTAGGCACCGTCTAGACGGCCGCCTTTTAGAACAAAGCTTTGATATTTGTAAAATTTGTTGTCCCCCAAAAATTTATGCAATTGAACTAGATTTCTTTGTTTAACAAGCGCAATGTATTTTGAGTTTGGAAGCTTCAAACCTCATGTTTGGATTATAGATTAAGAAACTTTGGATATTCAAAGCTCAAGTTTGAAGAAGATGGAGAATTACAAGATTCAAAGCTCAAATTCAGAATAATATATCTCTATTCAAACACTTTAACACATATTTATTGATGAAGATGGAAGAATACAAGATTCAAAGCTCAAGTTTGTAGAGAAATTGATACCCAATTGTATAAAACTATCTATTGACAATAACATAGTTATACATTGTCATGAGGATTACAAAGCGAGTGAGATTCCATTACATTGAAGTAAATCTACTACATAGAAACAACATAGACAAATGAAATATGAGCAAATTCCTTTATATTTTTTTATCATCCAGTTTGCTAATACATGTAACAAATTTGTGAAGAACTTTAAATATTGGAAGAAAAAGAGAACCTTTGGGGAAGAACAAGTTTAAATTTGGGGAATGACAAGAAAATAAGGGTTATGGTTTTATTGAAACAAATTCGGATTAAAAGGACAATTTCACCCATCTAAGTATAATTTACTCTACAAGTACATGAGTTAAGAGGACTTGGGGAGTTCTAACAAGGGGGGTCCAAGATGAAAAAAAACCCGTAAAGGGGGTTTGATGATAAGTGGACAAACATGAGGGTTTTTTTTCCAGATAATCACCCTTTTGTTAATATACACTTTAGATGAAGAAAAGATATTGTTTTCTTTTATTCTTTTTTAGAAGATTCCTTTGATGTTTTTTGGGTCATTCATAGACCTTTCTTAGTACATTTAGTTATTAAGATCTGGTATAGTGTCTTACTTAGGTTGATGGGAGCTACAAAAATATCTTTCTAGTTGCTATACTTCAAATGTTTCTGTTGGCTTCATTAAATGTTTTTTTGTTGATAGTGATTTGGTTCTGGAGAAATGTAAATACCTTATATTTGATTTCATAATTGTGAACAATGAAAGATGTGGTTGTTTGAGTATAAGACATAAATTACAGGACTGTAATCTGTTTCAAGTATTATTGAATATTTCACAGATTTAATATCTGATTCAAGCACAAGATGTCAATGCTTACACTCTTCTCTTCTTGTTGTCGGTTTTAAATTCTGGAACAACAGGTTGGATTTACAAGCTCTACATGGGCATGTTGGCTGTCTTTTGCACTAACTCTATAAATATACATGCTGGCCTCAATGGTCTTGAAGTTGGGCAAACAGTTATTATTTCAGCGGCTGTAAGGACAATGCCTTACTGATTGCTCGATTTTCTTTTAGATTTAAAATATTGACATTTTTTGAATGCTTAGATATTGACCTATTGTTCTGATTGCAGATTCTTATACATAATGTAATGCAAATTGGTGGATCTTCAGACCCAGAATATACACAGGCTCATGCATTCTCTATTTACCTTGTCATGCCCCTACTGACCACATCTTTGGCTTTATTATCATATAACTGGTAATTTAATTAGTTTTCAGATGTACATTTTAGTTGCTTTATTATTTTTTTTCGAAAAGATCTGATTGTCGTACTGTTCATTGCCAATGGCAGGTATCCTTCATCAGTGTTTGTCGGTGACACCTATACATATTTTGCTGGAATGGCTATGGCTGTAGTTGGAATACTTGGCCACTTCAGGTAGAGCATAACCTGTCCACTATTTGTATTTTACCCATGTCACTCTTTGGTATATCCACTTTATGCTATCTTTTGTTTTCCCTTTGTACTAACTGTGTTCAAGTTTGATTCAGTGAGACCCTCCTGCTCTTCTTCTTACCTCAAGTTCTTAATTTCCTATATTCTTGTCCTCAGGTATGCACAGGTTTAATTATCCTTAGTCTTTACATTTTTCTGACTATTCATCATCAGACATCTCATTCTACTTTCTCTTTCCTACATAATAGCTTTTCAAGATCATCCCCTGCCCCAGGCATCGTCTGCCAAGGTATTGTCACACAGGTTTTGAATACCCCAGTTCAACATTTAGCACGGTATTGCCATATGAAGTGCTGTTGGTTACAAGTTGAACGTTTGGTTTCTGCTGCAGATTTGATCCTCAGACAGGGCTGCTAACAGGGACAAAAGATGGGACACTTGTCAACCTTTTCCTTAGATTGTTTGGACGATGTTCAGAGAAAGCTCTTTGCATTAGACTCCTCATTTTTCAGGTATTCTCCTCTTGACTACTTGGTGTAGAGTCTGCTGTGTTACTTGGTGGTGCCACTTTCCATATGACTGCATTTACTTTATTCTATATGTCAAGTATTATATGTGAAACTTGCATGAAACTCTGGAAAAACATAGAATCAGTGCATGTTTTATTGCACAAGTACGGAAAAAAAAATGAAGAGAGAAATAAATGATATTATTTTCTCTAATCTGTCTTCATCAGGGGAAACTTTTTGGGACATGTTGTACTTTTAGGACATGTTACGCATGTACCTTGAAACTTGTCTTTTTCTTCTTTATTATATCTGATTAAGAAACTATTTTAACAACCTTTCTAATCATTTAGGACCAGCCACAACATTAAGGTTTTCAGCTATAACCGCAATTTGTCTCTATTTATTAGCTGCATCAAAATAATGTAAGTGCTTGATATTTTTGCTTCAGGCTTTCTGTTGTCTTCTATGTTTTGGATTGAGGTACATCCTTGCTGGTTGGTACAAATGAAGATGATACTAGGACGACCTCAGTTCCTTCCATTAAGCTACCTGGGCCCGTTACCTTAACCCGGTTCGGCAGTATGAACTGTGAAGCAGTTTTGCAATTTTCTTTGTACTATATTTTACTAAAGTTGGTGGGCATCTTTTTTCCTTAATTATTGTTAATGCCCATGATAATGGATCATTTACAAAATGATGCAGAAATTAATACTACTAGATATTTAATGAGCGTTTTGTGGACTTAGTTGTGTTGCTATTGATATATAAAATGCTATTTTTAAGCGTATTTTTTATTACATATTGTTTGTTGGAAGCTCCAATATTTCCTGAACAGATTACCAGTGTATTGGAACTAGAAATCTTGAAATGCATGCCAGCCGTCACCAACTCGAAAGGGATCTCCAACTATTGAAATTATATGCTGCTGATTAGGTTTATTGTAATGCTAATGGAAATGGAGATTTTGACAAAGTTTGATCATGTGGTGATTTCATCCAATAGTTGTCTTTCCTTGCTCGGGTCATAGTTTCTTCATGTTTAGATTTTTTTTTTTTTTGGTTTGCTTGTTTGCATGACCTTACAACTGCAGGACTGAGTCTACCGCTCGTGTTCTTGTGATAGCTCGGTGACTTCTACTTAAAAGAAGTGAACCATACTCAAAAGAGCAAAGAACAAGGGACCTACTATCAATCAATCACTCTCTCTAATAGTGATCACAAAGCCAGGTGCTGAGTTTTCCCATGCTTTCAACCCCCCCCTAACCTAAGGTTTCGTTATTATACAATAATTTTTTTGTTACTTAGAAATAGCAAAAAGTACCGTAACCACAAACTATATTTTTCTTAATTTTTTTTCTATATGTAATTAATTACCTAGCTGTCCAATTTAATGAAACAATTTTAATCAAGGGCTAATTAGAGTTTATATTCTGGATTTTAATTAAGGGCTAATTAATTACCTAGCTGTCAAATTGGAAGGACTGTCAACATTGTGACAGTCTTAAATAATTAGGACTGTAAAAAAAATTGACAGTCCTTCCAATTTTGTTTACAGTCCTAAGAAGGAGACAGAAGAAGAAGAAGAAGCGGCAGCGGCGTCAGCAACAGCGGCGTCGAGCGGGGGCGGGCGGGGTGTAGACGCACGAGCGCGCGAGGCTGCGCACGACAGAGGCAGCGGAGGCCCCCTCCTCCTCCTCCACCTCCAGACTCCTCCTCCTCCTCCTCCTCCTCAAGCCTCCTCCTCCGCCTCTGCCTCCTCCTCCTCCGCTGTCGCATCCTCCTCCTCCGTCCGGCGGATTATGATTAGGGTTAGGGTTTGGGGGTTTGAAAATTTGAAGAGATGATAGAAATTTTGAATGAATGGTTTTGGGAAGGTTTGGGGAGGTTGGGCTGTCCTGATTAAATTTTGGATTGTCCTAAGTAAAAGTTACAAAAATCTGGACTGTCATGAAGTAATGGGTTGTCCTAAGCAAACTATGAAGTGTCTATAGAATTTGTTCAAAAAAATCCATACAAACCTTCTTCACTCCTTACTCTTCCTACTTACTTCCTCTTTTAAACCTAAGTCATAAACCTGACAACGGAGATGACGAGAACCAACAACCATACACAATCAAGGTAAAAGTCCATCGATTTGAGGATTTTTTTTTTTTTGGCTTAAATTCTAGGTATTTTACAAATCTAGTTATGTTTTTGTTTTTATTTTTTTACGTTCTTATATTTCTTTATGTAATATATTTTTGTTATAATTTTCTAGTAGAAAGTCCACTAAGACATTATTCCTAAAGTTACGTTCTCTATTTATGGATGTTATAACTTTCATAACATACACAGTCACGTTTCGCGTTTCGGATAATGGAGAACTGTCAAATTTTTGACAGTCATATAATACGTTAGGACTATCAAATTTTTGACGGTCCTGAAGGTGGAGATTACTGCTTTAGGACTGCCAAAATTTTGACAGTCCTAATGCATTGCAACACTACCAAAATTTGACAGTCATGAAGTTAATGTGTCCTTGTGTGTTGTTTTTTGGTTGATTTTTTTTAATTATAATATTATTTGATTGAATCATCTTGTGTTCTTTCTTGTAGTCGTCAAGGTGGCGGAGCTAAAGGCCAACGGAGGAACAAGTCAGAAAGAAATAGAAGTATGATGTCAAAGCAGAGATCACGACAAGGTGAACAAACAAGGAAAGTACCGCTACCATAAGAGAGCTGGCGGGTGCCTCTTCGAGCAGGTCACTTCGACCACATAATGTATGTCGATAAACGTTCAAAAAAATTATAGCTCCTCCAATCCTCTTCTACTTATACTTAGATGATGATGATGATAATGAAGAGGAAGGCTCAAATAGTAGTAGAAGGAAAAAAGCCATAGCTAATACTGAGGCCGGATCTTCTATCAAAGACTTTGTCACAATGATTGCTTCGTCCTAAAGTCTTTCAAGAAAACATTCGGTATCAACTATGGAACAACAAGACAAGTTCATAGTAAATTATGTTTTGCTTTTATTTTTGTTTTTGTTTTTGTCTTTGTCTTTATTTGATATTTTTTTTTAAATTATAAACTGTTACTTTTAATTTCATTTCACCTATCTATTTTTCAGGTCACAATGGTTACCAATAATTATTAATCATGGAAAGAAGTGTCAAGCATGAGACTTGGACGATATGGAGGACAATGCCAAGTACACAGTTAGGAGAAATTATTCTATGTGTCGGCATCACCGTACATCTTCCATGCCAACCATTGAATAGCATGGAAATGTGTGCATGCACATATCCCCATATAATTTAATGGTTGGGGAGATGAAGGGTGCAGTGTGACCGACACATAGAATAATTTCTCCAGAGTTAGAGCCATCGATCTGCACTTTTTAGCCAAACATTCCGACGAGATGGCTCACAATGCACTCATATCCGCATTTGTCACGTCCCAGTCCCAAAATACCAAGGGACTAGCCACGTGGCAATGACCAGCAGCACAATTCCAATGGCAAATCCAATTTAATGGACTCGTTAGAGTGCACTTAAGCTGTAATAAATATCAATGCAGTATACACCATCTATCTCAGTATAATTCTAATCTCATCCACAGAAAGTAAACACAAGTCAATATGATAGACCAGACAAGGTAATATATAAAAAGAAATATAGTCTATCAACAAGTCCAAATAAATAGTGTCTCGGGGAACAACCCGATAAAATAAGTCAATACATAAGTCCATGAGTCAAGATATGAAATAACTGGAAGCATAAATATCTGAGTATGTACAGAATACTCAGGAGAAATCCTCTGGCACCACCTCGTCCTCTGGTGCCAGTACTGCTCCACCGTCAGCTCCTGTCCCGTATATCTCGGGATAATTTTTCTCTTCTGTACTTGGGGACATAATCCGGATCCAGGTCCTCAGGGGACATAGCAAGGTACAATAAACACTCAAGCCAAATAAAATACAGTAAATAAAACAGATCCTGAGGGCAAGCTATGTAACCAGCTAAGTGAAATGCAAATTAAGAACATCACTAGTACTCAGGCTGAAACCACTACAAGCTCTGTGTCGGAGAGCCGGTAGCAGTAATATCACATAATGGGTCAAGCTCTGGAACATAGACTAAAGCACTGTAATAATATATATATATATATATATATATATATATGTAATCAGCTTGTAGCATGTGTCTCTCTCCCCACCCAATGTAATCACACGTCTCATGTCCACGATGTCTCATGTCCATAACACGCAAGATCATGACCTCTAACTAGTACAACGAGTCATAATGATATCTATGTATATGCAAGTCTTATGTCACGAATCTTGTAGCCTATACAGAATTATTATGAATAACTCAGGAAAGATTCTGTCATATGAATAGTGTCAAGTGTCCTATGGTATGACGTACTTGATAAAGCAAGCACGTAAAAATATATAGGATCGTGGTATCAACTCTCTAAGTGACATTACACGACTCCGCGTACGACGTCGACACCCGAATCTTGTTCGAACGCTAAGCAACGTCTCACGGTCCTAGGTTGAACAGGTACGTCAAAGAAGTATATAGAAATAACTCAAACAATAATGGCACATGATCTACTGCAAGTTGGCAATGTACACTTGCCTGGGTTCTGAACTCCGGCAGTTGCTCTGATATAAGTGGAATCTCTAGGTACGCCTCCGGATGTTGAAACAAATATTACCATTATTCTTAGTATACTTGAAATAGCTAGGATTGACTACCCATAAGTTCAATTTGGACACATGAGCAGAATTGACAGTTTCTGGTCAAAGCGGGGCCCACATGTGACCCACTACGTACTGAAAAACGTGCCAGAGACAAAGTTTTCCAAATTTGTCAAACTTAGTGTCTATAAGTCCAGAATGATGATACAAATCCAACGAAATATCCAGAACTGGATTCCAATGAGCCGGTCACGAAATCGCCCGTCAAGTAGAATCGTGGGGCCCACGAAATGGGGTTTCGTCAACGTTCTCAGAATTAAACCAAACTTGGGTCACAGGACCATCGTAATGCTAAAAATCCGATGACGCAAGTTTTGTTGTAAAACGATAAGTACACACGAAATTATGACGAGTGTCAGAACATGTCGATATAGAATTTTTCGACGGATACGCGTTGATTCCGGTGTGCACGCACATCCAAATCAACTTTCGCAAAATCCCACACGTCCGTGTTGATGATACACGCCTTTCAGTGTAATTCGCACACGACAAAGTCGCCTCATTTAGCGGGACGCACCCCGTTTCGGGAAAATTCGGGTTTAGAAAACCAAGTTTTCGGTCAAATTCAACAACGATAAATCATAGCATACAACGAATTAAAATAAAGTAATTTAAGAGATTAAATCTCGGTTATATTGTCTAAATTATTGTTCAAGTAGAATTTAAAAATATTAAGTAGGTTGGAAGAAAAATAAACATGAATATGGGTGGTTGGGACAGTTTCTGAACTACAAAATTGGTTATTTTTTTCCTGTTTTGCGTCGCGAATTGCGACCGGCACAGGACACGATACACCAAAATAATTATACAGGATTCAAGAGGTCATGTGGTCTTCGCATAGGATTCGACAGATCGATATTTGGTCTACTGTGCAGGGAGATACAAGGGCTAGAAGATGGGTACCTTGCTGTGTGCTGTGCTCGGGATGTCGGAGCGGCTACTTTGCGGCAGCGTGCGACGACGGTCCGGCGGTCTTGGCGGCTGTGGTTGGTCGGGGTGGAAGAGGAGTTGATGGTGGTGGTGATCAGTTAGGCTAGGGATTATATAGGGTGGAGGGGGGGTTACAGGGAGCGGAAGAGAGGGGTTGCGACCGATTTTGGGGAGGGAAAACGTTGGAGTCGAGACTGTTACAGTGGGTTGGGGGGATTGGTGGGTTGCGGGTTAGTGGGTTGCGGGTATGGACTTAGGATCCGGGTTCGGTTAGTTAGGTTCGGTTTAGTTTGGTTTGGGTTGGTTTGTTATAAATCAATGCAATTAGCTATCTAAAAAAATAGTTTTAGACCCCAATAAATTTCAAAAAAATTACACAATACTCTATTATTAATTATACACCCAAAAATATAATTTTTGTACTATTTTAATAATTAATTTAATACACAAAAATATAAATTCATGAACGAACATTTATTATAATTACCTAAAAATTATAGAAAATCTCCCTAAAATTCTGTAATTACAAATAATGAAATAAAATTTAATTTTCTAAAAATTAGGGTGTTTACAGTATTCATTGAGAACTGCATTCATTGCCAAAAATAATCCAAAACATCCACATTAAGACTTACTTATTTCATTGACCCATCTTAGTATATAGCATGTATATATTTTTTTGTGTGGCTAAATTGCAACTTGATGCTCTCAACTATTCGGGTTTTTTAAGTTTGATACCCTCAACTTTAATAGGTACTAACTTAATACCCTCCCTCAACTAAAATATTTTTAACTTGATACCTAAAAATAGAAAAAGGACAAAATTGTCCCTCCTTCCCCACCCCTATCCCACGTTGCCCACCCCCTCCGCCCCCCGCCACCGACACCACCCCCCACCCCCCGCCGCCCACAACCCCCTGCGGCTGCCCCCATCCTCCCCCTCGGCGGCTGCTCCGCCCCCTGTTGCAACCCCCCCTCCGGTGCAGCGATGGCAGCGCTAGCGCGCGAAGAGAGAGAGAGAGAGAGAGAGAGAGAGTGAGAGAGATGTCACGTCCCGATCTTCCGCATGCTAAATCAACCATTCCCGCTAGGCGAGAATCACCGCGCCAGCGCTCCCGCGGAACGATCGCTTCGACCCATCCGGACGTGATGTCGCACGAGCGTGAGCCACGTCCGTGCAAGGCCGTGGTTCATTGGCTGGAGGTAAGAGTTCTAAGCCACTAAGTCACACAGATTGTCCGAGTGCAGCGGAATCATAAACGCATAGGCGATTGATAACAGGTTCACTAAGTCAACAATAGCGAAAGAATTGAATAACACAAGTTGAAGTAGAACAAGCTCTTTTATTGATATAAACAAGTGTTACAGGCGTCGCTTGGTCGAGATTACAAGTCTCTCATGCCTCTCTCTGAAATAATAAAAGAGTGCCAAGTGGCTACAATTATGGAATGATTGTACATGCGATGTTCAGACAATGTTCCAATATTATGTCTTGTATATTGCTTCAGTTTCGAATGCAACGCTGCTTTGGAGTGATCTCCACGCCTTAGCACGCACGAAGGAGGCATCCGCACCGAACGAGGTTCTCCCGCACCCTGCAAACGATCTGGTGGATTATCAGTACATTGAATGCACTGGTGGTGAGGCTACTCGCCCGCTCGACAAATCCAAACACGAATATAGGTTCCGTGCACCAACTATTATGTTATCTTTCTAGTTGCCTTAGGATCAGTTTCATGCAAAGATTGAATAGCCTAACTCGTGTGGCAGTGCGCTGTACGATATAAGAGAAAATACGGTGAGACTTACCAACTTACCATTTCCTTCCCTGTCCAAGGCAAAACAAGTTAATCAGCACGAGCATTCATAATAAAAACCAAGGCAATAACATATGCAAACACGAGAGTTGCTATATGATCGTTCAGGTATTCAGTTGTTCTTTGATGCGATACAATGACTCGCACGCGGATAGCCTCTAAGCGAGGATGACTTATCTATATGAACATGAGTCACTGGCATAGCCATAAAGGACCCTAGCCAGTGGCGAGAATGGTATGCAACGAAAGAACAATGAGCGCTATATGCCATCTCGTCCACTACAATGGACTACACAATTAGAGTTCAGCCGTGGAGAGAATGGTATGCGACGAAAGAACAATGAGCGCTACACGCCATTCTCGTCCAGTACAATAGACTGAACAATAGAGTTCCATCCGGATCGGATCGGTCCCAGAGCCCCGGTGACCGTCCGTGGAACTATACCTCATTTTCGAGTTGTCCGCGACATGCAGGTCAGGGTCTTTCTTTCACAATACAATCAATAACACGAGTACAATCTTGAATTTTCGCTATGAACGAGCATGGACAGGATTCTCGTTCAAAGGTAAACTTGATGTGATTTGAGTTTAGTATTCAATTGCCTTGATGCATGCCCCTGGTTCGGGGATTGCCTTGGTGACCTAACGGTCCAGGATACTTGCAGGTTCAATTACACAGAAGAGCTATTTGATAGTCTCCTGGCTAACTAGAATGCATGCACAATACAATAACGTTAGACTTTTGTAAGCAGGCAAGCATGCATTTCTAAGGAACTTAAGCAGACACGTTGGCTTGGGCCCGAAGGTAAACCGAGAGGTGAAATCGTAAGGGACTTTTCGAGGAAAATTATATAGGGTAGCATGCGAGGGTCTGAATATAAGCAATATTTTATTTCCATGTTCTAAACAAGCAATACAAGTTGGGATTATTCCCTTAGCTAGGTACGTTGTATTCTTATTAGCATGTAGGGGGTGATTCACCTAGCGACTAGCATGTATCATTCCAGATTTTATGTGTGATGGCTAAGCAAAGACAAGTTCACCGTAGCCATCCACCTTAGAGATGATTCGCCTCGGTTGAGCGATACGTCAAGCAAGCCTCTGAAAGCCTAAGCTGAACTCCTGTAGGGACAAGTCTGGATATCCTTTGCCTCAAACGAGTATTCTCGCCTGAGCAAAGCGGGTCGAGACATTGTACTTTTGTCGTTTAAATCGGCAGTCCGCTTGAGCAGAACGGGGTATTACATCCTACCCAACTCAGAAAAAGTCTCGTCTTCGAGACTTACTGAGGACAAGCCGTACCAACGCATTATAGAACCTATCCCAAGCGTAGCAATCTTGATTAACGACCTAAGGCTGAGGCAAACCTATACAAGTCATTATACTTGTTCATTTGGATATTCACTTGCACAAGCATTCAAGATCAGCATATCGTGAGTCTGGATCGTACACATACTCAAAGTTCCCCTCAAACACATGCATTTCACCAACTCGGCGATAGCGAAGTCTTAGCACTCGAGTTTCATATCTTCTTGAGTCTTGGATCATGCACAAGTTTAAGGCGTCCCTCAAACATATGTATTCAACCAAACTTTGAGATAGTAAAATCTGACAAGCTACTTGCGAAAATCATAAGGGTCTTCCAGGTCGGCACAAAGGCCCTAACATCACAATTTCATACAAGCAATCACATTATTCTAATGTACTTTTTAAAAGTATTTAGACTTATTGTTTGGAACATCCCATTGAGGCATTGAGAGAGAGCGTGCATATAACCCACGAACGAGCTTTCGAAACTAAGATATTCGAAACAAAATCCAAAGACGTAAAAGCCAGGCTCTGATGCCAACATGTCATGCCCCGATCTCCCGCAGGCTAAATTGGCCGTTCCCGCTAGGCGAGAATCACCGCGCCAGCGCTCCCGCGGAACGATCGCTTCGACCCATCCGGGCGTGATGCCGCACGAGCGTGAGCCACGTCCGTACAAGGACGTGGTTCATTGGCTGGCGGTAAGAGTTCTAAGCTACAGAGTCGTACAGATTGTCCGAGTGCAGCGGAGTCATAAACGCATAGGTGATTGATAGCAGGTTCACTGAGTCGACAATAGCGGAAGCATTGAATAACACAAGTTAAAGTAAAACAAGCTCTTTTATTAATATAAACAAGTGTTACAGGCGGCGCTTGGCCGAGATTACAAGTCGTTTAAGCCTCTCTCTCTGAAAGAATAAAAGCGTGCCAAGTGGCTACAATTGTGGAATGATTGTACATACGATGTTCAGGCAATGTTCCAATATTATGTCTTGTATATTGCTTCAGTTTCGGACGCAACGCTGCTTCGGAGTGATCTCCACGCCTTAGCACCCACGAAGGAGGCATCCGCACCGAACGAGGTTCTCCCGCACCCTGCAAACGATCTGGTGGGTTATCAGTACATTGAATGCACTGGTGGTGAGGCTACTCGCCCGCTCGACAAATCCAAACACGAAATATAGGTTCCCTGCACCAACTATTATGTTGTCTTTCTAGTTGCCTTAGGATCAGTTTTATGCAAAGATTGAATAGCCTAACTCGTATGACAGTGCGCCGTGCGATATAAGAGAAAACGCGGCGAGACTTACCAAATTACCATTTTCTTCCATGTCCAAGGCAAACCAAGTTAATCAGCACGAGCATTCATAATGAAAACCAAGGCAATAGCATATGCAAACACGAGAGTTGCTATATGATCGTTCAGGTGTTTAGTTGTTCTTTGATGCAATGCAATGACCCGCACGCGGATAGCCGCTAAGCGAGGATGACTTATCTATATGAACATGAGTCGCTGGCATAGCCATAAAGGACCCTAGTCAGTGGCGAGAATGGTATGCAGTAAAGAACAATGAGCGCTATATGCCATCTCGTCCACTACAATGGACTACACAATTAGAGTTCAGCCGTGGAGAGAATGGTATGCAGCGAAAGAACAATGAGCGCTACACACCATTCTCGTCCAGTACAATAGACTGAACAATAGAGTTCCATCCGGATCGGATCGGTCCCAGAGCCCCGGTGACCGTCCGTGGAACTATACCTCGTTTTCGAGTTGTCCGTGACATGCAGGTCAGGGTCGTTCCAAATCCACATCTTTTACAATACAATCAATAACACGAGTACAATCTTGAATTTCCGCTATGAACGAGCATAGACAGGATTCTCGTTCAAAGGTAAACTTGATGTGATTTGAGTTTAGTATTTAATTGCCTTGATGCGTGCCTCTAGTTCGGAGATTGCCTTGGTGACCTAACGGTCCCGGATACTTGCAGGTTCAATTGCACAGAAGAGCTATTTGATAGTCTCCTGGCTAACTAGAATGCATGTACAATACAATAACGTTAGACTTTTATAAGCAGGCAAGCATGCATTTCTAAGAAACTTAAGCAGACACGTTGGCTCGGGCCCGAAGATAAACTGAGAGGTAAAATCGTAAGGGACTTTCCGAGCGACATTATATAGGGTAGTATGCAAGGGTCTGAATATAAGCAATATTTCATTTTTATGTTCTAAACAAGCAATACAAGTTGGGATTATTCCCTTAGCTAGGTGCGTTGTATTCTTATTAGCATACAGGGGGTGTTTCACCTAGCAACTAGCATGTATCAATCCAGATTTTATGTGTGCTGGCTAAGCAAAGACAAGTTTATCGTAGCCACCCACCTTAGCGATGATTTGCCTCGGTTGAGCGATACGTCAAGCAAGCCTCTGAAAGCCTAAGCTGAACTCCTGTAGGGATAAGTCTGGATATCTTTTGCCTCAAACAAGTATTCTCGCCTGAGCAAAGTGGGTCGGGACATTGCACTTTTGCCATTTGAATCGACAGTCCGCTTGAGCAGAATGGGGTGTTACATCCTACCCAACTCAGAAAAAGTCTCGTCCTCGAGACTTACTGAGGACAAGCCGTACCAACGCATTATGGAACCTATCCCAAGCGTAGCAATCTAGATTAACGACCTAAGGTTGAGGCAAACCTATACAAGTCGTTGTACTTATTCATTTGGATATTCACTTGCACAAGCATTCGAGATCAGCATATCGCGAGTCTGGATCGTACACATACTCGAAGTGCCCCTCAAACACATATATTTTACCAACTCGGCGATAGCGAAGTCTTAGCACTCGAGTTTCACATCTTCTTGAGTCTTGGATCGTGCACAAGTTCAAGGCGTCCCTCAAACATATACATTCAACCAAACTTAGAGATAGTGAAATCGGACAAGCTACTTGCGAAAATCATAAGGGTCTGCACAGGTTGGCACAAAGGTCCTAGCATCACAATTTTATACAAGCAATCACATTATTCTAATATACTTTTTAAAAGTATTTAGACTTATTGTTTGGAATATCCCATTGAGGCATTGAGAGAGAGCGTGCACATAACCCACGAACGGGCTTTTTTTCCAACAGTGTAGTATCAGAGCCAGGTTCTAGAATTTCACAAGGGTATCAGGAGTTGACAGGCAAACCAGGGAGGAGAGATGGACGCAAAATTGGTGCGCATGATAAATCTGAAAGGTACCAACTATCATTATTGGAGGAGCAAGATGAAGGATCTGCTATTTGTCAAGAAGCTGCATCTACCGGTATTTGCTTCTGAGAGGCCCAGTGACAAATTCGAAGAGGACTGGAATTTCGAGCATATACAGGTGTGTGGGTACATCAGACAGTTCATTGACGATAACGTGTACAACCACGTTGCCAGTATTGAGCATGCGAGGTCACTGTAGGATAAACTGGAATCTTTGTATGCAAAAAAGACCAAAGTAAATAAATTGTTCCTGATCCGGATGATGATGGGTCTACGGTATAAAGATAGGGTATCTATTATGGATCACTTGAGTGAGTTCCAGGGCATGGTTGACAAGCTATCCTCGATGGGAGTCAAGTTCGACGACGAGGTTCAGTGACTATGGTTGTTGTGTATATTACCAGACTCGTGGAAGACCGTACGAGTGTCTATGATTGCTTCTACTCTGGAAGGCGTGGTCAGTCTAGATTTTGCCAAAAGCGGGGTACTGAATGAAGAGATGCAGAGACGTTCTCAGGGTACTTCATACACATCCCACTTAGAGGCTCTTATTTCAGAGAGCCACGAAAGGGATAAAAGCAGGGGTCCAGGCGGTAGCAGAAACAAAAGTAGGGGAAGGTCCAAGGGTCGGTACGAGGACTCAGAGTGTTACCATTATGGCAAGAAGGGCCACATCAAGCGAAACTGTTTTTCTTGGAAGAGAGAGAAGAAGGGTGACAAGGGGAAGCAAAGTGAGAATACTACAATGGCGGCCTCGACACATGGAGGTGATGTGATCATTGTAGGTGATGAAGTAGTTATGAACCTCGCCTGCGATGACAACTCTTGGCTGGTGGACTCAGGTGCTTCAACGCATGTATCTCACAATATGGTACTATTTGCTACTTATACAACAGGCGACTGTGGAGTGTTGAAGATAGGCAATGGAGATGTGTCAAAGGCGGTTGCCATTGGAGATGTGCATTTGAGGACAAAGATGGGTGCAGTTCTTATTCTCAAAGATGTTCGTCATGTCCCTGATATCTATTTTAACCTGGTGTTGGTTGAAAGATTGGATGATGAGGGTTTCTTCAGTCTCTTCGGGAACAGTCAGTGGTTGCTTTCCAGAGGTTCAATGGTGATTGCCAAAGGAAGCAAGAGGTCCAGAATCTACAATATGAAAGGGAGCGCATAGGGGGAACACGAGGTTAACGCAGCTACTGATGCGTCTAATGAGTTGTGACACAGACGGCTCAACCATATCAGCAAGAAGGGGATGAGCTACTGGGTGAACATGAAGGTGATTATAGGACTAAAGTCTACAAAGTTGGAGAAGTGCACGTACTGTTTGGCAGAAAAATAAAATATGGTATCTTTCCAAAGTCACCCAAGTTCAAGAAAGTCGGCGTTGCTCGAGTTGATTCACTCGGATGTCTGCGGTCCTATGAAGGTAAAATCCATTGGTGGTTCTTCTTATTTTGTAACATTTATTGATGACTGTTCCAGGAAGGTTTGGGTCTATACCATAAAGACCAAGGATCAGGTGCTGCCCACTTTCAAAGAATTTTAGGCCTCCGTTGAAAGGAAGACGGGCAAGAAGCTGCTTTGTGTTCGATCTGACAATGGCGGCGAGTATATCGGTCCCTTTGATCTTATTGTAGAGAGCAAGGGAAACGACACCAGAAGACTCCACCAAAGACACCGCAGCTCAACGGTGTAGCGGAGCGAATGAACATGACGCTGATGGAGATGGTGAGGTATTTACTATCAGAAGCAAACTTGCCAGGCAGCTATTGGGATGAGGCACTTTACACAGCTGCTTATGTTATTAATTTATATCCTAGTGCTCCTTTGCAGGGTGATGTGCCTGACAAAGTTTGGTACGATAAAGAGCCGTCATACAATCACCTGCGAGTGTTTGGTTGTAAGGCCTTCGTGCATGTACCGAAAGACGAGAGATCCAAACTTGAGCCAAAGACGAGGCGGTGCATCTTTGTCGGCTACGGTCGGGATGAGTTTGGCTATTGACTATACGATCTAGTGGAAAGAAAGCTCTACAGAAGCAGGGACATGGTATTCGTCGAGGATCTGACCATGACCAACACTCAGGATTTTGAGATACCTTCTGAGGCTGAGGAATTGCCTGAGTTAGAGTTATTTCACTTCGAGTAATTTTCAGATGACATCGCAGAGGATCCAGTTATGGGGGAGCCAGTACATGGAGTTGCTCCCAACCTTGATCATCTACCTGCTGATGGTGGTTAGGGTGACCCTCAGGAGGATGAGCATGCGGAGGAGGCAGTTCCTAGAGGGGAAGAGGCTGTAAATATACATCCAGCACCAGTAGTTCCATTGAGGAGGAGCGATAGAGAGCGTCGACTATCTACAAGATACTCATCGGGTGAGTATGTACTACTGACTGACGGGGGAGAATCCAAAAGTTTTGTAGAGGCTATGGAAGACGAACACAGATAGGAGTGGATGGAGGCCATGCAGGAGGAGATGAGTTCCTTGGAGGCCAACTCTACTTATGATCTGCATGCGGCTGCCAAAGGGCAAGAAGGCTTTGAAGAATCGATGGGTGTTCAGAGTGAAGCAAACAGATAATGCTACTGGACCTCAATACAAAGCGAGGCTGGTAGTTAAAGGCTACGGTCAACGAAAAGGCATAGATTATGATAAGATATTTTTGCCAGTCGTTAAGCAGTCGTCTATTCGGGTGGTGCTAGCTTTGGCAGCCATTTTTGACTTGGAGGTCGAGCAAATGGACGTGAAGACGATATTCCTCCATGGTGATCTTAAGGAGGAGTTGTACATGGAGCAGCCAGAGGGATTCAGTGAGAAGGACAAGTCATATTTGGTCTGCCGGTTGAGGAAGAGCTTATATGGTCTGAAATAGGCTCCAAGGCAGTGGTACAGGAAGTTCGAGTCGTTTATGGCGGAGCATGGGTATGCACGGACGATGTCGGATCATTGTGTTTTTGTGAGGTACTTCGCCGAGGATGATTTTATTATTTTGTTGCTTTATGTTGATGACATACTGTTGGTGGGTCGGAATGCCACCAGGATAGCAGAGTTGAAGCGCCAACTGGGCACGGCCTTCTCTATGAAGGACTTGGGCGCAACAAAGATTATTCTTGGGATGGAGATCAGCCGAGAGAGAGAGTCCAAGCTGCTACACTTGTCCCAAAAGAAGTACATTCACAGGGTACTTTAGCATTTCGGGATGGACGGGTCGAAGAAAGTGAGTAGCCCCCTTGCGGCTCACTTTAAGTTCACTGAGGAGAAGTATCCATCTACCGAGGATGAGAAGGAAGATATGGAACAGGTTCTATATGCCTTAGCTATGGAAAGACTTATGTATGTTATGGTATGTACGAGGCCAGATATTGCTCCCGCAGTCGGCACAGTTAGCAGGTACACTTCCAATCCTGGAAGGGTACATTGGAGTGGGGTCAAGTGGATTCTACGATATCTTCAGGGCATTATCGATTGGTGACTTTCATTTGGTTGTGACGAGCCAAAGCTGGTTGGGTATACCGATGGTGATATGGCTGGAGATGTATACACGAGGTGATCGACTTAGGACTATGTGATGATGTTTGCTGGTGGAGCAGTATCGTGGCAATCGCGTTTGCAAAATTGTGTTGCCTTATTGACAATAGAGGCAAAGTACATTGCGGCGACGGAGGCTTGCAAGAAGTTGCTGTGGATGAAGAAGCTGTTGCAGGAAATTGGGCTAAAGCAGGAGCAGTATCCTTTGCTTTGCGATAGTCAGAGTGCTATTCACCTTGTGAAGAACTAGACATTTCATAATCGGTCCAAGCACATTGAGACCCGATATCATTGGATACGAGATGCTATTGATAAGAAGGAAGCGACGCTTGAAAAGGTTCATACAGATGACAATGGAGCAGATATGTTCACAAAGATTCTTCCAAAGAAAAAGTTTGAGTATTGCAGGCAGATCGTCGGGATGACGATCTCCTCCATATAGTTGTGAAAGGGAAGATTTGTTAGAGTGGATGGGATTTCCAACCTATGTGAAGAACACCCCAGAGTGCGACGAGCGTCGTCTATGGTCTGAGAAGCTCGGAGAGGCAACGAGAACCATTCGAGAGGTCAAAAAAGCTCAAAAAAAGGAGGAGCAACTGCTGTAAAGGGGGAGACAGAGTTCGGGCCGAACTCGGTCCAAACTCGGTCGGAACTCGGTTCGAGTTCGGTCAGGGTGCTCTAGAAGCTCCAGAAAGCTGCTATCTTTGTTTACTCGCAAATCACTGACTCGGCCGAATTCGGTCCGAGTTCGATCGGCGGGCTGGACAAAAATTCAGAGGTATTTTATATACCGTTGGATCGTATCCTACAGTCCAGGATTAGCTACGAGATTAGGGGATATATATTAGGTTTTTCTAACCCTAATTCTAATCTAACCATATAATATCATCTCAAGCAATAGGAAAAAATGAGGCAAGAGTGCCATTGCAATTTTGGGAAGGAGAAATAATGATGGAGGCCGTTTCAGAGGAGGAGATCAATTTTGGGTAATTTTTTATTGTCTTCTATCTTCATGGTGTGATCTATTTTTTATTCCTTAGTATTATGGTGATCCGTGTTGGATCGGAAGGAGCATGTAGAGGGTGTATTCTCTTTATTTAATTAGTGGAGGTTCTTCAGGGTTGGACTCCGATCGTCCCGTGATTTTTTTTCCGCAAGAGTTTTCTACGTTAAAATTCTCTATGTATGTGTGGATTATTATTTTTGTGGTTTGGTGTTTGGTTTGTGCGTTGTATTGCCCGGTTCTCTCGCAAGTACTCTCTGGTTTGGGGGAAGATTTTTGTGCTTCTTTCCCAACAATGTGGTATCAGGGCAAGGTTCTGGAATTTCAGAAGGGTGTTAGGAGTTGACAGGCAAACCAGGGAGGAGAGATAGATGTGAAGCCGGTGTGCATGGTAAACCTGAACGGTACCAACTATTATTACTAGAGGAGCAAGATAAAGAATATGCTATTTGTCAAGAAGCTGCATCTGCCGGTATTTGCTTCCGAGAGACCCAGTGACAAATCCGAAAAGGACTAAAATTTTGAGTATATACAAGTGTGTGGGTACATCAGACAGTTCGTTGACGAGAATGTGTACAACCACGTTGCCAGTATCAAGTACACGAGAACATTGGGGGATAAGCTGAAATCTTTGTATGTGAAAAAGACCGGGATAAATAAATTGTTCTTGATCCGGATGATGATGGGTCTGCAGTACAAAGATGTGATATCTATTACGGATCACTTGAGTGAGGTGTTATCCAAATATCATAACTGTCAGAAGAGAAAAGTGCATCTAGGCTCTAAGGTACTCTATAGCCTAGGCGCAAAGCAAAAAAGCGAGGTGCAGAGCTGAAAAAAAGCACACGAAAAGTGTATATATATATATATATATATATATATATATATATATATATATATATATATATATATATAGTCCTTATGGGTCCGTCCGGGACTGTGGCACTACCACCCAGCCATCCCGGGCGGGAGGAGGATTCGAACCAGGGCATATATATATATATATATATATATATATATATATATATATATATTCAATTTATTTGGTATTAATAAGTAAGTTTTTAGCTTCTTTTTCCAACAGTTTAAGCGAGGTTGATACGAAAAAAGAGAAAAGTTATCCATTGCAGTGATTTACAAGGTTGGTGGAATGGTTGGCAAAGGAGTCGAGACCATAAGAGGAAGAGGATGTGGGGGAGTAAGAAGAAAATATTGGTAGTAGTTAGTAGGGAGTCGATGCGATTACAAAGGTTGGCAATAGGCATTGGTCGACACGGTCTTAGGTCTTAGGAAAGACAATTGAGTCTTGAGAGAGAGAGAGAAAGAGAGAGAGAGAGAGAGAGAGAGAATTTGGGGATTACGTTAAATATTGATATTTTTGTAAGATTGATTGATTTTGTAACCTCCTCGGTTATGTAAAAATGGCAGGTATCAGGCCTTGGGTCCATGGGTTTTTTCTCAAAAGAAAGAAAAATCAAATTAGTAGAGTAAGCCCACCGCACGCCTGGTTGCGTCATCGTCTCACCTTAGGCGGACGTGCCTAGGCGTCACTTTTGATGTCTAGGCAAGCTTCGTATGGAGGCGAAGCGCCTAGCTGCATCACGCCTCACCTTGCGTCTATGTGCGCTTTTGACAACTATTCTAAAGATGATGATTGTGGTGTAGGTCTTGTTAGTAAAAATACAAGTGAAATGCATTAACTATTTCCAAAGAGTAATATCTGCAGCAAGGATAAACACTGTATTTCAGTAGTACCTACCATCTAGCACCTGACCTCAAAAGCTTTCTTGATAGCCCCCCTGAGAGGGAATTTATTCTTGATGAGACACTTCCTCAAAGGCTTCCTTTGATAGTTTGGATACCTTGACTGATAGCAATCCTTGTCAGTTGTACCACTTGCTTGGCATGCTACAATCCGATAGTAACCCCTAACAGCACCGGCCAATATCAATTTTGGCCCCTTTCGTGGTCAATTTAGCAAAGAAAAAATTTACAAGAGAGAAAGAAAAGTATAGAAAGTAATCATGTCAACCAAATATTTAGTCAAGCGGAAGATCAACATGCTACATTGTGTCCATAATGTTTCTTATCTACCATTTCTCGAAGTTATGTATCAATAAATTCATATAATTTATTCATCTTAATATTATTCTATCAAAACTATCTATTGGTATTGTGAGCGGACTTTGTCCTGAAAAGTAAATATACAATAGTGTATTACGGGTGAATGATTCATCAAAGGAGAATACTATTACATTCAAAGCTAACAAAAAGCCAAAAAAAAAAAAAATGCATAAAATTATGCCTAAATCTATCACATAATTTTTCTAATTTTTAATTATTTTTTGGCTTCTAAAATAAAGAATTCCGATTCAAAGCCATTGATAATGTCAATATCACCGATATCGATATTCATAGGGGTTCGACATCGATAATGCAAACCTTGTTCAATATTATCTAGTCAAATTATGGCCGGTTTACAATTTTGTATTTCTTTATTATTTTTATAATTTTATATAAGGACCCCCTTAAATTTTAAGTATATCTTAGGTATGTTGTCACATGCGACGTCTAAGCAGTCTAGGTGTGCAGGTAAATAATCTACCGCCTCGACCTGAGTTCGCCTATGGGGTCGCTTAGAGCGCCTAGGCGGTCGCCTAGGATCAAATATCTATATATGCATCAATGATATACCTGGACTTTTTCTAGTTTGATTGAAGAGGTAATCATAGGGATTGACCAGAAAATATAGTTTAAATTTTATGGTCGACAATGCTCTAGCATGCGATATGGTGGAACAACTAGTAAGTATCCTCATGACCGTATTTGGTGCACGCCTCAAATCTAATTTTTCAAAAATATATACCAAAAGGCACCAACACTACAAACCATAAAAACTACAATATCATTTTTTGGGTTGGCAACAGTTGATGAGTTTCTCTTCCAATTTGTTGTTGGTGACCTTAATAACATTTGTATCATTGAGTTCCATGCTTAAAAGGTCAAGGTAACCGAGTTTGGTTATCAATGACAAACAGACTTGCTATCATAAAGATGCTATCAAGTCACTCGATCAGAGAGTATTATTGATTGATACATGGTGGAATAAGGCTAATTACATCGTCTTTCACCAATATTAGCATTCCCAAATAGAGATCAAGATTCTAAGAGATCGAGATTCTAAGAGTTATACTTATTAGTAAACAATACAATACAATACAATACAATACAATACAATGATTTTTACCATATTATTTATCGCATTCGTACTCTATACTAATAAGTACAACCTTCAGAGTCTTGTTGTCTATTCAGGATTTTGCATTCTTATTGTTGACTTTTGCACCTTCTTAATATAGAAACTGAATAATGCCATCCAATTCCTGCCAAATACATGATGGAAAATATGGGAATGGAGATCTGGGAACCAAAAAACAAAGATCATGTTTAGGAAGTAGGAACACACAAAGTATGGTATGATAAGGAAATATAAGCACTTTTTCAGGTATGCAATGAGTAAAAGTTTAAGTGAGAGGGATTTTCATCCACAACTTTTTCAGGTTGTGGATGAAATGTAGCTAGCTTTCATACAATTGCAGCTTTCCTTCAGCAAGAGCTAATTGATTATCTAAGTAGTGATGCAAAAGAAAAGGTAGCTATCTTTAATAACTAGAGCACGAACCATGGAATATTGCCTTTGTAGATTGTCGCATGGTAAAAGTCGACATGATTTGGGCCTGTGGATAAATATTGCCCAAGAATATGTCTCAGGAATTAAAAGAACCACAATTGAAAATTTCCCCAAAAAAGAAAAAAGAAAAAAGAAAGGATGATTTTTCTGCTACTACTGCAAAATACCTTGAGCAAGAACTAATTGGATGAAACGTCTATAGTTACTGTCCTGTCTTGCATCATGTTTAAGGCACATTTTTGAGCACCACGATTGAAAATTCTAGCATGTCAGGAGTGCGCTTCATCGAGCCACTATCAGGAATATCAGTGCAAGTCTAGTGTCGAGAGTTCAAGATTAACAGTGTCAATACAATCCATGTTCAATTCTAGCATGTCAGGAATGCGCTTCGTCGAACCACTACCAGGAGTATCAGGATCAGGAGTATCAGGGTTATCAGTTACATGTTAAGATTCAAGAGTTCATTCATAGTGTACAATTACTTAGCTCATGTCAGGAAATCAAGATCCATATCAAGAATGTCACGTTCAGGAAATAACTAGGATTAACTAAAATAACTGGATAAAAGAGAACCAGAGAAACATCAAGTGCTAAGCATTATTAAAAGAGAATAATGGAATACAGGCGCATAAATTATCAATTTATGGTTGGCGTATAATCAGGCAAGAAAATAAAACATCCGCGCACAATGGGCCAAAACCACTATTGGCGCACAATTGGCCAAAACCGCATTGGCGCACAAATGGTCAAAATTATTATTGGCGCACAAATGGCCAAAAATAGCATTGGCGTACAAATGGCCAAAAAAAGCATTGGCACACAAATGCTAGCCCGGACAGTTCTGACGCACTTTGATACCAAAAGTGCTCCGAGCAAAAGATGGCGCAAAATTGATACTAAAGCGCACTCCTAAAAGTTTGGCGCACAATGATAGAAGTGCGTGAGCTAGGAGCTTGGCACATTTCTTCAAGTATGCCCAAAAAGAGGGTTGGCGCACAATGATAGAAGTGCGCGGAAAGGTCTGCTAAAAGACAAAATATAAGTCTCAAGGCATGGCACAGCAGTCGAGACACAACATTCGAGAACACAACAGTCGAGACGATGCCAAAGTCAAGGCTCGCCCATCAAGAATACTCAAAGAAAGGAATTAGTACGCCAACAGAGACTTTGCACACTTTCTCTTGATTGACGAGGTTGAATGCTCAAATGTGCGCTGCCGAAATTTTTTCTCAAAAGTGCGCCCAAGTTTCTGATGTCATTTGTACAAAACGTACGCATGAGAAGTAAAGTGCGCCCAGGGTTCCAAAGTGGTTTCCTGACGCACTTTACAAGGATTTGAATGCTGTGCTGAACGCAAACAGTTTTATGAGCCAACATACAGTGCGCTCAAGTTCAAAGGTCTCATGCGCACTTTTCGTCGACTTATTCATTCTTCTCCGGCCAGCACGCCTTGAGCTCAGATTTTGTTGTTATCAACTTTTTCGTTCAAGATCAAATACGAGTGCAACAAAACCAATGTTACAAAAAAGTCTATAACACATTTCTAACCTATTAAAGATATGCAGATAACTAAGCTAGCAAATAAATATAAAATTTAGGTTTATCAAGAAGCTCCCAAATCATGGGTTCACTCGGGTGGCAAGATGTACTTGCCTACGGTCAAGTTTCAGCCTAATACTACCAAGTCACCCACGGCCAAGGCCAAGCTCGGCTGCTGCTCTCGGTTGGGGAAGAAGTGAAGAAGGAAAGAGAAAGAAAAGGAAAAGAAAAGTGAAGGAAAGGAAAGATAAATTATTCGCTTAAATAGGCAAAGGGTTGACTTGTGGCCATTGGATCTTGATCCATGCCCCTCACCCGGATTTATCACAGCCACACACAAGAAAACCAAATGACCAACAGTCCAAAGCATGCAACTAAAAAAAATTATGCAAAAACAACCTTGACAATGCATGAATGGCACAAAACATGCAAATAAATACAAATCAAGCTATACACATATTATATGCGTACATCGGGTGCATATACTAGCACAGTGAGACGAGTCTCAAAAAAAAAAAAAAAAAATCTTCCAACAGTGGTTTCTTTCCCAATTTCTATCTTGTATTACGATGATGTAGGATGAAGAATTCTATAAAAGTTTCTACATTTAAAAATTTATAAAAATCCTCTCATAGAAATTAATATTGGACCATACTTTCAAACTAATCATTTAATTTATCCTTTTTTTTTTTTTCTGTCACATAAGATATAAATTGAGAGCCACTGGATTGTTTTTTGTGTGTTTAATTTCTATGTAAATTAGATATAAATTTTCTTATATTGTAATACCAAATAATATAGAAACTCAATTTTCTGAAAACTCAATTTTAGAAATTCCCATTGGAGATAGCCTAAGACTATCTTTCCTACAGTTAGTAAGTATCGAGAAGGTCGGAATGTCATGACGTTGTTGTCGAAAACACATGATAAGAGAACAAAGAAACTTTACTTACACTATTAGCTATCTGCTCCTTCAATTACACTATTGGTTACTCCAGATACGACTTGAAGAATCGGACTAGTATGAAACATATCACATCCATTCCTGACTTCCGAACAAGCAATATGACTGACTGACTGACTGACTACAAAGGAGGATCTATGTTGGCTTTAAGATCATTCTGCACTTTGACAACCCCTCGGGCTTTCCTTGGCCTTCCTCTAGATATTGATGGTGCAGTAACTATATCAACCGGATCATGCAAAGACGAGCTCGGACCCAAATCCGCAGCAGCTTCATCCAAGCTTGCCATGTCCCTGATGTGACTAAGAAGTCTGCTCATATGCCATTCCACGTAATCGAAACGGTCCTTAGTTACTGCCGATTCTTGAATTATGATAGAAGCCAGGGAACGCAGCGCCTGCGAGCGGTACTTCTGCCCGCTGCTCTTGGGAAACAAGGAGCTCTCGCGACGCCATCTGGGCACTAGATACTTCTCTGGTACCAGAAAACAGTTCCTCAGCGAAAGCACTCGAAGAGCATGTTTGCATAATATTCCTGTAGACTCGAACCCTTTGCAGCTGCACTGGACCTCTTCATTCGATGTGTCACAACTCACCACATGCCCTCCGTCTGTTTTCAGGCGGTGACGAACAAGATAGCTCTCTCTTGCTGTTTCAAAGACTGCATATTCCGTAGATGACATGATCTCTTTCTGAAACATCTCGAAAGCATAGTGGCTAAGGATGGACGATGCGTGCTCTTCAATAGGCATGCATGTTCTGATCTTAATGTCCAGTTGGTTTCGTTGGGTAGTTGCTTCTTCTTCAGCCTGATTCTGGAAATCAACTGCCACACCAACCTGCAAAAGTTATGAGGGTAACACATTTCAGTAATTAAGCTCCGCCTGTTAATTTTGTATCAGCGTCATCTGGCATGCTAAAATATAACTGGTACTAGACCAAATATATGATGAAACTACGAAATAAGTCTCTCTTTTTTTCTATTTTTCTATTTTTTTTCTGTTGCTTTTGGTTTAGAACATAAAATGTACAACTTCACAAGCCATATTGATAATTTATAGTGATTTCTTACAAACTATATAGTGGAGAACAGAATCTAGTTTCATATAATGCCAATGGCTATTGATTTGCAAGAGAAAAGAGTTTCAAGAGAAACTTACTTGCTCCACAAAGTCCTTCAGCCGTGTTTCTGAATCCAAGAACCCTTTAAAGAACGATTGGAATGAGAGCAAATGACCATTAGTCAAAAGTCCACCAGAGAACCAACCCAGCAAGTACGGTAGAGCCCAATAGGAACGATGTGAATGTAGTAGTGCTACATGTCTATCCGAGCTAAGTCCGAATTCGGAAACCATTTCAGCCCACCTATGTTCAAATTCCTCCACATCGTCTAACTCATATAGTTTATCAAAATCAGACCTGAACTTGTCAAATTGAGAACTGAGGATAGTACAAAACCAGCTCGACAACTTGGATGTAACATGCCAAGGAGGAAATTCATGCTTTGTATGTGGTAACTCAGTCAATATAGCATCTCTCAGTCCCATATCCAGATCAGTCAGTATAGTTTGTGGGAATTTGCCATCCATAAGTCGAAGAAATGACTGCAGAAAGAGATCGAGTATAAGAATAAACATAATAATTATGTAGCTTAGTAACAATCAGAATTCATTTACTATTTATGGAAAACAACATTTACAAGCCGACATCAAAGAGTTTAGGTTAAAGGCTTTGTTGTTGTCAAACATCATTTACAGTGTGATGGACAAACCTGGAATGCCCATCTGAGTGACTCTGGCTTTTCATCTAGCAAGATAACGCAGCCAAAAAATATTGTATGCCCATGATTGTCGACACCAAACCACATTCCTACAGGCCTTTCATATGCAGTAAGAAAGTACGTAGTGTCAAATATCACCACATCCCCAAACCCCTTAAATGCGTGAACTGAAGTGGCGTATGACCAAGCAACATGCTCAAGCTTATTGTTCTCGTCCAACATAAACTCATAGCGGAAATCTGGATTCTTTTCTTTCATAGATCTGCAAACCTTGAGTAGATCGGATCCTTCCCCTTCTCGATTAATGCTCTTAGAAGCCTGAAGGAAATTCCTCAAATCCCTCTCTGTGAAAGCCAACTGTCCTGGCTTCAGTCCCTTCTCCAGTTCAAGAGCCCTCATTATGACGCTCTCTGTGCAACCACTCTTTGCAAGAGCTAGAACTCTGTCCCTATCAGCACCTGTGATATTACGATAAGAAGGTGGGTATCGCACTTCGTTGCTATCCATTAACTCATGGTTATGAACATTACTGAAGTTAACAACAAACCATTGGGTCACCCCTGACATGACATTCTTCTTTATTACCATCTGTGCCTCACATTTGCAACGTGATGCCTTTCGATTCCTCTGGCGCTTCACATCTTCAGTTTTCCTCGGGAGAGGAGAGCCAGCACGATGGCAAACAAGTTCCCTTTTGTAAACACCCATCGGGTGGTCGGGGTTTCCCTTGGAGCGCTCTCTCCTTACAGCAAAGCCATTATTCCGAGCAAAAGTGGCATAGTACTCTAAGGCCTCATCATCACTCTGGAATAATTGACCTATGTATGGAGTACCGTCCTCTTCCTCTAAAGCAGGTGGGGGTCTACCAAGTAAATTTTTTGGCTCTGAACTTAGTATGGGTTCGGCAGATGCACGGTCTGTGTCTCCATCAGCATTAATATGGCATTCATCATCCCCACATGGGCAGCGATGGCCTCGTAGCAGGTTAACATTGTTTGTAGGTACGATGATGGCCATTTCTCCTTTTCTTGGTGTAGAAAACACAGATCTGAAACCAGTAAGAAATTGAAACTGTGAATGTGAGAACAGAACAAGATTATACAAGAACAAAACAATATAACTTTCCAAATCAAGAAAAACAAATATTAGGAAGCATGGACACTCCAAAAATTGGTACCGTGTCAGACATGTAATACTCCAAAACACATTAGAGCACACAAAAATTGCCTCTGTATTCATACCTCCATGTCCTTATCACGCCGTGTTGTACGCGTGTCCATGCACTGTAGATCCATATTTCGATACTACAATATTATTTTTAACACTTTATGCCATCAATAAAATTGAAGCAACCAGCAATCCTTGATAAACTAGTTCACCACCATTTGATCAAATCTGTGACAGGGCTTCTCCTAAATAAGACATTCCTACGCTACTATTTGTTTATGACTGCTGGATAGTTTTTAGAAGCACGTCTATGCACATGCCTAGGCAAGAAGCTTAGCTAAGTGAGATAGTGTCTCACTTCTGCCAGACACGCACCTTTTGCTGTGAACAAGTGTGACCTTCTACAAGGGCCCAATAGTCATCAGTACTCCCATCTAGGGTTCAAAAGCGCTGATGTTTCCATGTTTTGTTGCAAACACATAAAACCTTGAACAAAGTAACACAGTTCAGTTTATGTTAACCAACAACACAAATTTTCCATCCTCTCCTTCCTTCTCTAGTGTAGAGTCTTCCATCTCTACACTAGTCTTCTCTAATGTAGAGTCTTCCATCTCTTACACTATTAGAGTCTTCTAGTGTGGGTCTAGAAGACTATATAACCTTCCTTCTCTAGATCTTTCCCATATATTTTGTATCTACGAACCCATCTAGGGTAGAGTCTTCCATCTTCTTTACACTTCTTTTCTAGAGAGGTCTTACTCCCAAGCTACCAAACACCACATATTTGTATTAATGCATCATCTACAGTGTACACTTTACTTTTGAGGCTATAGAAAAGGGGCATTGGCACTTAGGCATCAAATTATGTTGAACTAATATGGACACGAACACCGATAAGGACATTATATGTCTACAGATACAGATATTTTCAAATAGGTACAAGGTAAAGGTAGTCAGTCACCTATGTTGCACGAATATTGACACGGATACAGTTAGATACGGACACCATTTCCTTCGACCGTGCAATATAGACATCAAGAAAGGAAGTAGTACTCCCACTATAAATGGAAGTACTAAAGAAAGTTTGTGGATGATAAATACAATAGTGTCCGCAAGAATGGTGTAGCTAATACAGTAGAAGAGTGTTCTACAAGTGTTCGTAATTTTCAAGCTTCCATCAATAAAAGTGTTTCTTCAAGGTTCTACACCTCTTCTACTCGACGATTGGTATCAGAGCCTGGACAGTTAGGGGCTATTCTTCCAAGCATTGAGGAGGTTGATTCTGCTTATGCATAGTCCGAAACTGTGAAATCGGTTAGCTAGGACATATTGATTGCAATCTTAGTTGTCGGGGATAATTGTACGAGGTGCCATATACGAGGAAGACATATATTTTGCATAGTCTAGGACTATGAAGCTACTTGGTCAGGGACTGAGCTTGGCGTGCAAGAAGTGACCAAGCTACAATGAAGAATATGTAGGGTGTTGAGAAACTCAACGACACAACTAAGATAGATGGCAGATTAACATGTGGTCTTACCTGTGAGGGCAATTCTATGATAAGTTGTAATAACCCTGAACTTTTAATTTCATATTTACCTAATTCTACGTAATGTATTTGGTTGGTAATTATTAATATGGAAGTTTCTTCTAAATTATTTTATTAATATCATTATTAATTAGTTTTATATTTCCTAGTTTTTATTTGAATTCAAAGTTTTGTTGGTTTCCTGAGCTCACCTTACAAATCAAGTGAACTCACTTTACATCCACTTCACTCATTCTCAACCAACTTACAACACTCATATTTCTGGCTCACCACAGTCACTTTCATTATCAACCATCCACACCCCCTAACCAACCAACCCCCCCCCCCCCCCCCACCCAAAAACATACCTGCTCAACTCACTCTTCTTTATTCCTGCAGCCCATCCAACATCCTCCCCTCACGATTTAAACATTCTTCTCCTCTACCTTCTTTATCAACATACTACACACTCTCCTCCTCTACAACACCACAACAACCGAAACCTCGAGCTCCCCACAAACAACTGAGTAGACAGCTCCAGGGCCAACCGTCTCTATCTTCGTAGCATATCCGAGCTGTATCTGAAAAAGATATCCATACATAAATATCAATATCTAGGATTTTATTGTAATCAATAGGATCCTGATATACCTATTATAGATTGTTAGGAGATTAATTACCTACTATAGATTGGTAGGAGATTACTTACCTACATAAATGTCAATATTCTAGATGTATGATTATAGGAGATTAATTACCTACTATAGATTGGTAGGTAATTAATTACCTAAATAAATGTCAATATTGTAGATGTATGATTGTAGGAGATTAATTACCTACTATAGATTGGTAGTTACCTATTCTAAATTGGTTGAATTGTATATGTTCACTTTGATTCAATAAAATGATATGCCATAATTCTACAATATTACTTTATCTTTTAAATCTATTATGGTATCAAAGCAATGTTCCTGAGCCTCTTTCCTTCCTCACAAAAATTCTAACCTTTCTTCATCGCCTCTATCGACAGCAGTTGCCACTCCAAATCCCATAGCCAACTCTCGACCGAATGGGTCGAGGATCCAATGGTCATCGGGATGCACACCAACCAACTCCAATATGCGAACGGATCGTCCCTCTCCTCGGACATATCTTGGAAAGTGTCAAAGGTATCGTGCTCAAGGACACACGGTTCAACAGGGTCCTCTATTTCGTTTGGTACCAACAAATATGCAGTCCAATCAACAACGAGCATCTCGACAATGACAATCTCAACCTCTAGCTCCATAGCAACCACGTGCCAATGTTGCAAAAAATGAACAACTCCGAATACACCAATTGGCTCCTAGATAGTGGTGCATCACATCATGTTACTACCGACATGAGTAATCTCTCAACTCATGCTCCCTATTCAGGGACTGACAACGTTATGATTGGCGATGGCACGGGTCTTCCTATTTCATATACTGGTTCTACATCTCAACACACTCCCTCACATACTTTCTCACTTCATAATGTGCTTTGTGGTCCTACCATGCGTAAAAATCTTATTTATATTTCTTAATTTTGTAAATCTAATAATACATCAATGATCTATCGAATTTTTATCCTATTCATTTCTTGTGAAGGATATTCGCATGGGGGCAATACTTTTACAAGGACAGACTAAGGATGGTGTGTATGAATGGCTGGTCCGTTCTATCAAATCTTCTCCATTAGTCGTTTTCTCCAACGTCAAGACCACTTCGTCCGAGTGGCATCATCGCTTAGGTCATATGTCGCTGTCAATTCTTAGGCATATTGTTTCTGATTTTCAATTAGAAGTCTCTAATCCATCATCTCTAAGTTTCAATTGCAATGCATGCTAATGCAATAAAATTCACAAGTTCCTTTCTCTATTTCGACTCTTGTTTCAACTTCTCCACCTGAAATAATATTTTCCGATGTGTGGACCTCTCCCGTTTATTCAATTGATGATTTCAAATATTATGTTATTTTTGTTGATCAATTTACAAAATACATATGGCTTTATCCACTTAAAAGAAAATCTGTTGTCTATGACGTTTTTATCCGCTTTAAATCACTGGTGGAGAACTACTTCAATCAAAAAATAATCACGCTTTATTCTGACAATGGGGGAATATCAAGCACTTTCATCATACCTCAGTTCTAATGAGATATCTCACTTGACCTCACCCCCGCACACTCCTGAGCACAATGGGTACTCTGAACGACGTCATCGTCATATTGTTAAAACAGGCTTATCACTCCTCTCACATGCTTCAATACCTTTATCATATTGGTCATGTGCATTCTCCACTGGTGTTTATCTCATTAATCGTCTACAAACTCCCACACTCCAACTTCTATCACCATATGCAAAGCTCTTTAGCACATCTCCCAACTACTCCAAACTTCGGAGTTTTGGTTGTTTATACTATCCTTGGTAGGCGGCTCTATTAATCTCACAAGATATCTTCATGTTCCACCCCCTTGTCTTTCTTGGTTATTCTTCCACCCAGAGTGTCTATCTTTGCCTTGATCCAGTAACCTCACGTCTCTACATATCTCGTCATGTTAAATTCGTCGAGTCGATTATGCCTTTCAAAACCATGCAACTCAACCTTCCTCGTCCTTCCTTTTCCACGTCCCATGTTTGGATTCCTTCTGAGTCATCGTCTTCGGTCACCATCACACCATCTGTCAATCGTGCACCAGCCCCTCAAGCGGAATCCACTCAAGACTCTACAATCATATACACCATAATAATTCTCTCATATCCCTCTCACACCAAACTCAGGATTCCACGGCGACTCTACTTTTACCACACTGCCCTACCCAACTTCCATCCCAAAATCTACCTTCTGAATCCAACTCATCCATGCCCTAATCATCACAACCTCCAGACCCGACACATATTTCTTCTCCACATCAAGGTATAGTTACTCGATACAAAAATAATATCCACAAACCAATCCAAAAACTCAATCTCACTGCCCAACTTTCCACCAAACCTGACCTTGAACTCTCTACAATGACCTGGGGCCATCAAAGATCCCATATAGCGTCAGGCCATATTTGAGGAGTATGATACTCTTGTTCGAAACGGAACATGGAACCTTGTTTCCTCTCACATGTCCCAAAATATCGTTGGTTGCAAGTAAAATTTTCGAACTAAACGTTTATCTGATGATTCTGTTGACAAGTACAAAACACGTTTAGTTGCCAAGGGATTCCACCAACGACCAGGTGTCGACTACCATGACACCTTCAGTCATGTAGTCAAACCAACAACAGTACAACTTGTTCTCTCTATTGCCATCACTCGTGGTTGGTCACTGCGCCAACTTGATGTCAATAATGCATTTCTCTAATGCTCTCTCTCTCTGAGGACATTTTTATGGTACAACCACAAGGATTTACTAACAAAGACCTTCCTCATCATGTATGTAAACTGCGCAAAGCAATATACGGTTTCAAACAAGCCCCTCGAGTATGATACCATGAGCTACGCCAGTTCCTTATCAGCTCTGCCTTCACTAACTCTCATGCTGACACATCGCTATTTGTCTTCAATGCTTCTGGCGTCACAACATATCTCTTGGTCTACGTTGATGACATCATTATCTAAGGAAATAATGATGCAGCACTACAAAAGTTCATTAATCTTCTCTCCAACAGATTCTCCCCAAGGATCTTGGCCCCATTCATATTTTCTTGGAGTTGAAGTTAATCAACATTTGCAAGACATCTTTCTTTCTCAGCGGCGATATATACATAATCTCCTTACCCGCACTCACATGACTGATGTCAAGCCCGTGTCTACACCACTTGCCACTACTCCAACACTTACTCTTTACTCTGGATCATCCCTCTCTGATCCAACTAAATACAGAGCCATTGTTGAGAGTCTCCGATACTTATCACTCACGCATCCGGACATTGCTTACACTGTCAACAAGTTATCACAATTCATCCACTGCCCCAAGACTGATCACTGGAATGCAGCAAAGCGTCTCCTACGATATCTTTGTGGTACTATTGCTCATGGTGTTATTCTCTACCGAAACTCACCCGTCACTACATGCTTTTTCGGATACCGACTAGACTGGAAACAAAGATGATTTCATATCAAGTGCCTATCTCATCTACATTGGTCGCAATCCAATATCATAGAGTTCAAAGAAATAAAGGACCGTGGCGCACTTTTCCACCGAGGCTGAGTACTGAGCTGTGACTACCACCGCTGCAAAAATTTGCTGGATTTGCTCTCTACTCACCGAGCAACATTTCTCTATACCTCAACAACCGGTTATCTACTGTGACAATATGGGTGAAACAAATCTGTGCTCAAATCCGATATTTCATTCTCGCATGAAACATGTTGCTCTTGACTACGACTTCATTCGGAAACAAGTTCAAGGAGGTTCTCTTTAAGTTGCCTATGTTTCCTCCGCTAATCAACTACATGATGCGCTCACCAAACCTCTTTTCCGCTCTTGCTTCTAACGATTGGCGAACAAAATTGGAATCACCTCACGGTACTCCATCTTGCGGGGGACATGATAAAGATATCGGTACATAAATGTCAATATCTAGAATTTTATTGTAATCAATAGGATCCTGATATAGCTACTATAGATTTGTAGGAGATTAATTACCTACTTAAGATTGGTAGGAGATTAGTTACCTACATAAATATTAATATTCTAGATGCATGATTGTAGGAGATTAATTACCTACTATAGATTGGTAGTTACCTATTCTAGTGCCATAATTCTACAATATTACTCTCTTTTAAATCTATTAGTATCCTCGTGCGAGTTACCCCTACCCACAGACACTGACGGCCAACCAGAGCCTCGCCTTGCAGAACGGGTCGAATTCCCCATTTACGATTCACGATCGTCGTGTTGTCCTGAGCATTGATAACATTTATGCACGAACCGTTTATTCTAGGAGTTTGTCTCGTTGTTCTTAACGCGCTCGGATTGATTGCATTCAATTACGTCAAGTGTACACAGAGAACCAATATCGTATCTCTCCCGTCTCTGATACCGTCGTGTATCGCACTGACATGGAATCGCAAATTTGCATACAGTTGTCCTTTGGTCTTTGGTTACGAAACCAGCTCCATTGGATTCATAGTGCAGAGATTGCCATATAGAGAAGTTTGTGACGAGTTTTGACGATCTTTTTCATCATCACCTTTTTCGACAAAATTTTGGCAAGCTACATCGTCCTACCAAACCGCCAACTCGGATTTTGAATCCATAAACTCCGATTTTTTTTTGTAGTTATTCTGTGAAATCAATAGTCGTCCCCCGGACGTGACGCCGTGCGGGCCTAGGTTGCGCACCGCACAAGGCTAACGATAATTTTGAATAGTGAGCACATACTCAGAGTATGCAGAAAATTGAAATACAGATTTGAAATATGGAAAAGTTCTCTTTATTAATATATGAACATCTATTACAAACTCTTGAACGAGTCATAAGGGTCGCCGCACGGGCTTACAAAATGTTGGCACAAAATGAGATAGTAGTCATGTACATTGCATCCCTTTTACTAAACTTCAAAATGTAAAGACCTCCTGGAGGGATGACAGCTTTCCCTCTGAGCTGCATTTGTTTGGGTTGCAAGCTCTTGCTTCAAAATGCTTTAAGGGGCGCGATCTGAACACGCCTACAGCTGGACTGGATCGGGAACACGACTTCAGCGCCTCGCTCGGATCTCCTTAGTGCGAGAAACCTGTTTCAACGAGGGTCAGTACATCAAAATGTACTGGTGAATGCGAGCTAACCCAACTATACCAATCAACACGTTGTTTATATGAAGCATGCATATTATTTGTGGTCTTTCTATCTTGCCTTAGTTCATTTTACAAGCAGCAGTATATATATAACCTACTGAAATGAACTTGCCACCGTTCGATGGCTTTTACCTGTCCGTCTGAACCACCTGCACAATACTTACCATGTCCTTCCCTACCACGAAGACACAAGTTAGCATGCACATGTTTAAATACACGTGGCGATTACTGGCAAGAAGCCATAATGGACAAGTTATAGTCGTTGGACAAGGATGGTATGCAACGAAGCACGTGAGGTGCTACACGCCATCCCGTCCGCACGTGAGACTATCGTGAAGTTCCGCCCGGATCGAATCGGTGCCAGTGCCCCAGCGACCGTCCGCAGGAACCATTGACCTTGTGCACAAGTTGTCCGTGATCAAACGGCGTTCATACTAAGTTATCATTTGATGCGTTGAGGCAATGAGTACAAGACAAGTAGCATTGTCTGATTCGTTTTGCATAGTCTCCCTGAACAATTTTAGCATAGCATGGCATGTTCTATACATAGCACAATTTATAGAAGAAGTATACATTCTAACTAAAATTGAAGTATATGATGAACATTTGAATGAACTAGCATGCAATAGATAACCGTTCACAAGTTTAGTTGACAAGCATAATAGTCCAAGTCTATTCCCATTTTATCTTGACATCTTTTAGTTATTACTTGGTATCGTTTGATCGGGGCAAACAAGAATGCAAGATTTTTAGGTGTAAAGGCTGGAAGAAGGGCCAACTAAATCGAATATAAGCCACTCACTAGTTGGTTGGAAGGGAAAAGGAAAACGGTGGTTCAGAGCTCCGCTCGCGCGTCGTCTACTGCTCGTTCACCTGCATTGCCACGAACAGCTGATCAATACCTCTTCCATTCTTTCCAATCTTGGAATTGGGACAATTTCAACTGCTTCATCTGTACCCCGTTTGGTAGCTTTGATTCCAACGTCAACGAACGAAAACAATGAAATCCATCGAAACCGTTCAAGAAAACGCAAGCAAACCCGAAAACCAACTCAAGGCACGAAAGCAACAAGCGACAGCAAAAACTAAGGCAACAGATGATGCAGCAGAGAGGTCCCTCCTGACTCTGCCGCTAAGTCGATCCTGGGACACGGTCCACTGAATATGGGAATCGATTCCGAAGAAGCAAATCCACAAAGAGGATGGGTTCTTGTTTCAATCTATTCCGATCGAACGATATCGTCTTGTATTTCTTAGCCGCGCTTCCCGAATAGGAGGAACGGGGCACCACATATCAAGGCGTGTCGAGCATCATATCTCGGCCCATAAGAGATTCTCGGTCCGACCCGAAGCCCAGGTCCGGCCCGACCCGAAGTCCGGCCCGGCATGGTCAGGAAGGACAATAACTTACTGTAAGAGACTGGTCAGTAAAAATCAGAAGAAGAAAAAACTAAGAGCTCATCAATACAGTTAGTGCCAAATTCTCATATTTTCAAGGTAAAAGGTGCCCCCTAGTGCTCGAGGTGAAATCCCAAGGTGTGGGGCGCACATTATTGAAGCGAGTACATTCCTTTAAAAACTCCTTATCGTGATTCAACTAACCCCAATTCAACTTTAGGGTTTAGGGAAGAAGAAGAAGAAGAAGCAGATAAAGGCAAGTGGGACTTGGCGATTCCGATGGAAGTGTACTAAAATCTAGATTTACCGCAACCATCACAACCACCAAACAAATAAATTTTCCAATCAAAGTAAATAAATTTAGATGTCGAGAAGATGACAGGAGATGGAAGTGGCACTTGCCGACTGATGATGATGACGACAAGGCGACCCCCTCCTCCTCCGGCTATTGCTACTGTTGCTGTCGCACTTTCTGAGGATGCGGATATTGTTGTTGTTTTTGTTGTTGTTGTCACTAACAGCAACCACCACCACCGACGCCAACACACGCACCCTCCCCTCCTTCACGGAATCACCACCATCAGCGCCACCACGTTCTCCTTCGCCTTTTTCTCCTCCTCCTCGGATCTCCTTTTCTCTCTCGGTCCTTTGTGTCTCTCTAGATTGGGGATGACAACCACAATAAAAACTGACAAATGTTAAGGCTCCCAAGGGTCTGCTTGGTAACGCTGTTTTGTTATATTTTTGAACCGATAATTTACGAAAAATTATTGTTTGATAATTTGTATGAGATATTAGTTTTGGTCGGCTCAATAACTCCCTAAGTCGGTGTAATATAATTTTGGATAACTTTATAAATATCTGAAATCGATAGATTTTGAGGAATTTTATTATTTTATTTTACTTATTCTTGTAAAAAAATTCAGAACTGTTTGTTACCGAGCATGGATTGGATTAGCTTAATAGCCGCTACTTAAAACCACTCAAAATCGGACCTCTCATAACCGTTCATAACCGGTACTCTAAAAAGACATCGTAACCGCTACTCTCACAATTGCCAAGCAGATCATAAAAAAAATTATTAGGGGACAATATATTTCTGACAGTCTTGTTTATATTCATGACTACAAAAAATATTAGCAGAAAATTACCTATACAATAATAAACTTTAACAATATTAGGCAAAGATAACAAGTTTTCCAAAATTCAAATATAATAACAAATTGTCTGGGCTATAATGCCAATAGTAATGACGGCATGAAGACGAGTAATTTTTTTAATGGCGGCATGAAGACGAGCAATCTTTTTAATGGCGGCATGAAGACGAGCAATCTTTTTTAATAGGTGTTCTCAGACAACCATTATACGACAGTCTAGTGGTAGGACCGCTAGTAGCAATGGTGATTTGAGTTTTTTTTTTTTTTTACAAAATAAATAAAAATAATTGCAGTTGGGCTGCAGAATTTACGGTACTCGTAAAAAAAATAGAAAGCACATAAACCATCATTGCTACTGGGGTCCTACATCCAGACCGCCAGTACTAATGGCGGTCTGGCAACACGGATATAAAAAAATCAATAAAGAAAAGAAAAAAAGCCAGCTAGCCCCTATACCGCCATTAGCAATGACGATTTGTTATTGTACTTGAAATTTGGGAAACTTGTTATCATTTGCGTATATTGTTAGTTTATTATTGTATATGCCACGTTCGTTCCTGGATTTCATATTTCTAAATTCTTGGTATTTAAAATTTTTCCTAAAAATTTACTTATACTGTGTTCTGTATTTTGCGTATTATATTTGTTGTAATTTTTGTGATTGAATTTTTGTTTTGTTATGAGAGACCACCATGGACAGTAGAATATCTATTGCATTGTCATAGACCCAAGCTATGACCCATGCATAGAACGGAATTCCTTTGGTTAATAACCAAATCACCCTTTTACCCAATGGTCCCTTGTATTTCTTTGGAGGGTGAGATGGCTTAGGTGTCACGGATTGCTAACGTGGCATAGTGTGGACGGTTGGGATTAATCCCATCGCATATAAACACCCCTTCTTTTTCTCTCTCCTCTCTCATTTCACCTTCTCCTTTCCTTCTTTCTTCTTCATCTTCCTCAAGCAAGCATGAAGCTGGGCTTGGAGCTTAGCCATGAGGCCTAGAGTGTGGTTTTCGGAAACCCTCTTTGTGGTGGAGTGGAAGATTAGGCTTGGAACTTTAACCATGACAAGTACATTTTGCTCAAAGTGAAGACAACGATGATTTTCTTTCATATTTTTGTTTTTCTTGGTAACTTACATATTTTTGGTCAATTATGTATATCTTTAAATTGTCTTCATCTTTAGTATATGACATTTTTTATTTTGATCGATGGTTTTGAGTAGATATGAGTTTTTAAATAGTATTTTGGGAGTATTTTGTGGAATTGATCTATTAAATCTTAGAATTTATGAAATCTAATGTTCCCATTTTGTATCAAATTAATTTTATGAGATTTTTACTTTTGAAACGTCGAATTCCAATTTATAATGAGATTTTTATGGCCGAAACAAGTTTGGAGATTTTTTATGATTTTGGCTATTGTCTCCGGGAAGATGAGTAGTGTTTCCGCACTAGAACGCCATTTTCGTGTAGGAACGTCATTTCCACACATGAACGTCATTCTGCGCACAGGAACATCATTTTTGTGCAAGAATGAAATTATGTGCGCAAGAAAGTCATTTCCACGCAGTAATGCCATTTTTCACGCAGGAAGGCTATTTCTGCATAGATTGGCTTTTTTATGGCTGTTTTTGATATTTTCTTTGACTGTATTAATTTCTTAGCATATCTTATGTTCTTATATAGTTAGGGAGAGAGTGCACACCATATATACTTGACACGAGCACATGTCTATATATTATTCATTGTCCTAATTCCTGATAGTGGCTCGTCGTACCGCACTCATGATTTCATATTCCTATATTGTCCCTACTGTCGCTCGTAGTAGTGCACTCTTGTTTCCTGATTATATTCCACAGTTATTTCTTGTATTTTGTTTTCTGATTATATTTCGTGATTGTCTTCTAACTTTTGTGTCGTATAAAACTATTGTCTAGTCTTGCATTTTCTTTGATGGAGAAATCCCATGTCTAGGATAGGTCCCCGAATACAATGGCCAGAAATTCTTGAATAAAATATTTAGGTTAATGACTAAATTAATAATATAGATGCATTAGGCGGAGAGGTTTTCGGGTTGCACGTAATCCCGTTATCCCGGCCACACCTTGTGGATTTGGAGCTCTCCGTCGTGAGGGGCACACTTTCAGCTCTCCGTCGAGTGATGCATCTTACACTAACATTGACATTGACATTTATTTTACATTGACATTTACTTTACATAGACATTGACATGGCTTTCGTTTAGATAACCTGGATAGACCACAGGGCGTATGACCGTTGGAATTCCTCAAATTGCATATGTTAGTAATTAGTATTGAGATAACCCTATTTAGCTAATTTAGCAAGCCGTAGAAAATGCCTGGCCGTGGTCTTTTGATTGCGTGTTATTTATTTTATCCTCACGTATTGTCATATGAAGTTGCCAGAGACTAAGTTCTGCTCGGGAAAAGATCTATAACCCCGGTCCTTGTTTGGTTTAAGGGTTGTGGCTCAGATTTTGAAAAGTTTATAAGCTCCCTTGTCGCTCACCGGCTAATCCTTCCCTATAGCTATTTTGTTCAGCATTTATTTCAGTCTTGCTTATTTCTGAGATGGTGAATTGGTAGTGCACGAGTCTCGACCTATATTTATTTACTTTTGTCCTTATTCATTGTTGTGTTATTGTGGATTTTGTTGTTCACCCTTGGCTTTCTTGTGATACTTTGTTATTTGGGGTTTTGACCTACTAGTTTTGTATGCCCAGATCTAGCAGCAGCACCGGAGGATCTACCATATATGCCGCTCGATGGTGTCCACCCGGAGGACCCCTAGTCGAGCACTTGAGTAGATTTTCCTTCTTCTACCTACTGACTTCTGTTTATTCTTTTGTGACGTTTAGCCAACGAACACCTGTTTATCTCATAGTTTGTTCCTGACATTTCTGCCGTGATGGTTTACATGATCTGTATATTCTAGACTGTAGCTAGTTTGATCATGTATTATTATTATTATTATTACATTCATGCTAGTATCTTATTTTGGTATTAGCTTCATGATCATCTATATATTATAGTTTGGGATTGTCACTACCATATTTTCTAGGAAAGGGTATTTTTGCCATTTTATAATTAATTAAATATTATGTATGTTGTATAATCATTTATTATATTATTTAATTATTGTTAGATATTAGTTTATTATTTTGGACTTGTGTTAGTGGATCTAATTAGTTTAGATTAGATTCATGGACCAACATTTATATTTAGTTAGAATTGAGCCCAATTATAAGCCCATTCATTAGGAGGTTGATTAATTAAATTAAATCTATTAGACTAGAATCTTTCCTCCTTAATTATTTCTTCATGAGAGGCCCCAAGGGGTATTTTAGATATTGCATAGTAGCTTGGAGAGGGGGTTAAGTGGCCGGCCATGATATATAGGAGGGAGAAATTTCTCTCTCCTTATTTTTATTACAAATCTAGACATAGAATTCTCTCTTCCTAATTTCTTCATTCCCACACCAAATTTCTTTCCAATTCCTTCCCAAATCATTATTGGAGGCTAGTAGAGCAAGGATCTACAAGGAGAAAGCAAGGATCTACAAGGAGGAGTAAGGATCTACAAGTTGAAAGCTCATTTTACCTATTTTGGAAGTTTTATTGGAAATTCATCTCCCAATAGGTACAATTCAGTTTTTTTTCTTTGATTAGACTCTAAATATGTGTTTTAATTATTAGGAACCACCCCATATGCTAAGGCTACCCATAGGAATAGGAATTAGGTTCATAGGAGGCCTATGAAGAAAGTTATGGTATATTTTGTGTCAATTTTGGAAGAATTTCGAGATTGACACATATTGTGTTTGTCAATTGGTCAATTAGACCAAATTGATATATGTTTGATTGTGTGTGGCTAGTGTCGTGTCCACAATTGGATACGTATAGGCCGTATCCCAATAATTTGGAGATACGGGTTGATTTGGTGGTTTTCTTCCGATATGGGGGTTTGTACATGTCATATTTTGACACGGACACGTAGATATATTTTTGACTCTTCGTATTGTTCATAGATATTATTTTAGACTTGCTCGTGTCCTTCGAGGTACATTTGGTTGTGTGGTGAACTCGTATCGCAAGCGTATCATAGATCTAGTATGATACGGGTGCGATGCACTCCACATGTTTCTTGCATTGCATCTCCTAGATTCAATTTGCCTTGTGTATAGCTATTAGAATATAAAATTATCATTGTTATATATATATATATATATATATATATATATATATATATATATATATATATATGTGAGTTATGGATATATAATATATACATAGATATATATGTTGTTGGTGTTTATATAGATATATACTTAGAGAGTGTTATGTTCATATGTATGTATATAGATGTTTGGATAAACAAAGTTTATACGAAACTTTTGCTTACAAACGAGAAAAGAAAAAAGTACAAATAATCCTATACGAGGATATTAAGTACAATAAAATAATTCTGGGGAAGTATTGCTATGGAAGTCTGATCTGCAGTCGATCACTTTGTTCCTTGGACTACACGATGATGATGAAGTGCTGTAGAAGAAGCTTCAAACTTTCTCTGGACTGAAGGCAAAAGCCGGCCAAAGGAAAGTTGCAAGTAGGATCGAATTCTTGTTGCCAAAGTTGTCAGCCAAAATCAATTATCCTCCCTTTTTTAGTTAAACATATATATTCAGAGGTATTATGAACATGATAGAATATGATTCCACCTTTTTACCCTGTGACCAGGGGTCTCTATTTATAGAGATCATGTCACGCCACAGTCCCAAAATGCCGAGGGACTGGATGCGCGGCAATGGCCAGCAGCACGCACCGATGGACAACCCAATTTAATGGATCCATCAGGGCATGCTTAAGCTGTAGTCTAACAGAAAATAGAGCAATTGTTACAGGTCACAGACTAATCTAATCTCATCCACAACAGATAATCACAGATTAAATGCCAGAAATAATGCAATAGAATAACTATCAAATCTCAATAAATATCTCGGTGAACAATCCGAGATTATGTCTGATACATCCAAAGCAAATAGACAGGAAATAAAGGAACTGGAAATAGAAACAGAAATAACTGACTATATACAGCCACTGCTTAGGAGAAGTCCTCTGGTGCTGGCTCGTCCTCAGGTCCTGGTACAGCTCCTGGAAGTGCCCTGGTACAGGGTATCTGTGGATGGATTTCTTCAGCTATACCTGGGGACATCATCCATTCCAGGTCCTCAGGGGACATAGCAAGGTACAGATAATACAAGCCAAAATATAAGCAGTGCAGAAATAAAGGAAACAGCAGGGTAAACTATGTAACCAGCTAAGTGATAAATGCAAGTTGAGAGCATCACTAGAACTCAAGCTGAGCCACTACCAGCTCTGTGTCGGGGAGCCGGTAGCAGTAATAACACGTAAAGGGTCTAGCTCTGCTGGAGAGTCTACGACCTCACACTAATAGTATATATATATATGAAAACAGCCTGTAGCCTGTGTGTCTCTCCCCACCCAATGTAATCACACGTCTCATGTCCATGACACGCAAGATCATAACTAATGCAGCAGTCATATAATGTCTAGGAATAAACTGTCCATGTCATAACCTGTATCCTATACAGAATCACCGTGAATATCTCAAGAGGATTCTGTCTCATGAATGGTGTCAAGTGTCCTGGGTTCTGTTGTACTTGATAGGACAAGTACCAAGAATAAGGGTATCGAATGTCCATCCCTAAATGACGTACCCAACACCGCGTACGGTGTTGGCACCCGACTATGATCGGACACTAGGTACGTCACACGTTTCCTAGGTTAAGCAGTTAAAACAAGTTTACATTTAAATCCACAAGAAATCAAGTAAAATACTATGTCAAGAATTACTGAGAATTGGCAAGCTTTACTTGCCCACTGATGCTAAATAAGTCCAAAAAAATAAGTAACAAGCTGCAGGGTTTGGCAAGGTACACTTGCCTGCTGATGTATAAATAAGCCAAGGAATATTTATCAAGACTGCAAGTTTTGGCGAGGTACACTTGCCTGTGGTCCCGGCTCTGACTGCGGCTCTGACTTCGGTTGGATTTGCAGGTGATACTCCGGTTGCTGAAATAAATATCACCATCAGATCCAGAAAATATCAATCAGCTAGAAACGCCTGTCCTTGGGTCCAATTTGGAGATAAGGACAAAAACGGCAGTTTCGGGTCAAAATGGGGTCCACATGCGGGCCGCTTTGCACCGAAAAATGTGTCAGGGTCAAAGGTCTCCAAATTCACCAAACTTAGTGTCAACAGATCAGGAACGATGATACGAACCCAACGGAACTTCCAGAATTGGATTCCGATGAGCCGATCACAAAATCGCCCGTCGAGCGGGGCCTATGGGGCCCACGACACGCGATTTCGTCAACGTTCTCAGAATCGAACCAAACTTGACCCACAGGACCAGCGTATTGCTACGAGTCCGATGGCGCAAGTTTCGTCTCGATCCGATGTGTGTACACAAAATTAGGATAAATTGCAGAAAAGTCAGATACGGGACGATGTCCGCGGATACGTGTTGATTTCGGTGTGTACGCACACCCGAATCGACTTCTGCGAAATCCCACACATCCGTATCGACGACGCGCACGTATCTATGAAGACCGTGCGCGACCAAGTCGTCCCGTTTGGCGGGACGTACCCAGTTCCGGGGTGAAACATGGTCTGTTTTTTTCCTGTTTTTGGACCGCGGTGTGCGATCACCACAGGACGCGATACCCCGAACGGTTTATCCGGGCACCGAGAGGGTCATACAGGCTTCGCAACACAATTTATGGAATCAAAATCCGAGCTACGAGCAAGAAAATACACGCACCTGAACTGGGCTGAAAAACCCGGGGTCGAATTGTGTCCGACACGACGCAGGACACGTGTCCTGTGTCGGACACGGGGGGGGGGGGATTGGGAATTAGGGTTTGGGGATTCAGCCGACTTCGGCGGCTCGGGGCAGCGCTGAGGCGGCGCTGGGGCGGGGAGCGGCTGGCCGGGGCAGGGCGGCGAGGCACGCGGCAGCGCGCAGGCGGCTAGTGGCGCGGAGGCGGCGCGGCGGCGCTGCCGTTGGCTGCTGCTGTTCGACGAGGAGAGAGGGAGAAAGAAGGAGGGGCTGGGGGCTGGGCGAGGCGGCGTCGGCTGGGAGAGGCCACGGCGGGTGGCGGCTGTGGGCGGAGGTCGACGGAGCGGGGGCTAGGGCGGTGTAGCCGGAGAGGTAGGGGAGAGGGTGGATTTATAGGGAGGAGCGAGGGAGAGGGGGCCGAGAGGGGCGAAGGACGCGGCGGGGCTAGCCGAGGGGGAGGCGGGTCGTGGCGGCCGGAAATTGCGGCGGGCAGCGGAGAATGCGGCTGCGTGCGGGTCGTGGGGATACGGGTGGGGGTGAGCGGGTTCGGGTGCGCGGGTCGGGTTCGGGTAGACCCGACCCGACCCGATAGGCGGGGGGGGGGGGGGGTTTGGGCCGGCCTGCGGGCCAGGGGATGGGCCGGGCTTCGGTGGGCTGGGTATTGGGTTTAAATAATTTAAATAATAATAATAATAATAATAACAATAAATAATAATAATTAAATAAATACTTTTTAGGTGTTTAAAAAAATAGGTTCGGGGCCCGATAAATTCCAGAAAAATTACCCTAAGTCCAGTTTTCCATTTTACATCCAAAAATATTATTTTCATAATATTTTAATATTGCTTATTATCACTTAAAAATTATTGAATAATTAAAACCCTATTTTTAAATTACAGAAAATTCCCAGAAAATTCCAGAAAATTGTGAAAAATCCAGTTTTGAAAATCTTGAAAAATCAGGGGGTTACAATCTACCCAACTTATAAAAATTTTGTCCTCGAAATTAAAATTAAGCCATAATCTGTTAATCCTTCATGTACATAAGGCAAGTCAATCTCAATCTCCTTACGATAATTAAAATTCTATTCATATTCATTGCAATCACTTCAAGGTTAAGCTGACCACTGCTCCAATCAAAATTCAACCTATGGTTATCTCGTCTCGCTTTTTCAAATTATCCATATCCAAATTTAAATTAAATCCATAAACATCTTCAAGATTTAAATACGCAATTAAATTTACCTCACGATCTCTAACTACCTTAATCTCCTCTAGAAGTAGTTTGAGTCCAATATTATTCCCATTTTCACTTATAAAATTTTGTATGCTTCAACTCCTTAAATTCTATTCACCTCCTCATTATTTCAAATAGGTCGTCCAACCAAAATTTTAATTCTTAATTCAAATCATCAAATTGAAAGATAATTTAAATGCAGTCCACCAATGTTCAAGTCTGAAATTCTATATTTATCCTCTAAATTCAAATTGATGATTTTATCTTCATTATTCAAAATTTAAATCATGCACCTAAGGTATAAATATTGTGTCCTCAATATTAATTCATTAATCCTTATTTTCTTAGTCATTCTTCTAAATTTCTCAAAATTAAAATGGCTTGAACCTCTCCCAATTTAATCTTACTCGATCACAATCTAAAAGAAATTCCTCTCGAGTTGACAATGCACTACTACCCAACTTAGAATTTACCCATTTATCACATAAGGCTCTTACTTTAAGAGATCTTATTCCTCAATTTTACATTATCATGATACCTAATCTCCCAAAATTTAAACATCCAATATGTCATCTATGATATACCCTTGTTCAGCTATAAGGCAGTCATCTAGTAATAGGATTGGCCTATGGTGTATATCTAGTACTCTCTGCATGTCAAACTTATACTAGGTACAAGGTTCGTCTTTCCGAAATAAGGGAAGACAGAGTTCAATAATAAAGAGTTCAAGGGAATGGTAATATAATACAAGTATAAGGTTCAAGGAGATTAAAGAATTCAAAAATAGGAGAGTTGTCAGGGCAGTTTGTGGATTGAAATCCTATTGGTAAATTCCTATTCGCATATTCATATTGGAACAGTTATGTGCCCGATAAGATATGCTCTGATATGTGTAGAGGTAGGTATACTAGTCAACTATATATCTCAATCCATGTAAAGTAGTTATGCGAAGGGCGAACCAAGCGCACCAAGGTTAGCTAGACCTTAATACACTGATTCTGAAAAGTATTATTGTGGGCCTCCCCAATAATACATATGTCATGATCAAGCTCGATAAAGAGTAAGCTTGCAAAACTAGGCTATATAAAATAGCAGCATAAGTCAAGGTAGTATATGAAATATAGGTACGCTAGATGCTGATGAAAGGAGGTACAAATTATTCAAGCTCACAAAGACAAAAACAAAATAAGCAATAATAAATAAAGACCACACAATCTCTACAGTTATCAAATATAAAAGCATACCAGATTATTAGCAAGTTCAAAATTACTAGGTTGGGGCTGAGGTCACGAACCAATAGGTACGAGCTAAACAAGACTAGAAACGGCAGCTACAAATCACTTACGCGCATTAGCTACTCCAAGAGTCTGCACGTTCTCTAAGGTCATCGCGAAAACTTGTTCGCGTCCTTGCAGTCGATTCCTCTACTGCTGCTGAGCCTGCTGGAAGAGTAGTGCCTGGGTATCAAAGGTGGTCTCGGTTCGGGTGCTGGTAGAGCTTGTTGGTTTATCACAGCATCTCGTGGTGATCTTGTAGGAATCTTGTTGCTTGCTGGTAGATTCATTACTCTGCATCCAAAATAAACGATAAGAGGCGCACAGGAATCAAGGCAGGATGCAACTCAAGGAATTAATTCGAATCCGAGATAGATGTCAAGAACGATTCAAGCAAGTGGATAAGATCCTAAAACTTATCTTATTCTTTACAGCAGGCTTGTTCGGTCCCTAAGTTGAAACCGAACAATTCAGTCGTTGACCTGTATGGGACACCATAAAAACTATGTCACGCCCCAGTCCCAAAATGCCGAGGGACTGGATGCGCGGCAATGGCCAGCAGCACGCACCGATGGACAACCCAATTTAATGGATCCATCAGGGCATGCTTAAGCTGTAGTCTAACAGGAAATAGAGCAATTGTTACATGTCACAGACTAATCTAATCTCATCTACAACAGATAGTCACAGATTAAATGCCAGAAATAATGCAATAGAATAACTATCAAATCTCAATAAATATCTCGGTGAACAATCCGAGATTATGTCTGATACATCCAAAGCAAATAGACAGGAAATAAAGGAACTAGAAATAGAAACAGAAATAACTGACTATATACAGCCACTGCTCAGGAGAAGTCCTCTGGTGCTGGCTCATCCTCAGGTCCTGGTACAGCTCCTGGAAGTGCCCTGGTACGGGGTATCTCTGGATGGATTTTTTCAGCTATACCTGGGGACATCATCCATTCCAGGTCCTCAGGAGACATAGCAAGGTACAGATAATACAAGCTAAAATATAAGTAGTGCAGAAATAAAGGAAACAGCAGGGTAAACTATGTAACCAGCTAAGTGATAAATGCTAGTTGAGAGCATCACTAGAACTCAGGCTGAGCCACTACCAGCTCTGTGTCGGGGAGCCGGGTAGCAGTAATAATACGTAAAGGGTCTAGCTCTGCTGGAGAGTCTACGACCTCACACTAATAGTATATATATATATATATGAAAACAGCCTGTAGCCTGTGTGTCTCTCCCCACCCAATGTAATCACACGTCTCATGTCCATGACACGCAAGATCATAACTAATGCAGCAGTCATATAATGTCTAGGAATAAACTGTCCATGTCATAACCTGTATCCTATACAGAATCACCGTGAATATCTCAAGAGGATTCTGTCTCATGAATGGTGTCAAGTGTCCTGGGTTCTGTTGTACTTGATAGGACAAGTACCAAGAATAAGGGTATCGAATGTCCATCCCTAAATGACGTACCCAACACCGTGTACGGTGTTGGCACCCGACTATGATCGGAAACTAGGTACGTCACACGTTTCCTAGGTTAAGCAGTTAAAACAAGTTTACATTTAAATCCACAAGAAATCAAGTAAAATACTATGTCAAGAATTACTGAGAATTGGCAAGCTTTACTTGCCCACTGATGCTAAATAAGTCCAAAAAAATAAGTAACAAGCTGCAGGATTTGGCAAGGTACACTTGCCTGCTGATGTATAAATAAGCCAAGGAATATTTATCAAGACTGCAAGTTATGGCGAGGTACACTTGCCTGTGGTCCCGGCTCTGACTGCGGCTCTGACTTCGGTTGGATTTGCAGGCGATACTCCGGTTGCTAAAATAAACATCACCATCAGATCCAGAAAATATCAATCAGCTAGAAACGCCTATCCTTGGGTCCAATTTGGAGACAAGGACAAAAACGACAGTTTTGGATCAAAATGGGGTCCACATGCGGGCCCGCTTTGCACCGAAAAATGTGTCAGGGTCAAAGGTCTCCAAATTCACCAAACTTAGTGTCAACAGGTCAGGAACGATGATACGAACCCAACGGAATTTGCAGAATTGGATTCCGATGAGCCGATCACAAAATTGCCCGTCGAGCGGGGCTTATGGGGCCCACGACATGCGATTTCGTCAACGTTCTCAGAATCGAACCAAACTTGACCCACAGGACCAGCGTATTGCTACGAGTCCGATGGCGCAAGTTTCGTCTTGATCCGATGTGTGTACACAAAATTAGGGTAAATTACAGAAAAGTCAGATACGGGGCGATGTCCGCGGATACGCGTTGATTTCGGTGTGTACGCACACCCGAATCGACTTCTGTGAAATCCCACACGTCCGTATCGACGACGCGCACGTATCTGTGAAGACCGCGCGCGACCAAGTTGTCCCGTTTGGCGGGGAGTACCCAGTTTCGGGGTGAAACATGGTCTATTTTTTTTCCTGTTTTTGGATCGCGGTGTGCGATCACCACAGGACGCGATGCCCCGAACGGTTTATTCGGGCACCGAGAGGGTCATACAGGCTTCGCAACGCAATTTACGGAATCGAAATCTGAGCTACGAGCAAGAAAATACACGCACCTGAACTGGGCTGAAAAACCCGGGGTCGAATTGTGTCCGACACGACACAGGACACGTGTCCTGTGTCGGACACGGGGGGGGGGGGGGATTGGGAATTAGGGTTTGGGGATTCAGCCGACTTCGGCGGCTCGGGGCAGCGCTGAGGCGGCGCTGGGGCGGGGAGCGGCTGGCCGGGTCAGGGCGGCGAGGCACGCGGCGGCGCGCGGGCGGCTGGTGGCGCGGAGGCGGCGCTGCCGTTGGCTGCTGCTGTTCGACGAGGAGAGAGGGAGGAAGAAGGAGGGGCTGGGGGCTGGGCGAGGCGGCGTCGGCTGGGCGAGGCCACGACGGGTGGCGGCTGCGGGCGGAGGTCGACGGAGCGGCGGCTAGGGCGGTGTAGCCGGAGAGGTAGGGGAGAGGGTGGATTTATAGGGAGGAGCGAGGGAGAGGGGGCCGAGAGGGGCGAAGGACGCGGCGGGGCTAGCCGAGGGGGAGGCGGGTCGTGGCGGCCAGAAATTGCGGCGGGCAGCGGAGAACGCGGCTGCGTGCGGGTCGTGGGGATACGGGTGGGGGTGAGGGGGTTCGGGTGCGCGGGTCGGGTTCGGGTGGACCCGACCCGACCCGATAGGCGGGGGGGGGGGTTTGGGCCGGCCTGCGGGCCAGGGGATTGGCCGGGCTTCGGTGGGCTGGGTATTGGGTTTAAATAATTTAAATAATAATAATAATAATAACAATAAATAATAATAATTAAATAAATACTTTTTAGGTGTTTAAAAAAATAGGTCCGGGGCCCGATAAATTCCAGAAAAATTACCCTAAGTCTAGTTTTCCATTTTACATCCAAAAATATTATTTTCATAATATTTTAATATTGCTTATTATCACTTAAAAATTATTGAATAATTAAAACCCTGTTTTTAAATTACAGAAAATTTCCAGAAAATTTCAGAAATTGTAAAAAATCCAGTTTTGAAAATCTTGAAAAATCAGGGGGTTACAATCTACCCAACTTATAAAAATTTTGTCCTCGAAATTAAAATTAAGCCATAATCTGTTAATCCTTCATGTACATAAGGCAAGTCAAACTCAATCTCCTTATGATAATTAAAATTCTATTCATATTCATTGCAATCACTTCAAGGTTAAGCTGACCACTGCTCCAATCAAAATTTAACCTATGGTTATCTCGTCTCGCTTTTTCAAATTATCTATATCCAAATTTAAATTAAATCCATAAACATCTTCAAGATTTAAATACGCAATTAAATTTACCTCACGATCTCTAACTACCTTAATCTCCTCTAGAAGTAGTTTGAGTCCAATATTATTCCCATTTTCACTTATAAAATTTTGTATGCTTCAACTCCTTAAATTCTATTCACCTCTTCATTATTTCAAATAGGTCGTCCAACCAAAATTTTAATTCTTAATTTAAATCATCAAATTGAAAGATAATTTAAATGCAGTCCACCAATGTTCAAGTCTGAAATTCTATATTTATCCTCTAAATTCAAATTAATGATTTTATCTTCATTATTCAAAATTTAAATCATGCACCTAAGGTATAAATATTGTGTCCTCAATATTAATTCATTAATCCTCATTTTCTTAGTCATTCTTCTAAATTTCTCAAAATTAAAATGGCTTGAACCTCTCCCAATTTAATCTTACTCGATCACAATCTAAAAGAAATTCCTCTCGAGTTGACAATGCACTACTACCCAACTTAGAATTTATCCATCTATCACATAAGGCTCTTACTTTAAGAGATCTTATTTCTCAATTTTACATTATCATGATACCTAATCTCCCAAAATTTAAACATCCAATATGTCATCTATGATATACCCTTGTTCAGCTATAAGGCAGTCATCTAGTAATAGGATTGGCCTATGGTGTATATCTAGTACTCTCTGCATGTCAAACTTATACTAGGTACAAGGTTCGTCTTTCCGAAATAAGGGAAGACAGAGTTCAATAATAAAGAGTTCAAGGGAATGGTAATATAATACAAGTATGAGGTTCAAGGAGATTAAAGAATTCAAAAATAGGAGAGTTGTCAGGGCAGTTTGTGGATTGAAATCCTATTGGTAAATTTCTATTCGCATGTTCATATTGGAACAGTTATGTGCCCGATACGATATGCTCTGATATGTGTAGAGGTAGGTATACTAGTCAACTATATATCTCAATCCATGTAAAGTAGTTATGCGAAGGGCGAACCAAGCGCACCAAGGTTAGCTAGACCTTAATACACTGATTCTGAAAAGTATTATTGTGGGCCTCCCCAATAATACATATGTCATGATCAAGCTCGATAAAGAGTAAGCTTGCAAAACTAGGCTATATAAAATAGCAGCATAAGTCAAGGTAGTATATGAAATATAGGTACGCTAGATGCTGATGAAAGGAGGTACAAATTATTCAAGCTCACAAAGACAAAAACAAAATAAGCAATAATAAATAAAGACCACACAATCTCTACAGTTATCAAATATAAAAGCATACCAGATTATTAGCAAGTTCAAAATTACTAGGTTGGGGCTGATGTCACGAACCAATAGGTATGAGCTAAACAAGACTAGAAACGGCAGCTACAAATCACTTACGCGCATTAGCTACTCCAAGAGTCTGCGCGTTCTCTAAGGTCATCGCGAAAACTTGTTCGTGTCCTTGCAGTCGATTCCTCTACTGCTGCTGAGCCTGCTGGAAGAGTAGTGCCTGGGTATCAAAGGTGGTCTCGGTTCGGGTGCTGGTAGAGCTTGTTGGTTTATCACAGCATCTCGTGGTGATCTTGTAGGAATCTTGTTGCTTGCTGGTAGATTCATTACTCTGCATCCAAAATAAACGATAAGAGGCGCACAGGAATCAAGGCAGGATACAACTCAAGGAATTAATTCGAATCCGAGATAGATGTCAAGAACGATTCAAGCAAGTGGATAAGATCCTAAAACTTATCTTATTCTTTACTGCAGGCTTGTTCGGTCCCTAAGTTGAAACCGAATAATTCAGTCGTTGACCTGTATGGGCCACCACAAAAACCATGTCACGCCCCAGTCCCAAAATGCCGAGGGACTGGATGCGCGGCAATGGCCAGCAGCACGCACCGATGGACAACCCAATTTAATGGATCCATCAGGGCATGCTTAAGCTGTAGTCTAACAGGAAATAGAGCAATTGTTACAGGTCACAGACTAATCTAATCTCATCTACAACAGATAGTCACAGATTAAATGCCAGAAATAATACAATAGAATAACTATCAAATCTCAATAAATATCTCGGTGAACAATCCGAGATTATGTCTGATACATCCAAAGCAAATAGACAGGAAATAAAGGAACTGGAAATAGAAACAGAAATAACTGACTATATACAGCCACTGCTCAGGAGAAGTCCTCTGGTGCTGGCTCATCCTCAGGTCCTGGTACAGCTCTTGGAAGTGCCCTGGTACGGGGTATCTCTGGATGGATTTCTTCAGCTATACCTGGGGACATCATCCATTCCAGGTCCTCAGGAGACATAGCAAGGTACAGATATTACAAGCCAAAATATAAGCTGTGCAAAAATAAAGGAAACAGCAGGGTAAACTATTTAACCAGCTAAGTGATAAATGCAAGTTGAGAGCATCACTAGAACTCAGGCTGAGCCACTACCAGCTCTGTGTCGGGGAGCCGGTAGCAGTAATAACACGTAAAGGGTCTAGCTCTGCTGGAGAGTCTACGACCTCATACTAATAGTATATATATATATATATGAAAACAGCCTGTAGCCTGTGTGTCTCTCCCCACCCAATGTAATCACACGTCTCATGTCCATGACACGCAAGATCATAACTAATGCAGCAGTCATATAATGTCTAGGAATAAACTGTCCATGTCATAACCTGTATCCTATACAGAATCACCGTGAATATCTCAAGAGGATTCTGTCTCATGAATGGTGTCAAGTGTCCTGGGTTCTGTTGTACTTGATAGGACAAGTACCAAGAATAAGGGTATCGAATGTCCATCCCTAAATGACGTACCCAACACCGCGTATGGTGTTGGCACCCGACTATGATCGGACACTAGGTACGTCACACGTTTCCTAGGTTAAGCAGTTAAAACAAGTTTACATTTAAATCCACAAGAAATCAAGTAAAATACTATGTCAAGAATTACTGAGAATTGACAAGCTTTTCTTGCCCACTGATGCTAAATAAGTCCAAAAAAATAAGTAACAAGCCACAGGGTTTGGCAAGGTACACTTGCCTGCTGATGTATAAATAAGCCAAGGAATATTTATCAAGACTACAAGTTTTGGCGATGTACACTTGCCTGTGGTCCCGGCTCTGACTGCGGCTCTGATTTCGGTTGGATTTGCAGGCGATACTCCGGTTGCTGAAATAAACATCACCATCAGATCCAGAAAATATCAATCAGCTAGAAACGCCTGTCCTTGGGTCCAATTTGGAGACAAGGGCAAAAACGACAGTTTTGGGTCAAAACGGGGTCCACATGCGGGCCCGCTTTGCACCAAAAAATGTGTCAGGGTCAAAGGTCTCCAAATTCACCAAACTTAGTGTCAACAGGTCAGGAACGATGATACGAACCCAACGGAACTTGTAGAATTGGATTCCGATGAGCCGATCACAAAATTGCCCGTCGAGCGGGGCCTATGGGGCCCACGACATGCGATTTCGTCAACGTTCTCAGAATCGAACCAAACTTGACCCACACCCGAATCGACTTCTGCGAAATCCCACACGTCCGTATCGATGACGCGCACGTATCTGTGAAGACCGCGCGCGACCAAGTTGTCCCGTTTGGCGGGGCGTACCCAGTTCCGGGGTGAAACATGGTCTATTTTTTTTCCTATTTTTGGATCGCGGTGTGCGATCACCACAGGACGCGATGCCCCGAACGGTTTGTCCGGGCACCGAGAGGGTCATACAGGCTTCGCAACGCAATTTACAGAATCGAAATCTGAGCTACAAGCAAGAAAATACACGCACCTGAACTGGGCTGAAAAACCCGGGGTCGAATTGTGTCCGACACGACACAGGACACGTATCCTGTGTCGGACACGCCGGGGGGGGGGATTGGGAATTAGGGTTTGGGGATTCAGCCAACTCCGGTGGCTCGGGGCAGCGCTGAGGCGGCGCTGGGGCGGGGAGCGGCTGGCCAGGGCAGGGCGGCGAGGCACGCGGCGGCGCGCGGGCGGCTGGTGGCGCGGAGGCGGCGCGGCGGCGCTGCCGTTGGCTGCTGCTGTTCGACGAGGAGAGGGGGAGGAAGAAGGAGGGGCTGGGGGCTGGGCGAGGCGGCGTCGGCTGGGCGAGGCCACGGCGGGTGGCGGCTGCGGGCGGAGGTCGACGGAGCGGAGGCTAGGGCGGTGTAGCCGGAGAGGTAGGGGAGAGGGTGGATTTATAGGGAGGAGCGAGGGAGAGGGGGCCGAGAGGGGAGGAGGACGCGGCGGGGCTAGCGGAGGGGGAGGCGGGTCGTGGCGGCCAAAAATCGCGGCGGGCGGCGGAGAACGCGGCTGCTTGCGGGTCATGGGGATACGGGTGGGGGTGAGCGGGTTCGGGTACGCGGGTCAGGTTCGGGTGGACCCGACCCGACCCGATAGGCGGGGGGGTTTGGGCCGGCCTGCGGGCCAGGGGATGGGCCGGGCTTCGGTGGGCTGGGTATTGGGTTTAAATAATTTAAATAATAATAATAATAATAATAACAATAAATAATAATAATTAAATAAATACTTTTTAGGTGTTTAAAAAAATAGGTCCGGGGCCCGATAAATTCCAGAAAAATTACCCTAAGTCCAGTTTTCCATTTTACATCCAAAAATATTATTTTCATAATATTTTAATATTGCTTATTATCACTTAAAAATCATTGAATAATTAAAACCCTGTTTTTAAATTACAGAAAATTCCCCGAAAATTCTAGAAAATTGTGAAAAATCCAGTTTTGAAAATCTTGAAAAATCAGGTGGTTACAGATCAATCAAGTAACTGCCTGGTTGGTGTAAAAGCCAAATGACTGTCTTGTTGGCGTAAAAGGCCAAACTGTGAAGAAGATTGCCTCCTTTACGCTATGGTTATGACAACTGCTACCCACGTTCAAATAATCTTCTGAATCTGCGTATGACACGTATCCCTTTATAAGGTAACGCGTATAACTGCTTCTCGAAGATTATGGCATGCAAGCCACGTAAGTAACTGCCCCTGCGTAAAACTTGATGATTCATGAATAATAGATAACCAGCGTAAAATAACCAATTATCCTTCACGACTGAGGTCTTGAGCGTATTCTGGGCTAAGTAGCTTTATCAACGTACCTTTGCAAATATAGCCGAGTTGGCATATTTTGAGGAGATAGCATACGGCGTACTCCTATAGTTGAAAATAGCCTGGTTGGCGTAAAATGCAAGGATGGTGATGTGAGCGTATTAGTCTCAGTCTTAGCTTTCCCAGTCATGACAAATTTTAAAATTAGAACAAAATCTCGTGCATTAAATGCAGAGATATGCCTCGAGCTCTGTACAAGAAACAACTTTTGACGTGGCATCTGATTTTGTCTTGTCTTAAGCGTAAAAACTCATTTCTGGCAGCGTATTCAGAAGACTCCTTTGAATGCGTAAAAACGACTTGTATCAAAAATATGTCACCAAATGATAACCTGGGTCTCTGTGAAAAATTATCATCACAGTCGTTCTCTCGATCATCGTATAGTACTTTTGTCAAATGTCAGGTTCACTGATTTGACTGACAAATTCATCCGAGGAATACGAAGAGTTCCTCATACAACTTTACGCTGTATTAAAAACAACGTATTTTAAACTTTACACAGGAAGGTATAGCAACCTTTTACGTAGAACAGCCTTGAAGCTCTGCTTTACGCGGACAGCTCTGAAGCTCTGCTTTACGCGGACAGCTCTGAAGCTCTGTTTTACGCAGACAGCTCTGAAGCTCTGCTTTACGCGGACAGCTTCTGAAGCTCTGTTTTATGCGGACAGCTCTGAAGCCCTATTTTATGCCAAACAAGCTTGAAGCTCTGTTTTACGCGGACAGCTCTGAAGCTCTATTTTACGCGGACAGCTCTGAAGCTCTGCTTTACGCGGACAGCTCTGAAGCTCTGCTTTACGCGGACAGCTTCTGAAGCTCTGTTTTATGCGGACAGCTCTGAAGTCCTATTTTACGCCAAACAAGCTTGAAGCTCTGTTTTACGCGGACAGCTCTGAAGCCCTATTTTATGCCAAACAGCCTTGAAGCTCTGCTTTACACGGACAGCTCTGAAGCTCTGCTTTACGCGGATAGCTCTGAAGTTCTATTTTACACGGACAATTCCCAGCATTTTTCATGCTTCTACAATAGATATCTATATGAGAGTATGTATATATATAGATGTGTGTGAGTGGGTGTCATATATATAAGTGTATTGCTATATATATATATATATATATATATATATATATATATATATATATATATATATATAGGTGTTTGTGTGTGTAGTTGTGTGTGTGTGTGTGTGCCTAGATGTGAGTGTGTGCAATGTGTGGAGGGAGTCGAGCAGTACACAGTTTCAGCAGCAATAACATGTAGTATCAGTAGCATATAGCCAACATCAACTACAGCAGCTCAGGCAGTGGCAGTGAGCAACACAGCTAGTAGCACGAGCAGCAGCAGCTAGCAGCAAAGCCATACAGTGGCAGCAACTGCAATAAAGCTGCAGTGCAACAACAACAAGGAGATTCAACAGCATGTGCAGCACGCAGCAGCAACTGCAGAGCACTCCAGCAGCAGCAGCAGCTTAGGGCACAGCAAATGCAGCAGCTTGGTGAGCAATCAGCATCCAGTGTGCACGAGTAGGTAAGTTATTAGTAGTTAGTTTTATTAGATAGTTAGTTAATAGTTTAGTAAATAGTTAGTTATTTAGTACTTAGTTATCTATATATATGTACATGTTATTAGACTAGTAATTACATAGATACTTTGATTTCTAGCTAGTAGTTATATATATATGTATGTACTTTTGTTATCTAGTAGATTATATATATATATATATATATATATATATATATATATATATATATATATATATATATATATATATATATTAGCATGTATTAGTAGATAGTATAGTAGTTTGCATTAGATAATGCATATACATTAGTATATAGTTAGGAGTTGGGTAGTTAATTATACACTAGAGTTGACATTACCTTGAGATACCAAGGTAAATGTCAAGGTATTGGGTTGATACTCAAGGTATTAGATTTGAGTATCGAGATGGGGGTGTAGTGGTGCGATATCGTATTGGTTCAAAGCCAAGGTATCAACTTAGCATTTGTTTATCTAATTATTGTTAATTGTATATACATATTGTGATATTTTTCTATCTAATTTCTTGCATATCTTACGATACGATATTCTATTGATCTCCTAGTATCCTAGTATAGCTAGTGTGGCCTAGTTACATAGTGTATGGACCCAATATCCTAGAGATAGACTCATACAACCTAGAAATAGCTAGTTTGACTAAGTTTGACCAGTTTGACCTAGAGTTGACATAGTTTGATTATTTTGACTTAGAAATGGATCTTTGACCTAGATGTTGACTAGTTTAACTTATTTTCTATTCTAAAATCTTGTATTGATGTAATATTCCATATTTAGGTCTTTGAGGCACCGTACCGGATATCTATGATACTGTGCACCGAATTTCAGGCGAGTACATTCTCTGATAGTTTCTCATTTATAATATCCTCTATGTTCCTTGTATCTAGTATAGATATCCTTAATTTCTTGACACGATGGTTACACGGATTGATATATCCGGATCTCGTCATGAGATGTTATTCCTTGGTATGTATGATGTATCTTGTGCAAGTCTTATTTTTTTGTACATGTACAGACATTGATTCTTGGGGAGACTAGCTACCTACCCAGTGAATCTCGTGTCATAACGTACCATGGTTGGATCCACTATACCAGTCGAAGACGGGGAGTATTTAGTGTAGATATGTGATCATACCCTCCTTGTGCATGTCTTGTTCCTTGTGAGTGTTAATCATACACCACACATATGATTAACCAGGCCTTTATCCTTATGCAAGTTTCCAAGCCAATCATATGTTAAAGCTAGTACTCACTCACTTAGTCATTAGTATTCTTGTTCATTACCATATTGTTCATACTTGTATTTATTTTAGTATTTTCGTTATTGTATATCTCTTATATCTATATGTTACATCTTGTATATTTTACATCTATTTATTGTTATATAGTTTATATCATTGATTAGAACTGTTGTTAGAGATGTACTCTGCTCCTTTCCTGATTAGATATATTTTTCCCAGATAACACTGAAGAGTGGTACCCCACTCACTATGGGCCTCAGGATATTATTGGTTTAGAGTTAGAGACCTTGGCTCAGGAGGATCTTATCCCGACTGAGATAGACGACCTAGGACTTGTAACTTCTTAGTTAGACTCTTTGTACTGAATTTGTCTCCAACATTATTATTAGTTTTCTCTGACTTATTTGATGTTATTATTGTCTCATGAGTTGTATTCGTGACTCTTCTATTCTTTTATCATATTTGTGCTTATTTTCATCTTAGATCTGTGATTGAGTATATTCATTTGTTGGTGGCATTTTATATTGATAGATAGTTTACCTAAATAATGTTCTACCGTCGATGTTGCGGTGTAGGCTGGGCATTGTTCACTACTTGCATCCCTATATCGGGTGCGGGTCGTGATAGGGATGTTTTACTTTTTTATATGCCTTAATTATCATTATCTTGCTCTTTGCTTAATTGCTGGTGATTGAGACACTTAGGATTCCTTGACCTAGGATTAACTGTTGGCTTGTAGTATAATCTCCCATATCTTTACAACCATGATCGTCGTACGATATTTTTATACCTTGGATGGAGTAGCTGGCCTAGTTTCGTTCCTAGCTCTCCAGTATTCTAGTCCTTGGCAGGGCCGATCCTGAGTTCATGGGGTCCTAGACGAACATTGAAAATCCCCCTATATATAATGTAAAAAAAATTAAGAAAACTAAAGTAAAGTAAATTAAAAAAAGAGTTGCCACAAAGACTCGAACTAAGAACCTCTAATGTGCACGTCTAACACAATAACCACTATACCATAATTGTTTTATTTTAAAAGCGGCATGTGGTACATACTAGTTCTATTTTAAATACAAGATTATTAAAATTATAAGGTTTTAAATGATTTTTTTTAGGGCCCTCCTGGTCCGTGGGCCCTGGGCGGTCACCCTGGCTACCCTGGGTCAGGGCCGGTCTTGGTCCTGGGGTATGACAGTATAGGTATTTTTTTAGTTTTCATGTCCTTCTATTTTATAAATGTTAAAAGATTTGTCGTCCTAATTTTATGTCACTCCCCGTTCCCAAATATACGTATTTGGAGTGTATTATTTTCTTACTTGCATGTTTAGTATATTGCATGAGACTAGACCATTCTTCGGTTTATCTTGGTTCATGGTTTAATTGTTGGGTTGGTTTAATCATGAGTTCACCATGCTCTCCATGTATATAAACCAAATCTTACTTTTTCTCTCTTCATTACTTTATTTTCTTTCTCTCTCTTAATTTTTCTCCCTCCAAATTTTATGTAAGTACACCTTGCATGAGAAATGGAAAAATTCTCCATATTATTGGTTTATTATGTTTGTTATATGTTTCTAAGCACTTTTAAACTTGGAGTTTTCGATTTTGATGGGTGTATTTGAGTAGATCTACATTTTTAAGTTTAGGATTTTTATGGGTGCCATATGTTTTTCATGGTTTTAATCTATTAAAATATAATATTTTAGAAAAATAGTTTTTGGGGTTGATGGAGCACTTTATTTCGAGCATTTTGGTTTTTGGTTCACTTGATTTGGAGTTAAAATAAAGTTTTTATGGAGAAAATAAAATTTGATTTTTGGAGCTTCCGCCACAGCTGAACCTGTTGTTGGAGAAGAAGAAGTTTTCATTTGGCCAGCGAACTATACGGCTGAGAGCGCTATATGGCCTGAGAGGGCTATGCGGCCTGAGCTCTCTGCCACATACTGACATCATGCGTCCATCTTGTTGGATGCATGACTGCTTATTTTAAACAAGTATTCTGGAACTCTTTGTATTTCCACTTGCTGAACGAATGAGAAATTTGTTAAGTCTGAGAAACATCCATATGGCTGAGTGACCTATGCGACAAACAGAGTATGCGACCACCTTCTTTGGACGCATCCCATTGGCACATATTTCTATGATTTTGTCCTTTCTCTTTGACATACTTTATTGCATGTCACATCAGCCACATCAATCACTTTATGTCACTTCACTGACACTTTATTTATTGCTCGTCACATTAACAGTTGTCCCGAGGAGTAATCTTTAACCCTGACATATGCGGCCTGGACTTCATATGCAGCCTGGACTTCATATGCGGCCTAGACTTCACTTGGCCGCATGGGTCTCTAAGCACACACACACACACACACATACACATACACACACACACACATATATATATATATATATATATATATATATATATTGTTAGGGTTTTAGTTTCTCTATTTTTGTGCTCCTTTGTGGTACTTGCTATTTGGGGGCTAACCCCACTATTTTGCATGCCAGGTTTCGAGCCAGCACCCGAGGATCCAGTGTACTTTCCCCCGACTCATGGCGCGTACCAGGAACATGGTCGCAGAGGAAAACGAGTGGTTTTCTTTCTTTCCTGCTCGTTATTGTACATTTATTCCTTATGGACGTTTAGCCACTGGCACCTGTTAGCCGTCACGTCTGGACATTAGTCTCCTTACATGATCGTATTAAATCAGACTGCAGCTAATCACTGTCATGTACTTTTTCTACTCTTTCAGCTTCTTATTTTGCACATCTGGTCTCTAGAATATTTAAAGAAAGCGTTTGGGAAGCCTTATTACTTTATCATATATGCTCTATGTTTACTGTTTCTTGTTTGATTGATTGAGACATAGATATTCATGTGACCCTAAGTGACTTGATTGTAGCATGCACCCCTTATTTATGATAGTCGTGATCGACGTAGGACATATAGACCTTGTACAGGATAGCTGGCCATGTCTGTTGTCACGCCCTAGTACCAGAATACGGAGACGGACATGGCCAGCTACCCTGTACAAGGTACTATATGTCGTACGACGATCACGACTGTAGTAAGACAATGGGGTGCATGATACAATCAAGTCACTTAGGGTCACACGAACATCTATGTCTTAATTAATCAAACAAGAAACAGTAAACAGAGAGCATATATGATAAAGCAATAAGGCGTCCCAAACTCTTTCTCAAAATATTTTGGAGACCAACTATACAAAATAAAAAGCTGGGAGAGAAGAAGTTGGGTTATATAACTAGGGTTTGAGTTTTAGACCATGGGTTCAACTCATGACCAAATCATAAACCAAGAACCAAGAATCAAGAACCAAGATAAACCAAAAAATGGGTCTAGTCTCATGCAACCAAATAATAACATTCAAGCGAGAAATAATACGCTCCAAATACGTATATTTGGAAACGGGGATTGATATCTCTATCCACCTTAAAAAAAGTTTCGTCCTCGAAATTCGAATCCAAGTAAGCTAGAGAAGCCAGGACAAGCACAATACGAATCTACTAGCAAAACTACACATGCAGGCAATAACATCACACACATAGGTGATCACCTGATCACAGGATCCAAGATACAAAGGCATAAGGTATAATATACCTTCCGAATCGAACATGTGTATGGGTACCAAGACTGAATATCGTCCTCACGCTTCCACGTCGATTCTCCAAGAGTGTGATGGCCCCAGGCAACTCGGATAAGAAAAATAGGACGGTTCTTGAGTACCTTCTCCCTTCGGTCCAGAATGGATACAGGTTGCTCCTCGTAAGATAAGTCGGTACCAACGACTAGTTTAGAGTGATCGAGAATATAACTCGGATCCGTAACATACCTACGCAACTGAGACACATAAAATACATCATGCACCTCACATAGCGAAGGTGGAAGGGCAAGACGATAAGCCACATCGCCTACCCGACCGAGAATGTCAAACAGCCCAACGTGTCACTACCAAATTTTCTAGGAAAGGGTATTTTAGTAATTTTATAATTAATTAAATATTATGCTTGATAAATAATTATTGTTGTATTATTTAATTATTACTAGATTTTAGTTATTTATTTTGGACTTGTGTTAGTGGATCTAACTAGTTTAGTTTAAACTCATGGACCAACATGAAGTAATTGTTAGAATTGAGCCCATTTAGAAAGTCCAATGATTAGGAGGATGATTAATTTAATTAAACCATTAGACTAGAAGTTTCCCTCCTTAATTATTTCTTCATGAGAGGCCCCATGGGGTATAATGGATATTATATAGTGACTTGAGGAAGGGGTAAGGGCCGGCCTATTAAAGAGGGGGAAAATGTTTCTCTTTCCTCTTTTCATTTGCAAACTAGATCTAGAATTTCCCTTAACCAAATTCCTTCATTTTTATATCATTTTTCTATCAAATTTCATTCCAATTCCTTTCCAAATCATCATTGGAGACTAGTGTAGCAAGGATCTATAAGGAGAAAGCAAGGATCTACAAAAAGGAGCAAAGATCTACAAGTTGGAGGCAAATTTTATCACATTTGGAGGTTGTATTAGAAATTCATTTCCCAATAGGTACAATTCAGTTTTTATCCTTAAATTAGGTTCTAAATATGAGATTTAACTATGAGAAATCAACCCATATGCATAAGCTACCCATAGGATTTGATTTTGTGTTCATAGGAGACCTATTAAGAAAGTTTTGGTACTTTTTATGTCAATTTTGGAAGAATTCCGAGATTGACATTTGTTGTGTGTGTCAATTGGTCCTATAGATCAATTTGGCATGTGCTTGTGTGTTTGGGGCTAGTGTCGTATCCACAATTGGGTACGCGTAGGTCGTATCCCAATAATTTGGTGATACGTGTTAATTTGGGGGTTTTTCCTTCGACACGGAACTTTGAGCATGTCACATTTTGACACGGACACGTAGATTTGTGTTTAACTCTTCGTATTGTTCATAAATAATATATTAGACTTGTTCGTGTCCTTCGAGGTACATTTGGATGTGTGATGGACTCGTGTCGCAAGCGTATCCTAGATTTAGTGGGATACGGGTGTGATACACTCCATGTGTTGTGCAATTTAATTTGTAGATCTATTTCTCTTCTGTTCTTAGTTATTGTGATGTGTAATTATATATATATATATATATATATATATATATATATATATATATATATATATATATATATATATATTGTCATGACCCACACTCGGTATAGTGGTACGAGTACGCGGGTACGTCCAGCCTACGCCGCAGCATCGGCGGTAGAACGTTGTCTAGGTCACAATAAATACTAACATAACTAAATACCTGTCAATGATATCAATCTCCATATGGAGGACAATATATATCTCACAATATCTCATAATGTAAACTCAATCACAACATCTATAAGAGTATAAAGACACGATAAGAAGAATGACATAGTCAAACACCATGTCTCAAAATATAGATAAATCACAGTCTAGCTGTCCAACATAAGTCTCCACAAGTCTCAAATTAAACTTAACATAAGTCTAAACATAAACTGAAATAAACCTCAATAAGTCTCAGATGCATAATATAAATACTATCTAGATAGCTGCAGGCAGTGTCTCATCTAAAGGAATAGTCTCCTCTAAGATATCTGGTGTGTAGTCTGCATCTATACCCAGTCCATAGTGTGTGGTATAGAACTCCTCAAGATCCTCTGGAAAAATATTCAGTCAGGATTGGAATAAAGTACAAGCACTAACAGCAGTTCCACATATATTGACAAAAACTATAACACAGTGTAAAGAAATACAAGACAAATATAAAAAACTGGCAATAAGAAATACTGGAATAAATAGAATAAAGAAATGCTGGAATAATTGGAATACTGGAGTACTGGAGCATATGTCATCCTCAATATACATCTAGCAATGAAATAGAATACAAGTATACGCTAGAACAATAAACTGGTATATATGTGAATGCTAGAATCATGACTAGAACATAAGGAATGCTATATCAATATACTAGAGATACATGTCAAAAACATTTAACTAAGTGTGTGAAACATCAGCATATCATGTGATCGGCTTGGGACTGATCAGGCTTGCTATGTATGACTGTAAAATCCCTATTCCTAAAAATCGTATATACCCTTTTAATTATTAATTATTAATTTAATTATAGTAATTAGTGGCTAATTAGGAGAAATAGATTTTTAATAATTTTTATTTTAGGTGTTGGTGCACTTATAGGATTTATGGGACCATTAGGAATTTTTCGAAATTTATTTCATGTAGGAGACCCCTTGAGCAGTTGCTAGCTTAATAGTGTTCATTAATATAATCTAGAATTTTCTTATGAGTATATATATATATATATAAATATATATACATGCATATATATATTTAATAGGAAAAGAAAAGGAAAAGAAAAGAAAATAATAATAATAATAATAATAATACTATTAAATAACAAACCATTCCAACAACTATAAGCAAACTTAAAGCAAACTCTACCATTCCATTACCTACCAAGCTACAGCCGCATCCTTTAATTCCAACCACGTTAGCAAGCCCCGCCCCCCTATTGCAACTTAACCAATCCAGCAAGCAACCCAACCACAACACAGCCAAGACCCCCCCAGGCCGCGAGTAAGACCAACCCCCCTCTCTCCCTTATATATATATATATATATATTATTTATTTCTCTAAAACCCTAAACCTAATCATCCAAACCCTTCCTCTTCCCATCTAGACCTAGAGAGCACCGCCACCAAAGCCGGAGAACCCCGCCAGGTCGTCCAAACCAATCCCGACGACCGCGACCCCGCGCACTGCAGATTCCCACAGCGAGGTACCTGTGTTCCGGAGTTATTTTCTGTCGACTTGCTCAACAAACGCCACCCCGTCTTCACCGGTATGCTCACCCCTTAACCCTCTTCCATATCTGTGTGTTAGTAGACCTCGAACAACGCATAACCATAGGCAAAAACAACGCCAAAGTTGGCAGAAACAGACCGAATTCTGGGAACGCAGAAAACTATGGTGACCACCCATATTTCGGAGTTCGTATCTCCCACCACAGAGATTCGAATTTGATGATTCTTTTTGGTATGTGTAGACCACTTGACTTAGTTTAATTTCTGTTAAATAACCCTAGATTATTAACTGCTGTAGACAGAATTAAATTCGTTGGAAAACTCCACGAACCCACTTTTCCAGATTTCTAAAAGTTATGAAACGGAGCGCACCCCGCCAAACGGGGCCGCGCCACCGTGTACCAAGTATATCGAACGGTGTGCGCAGCATAACCGGATACGTAAAAATTTGCAGAAACTGATTCGGACTCGTGTGCGCGCCGAAATCAGCCCGTATCCGCGGACACATCCCATGTCGCAACTTTTGCTAAAGTCGCGCATTTTGTGCACGCTCATCAGATTGTGATGAAACTTATGCCACTGGACTCGTGGTAACACGCTGGTCCTGTGACCCAATTTTCACGCAATTCTGAGACAGTTGACCAAGTCGCTAATTGGCGGGCCCTACGGTTGACTTTTTGGGCAAAATTATGTTCAGCCCATCAGAATCCACATTTGGATATACCATTGGGTTTATATTGACATCTAGAGTTTGTTTGACCTATAACTTGTTCCATTTAGAGACTGTTACCCTTGGCACACTTTTCGGTACAAAATGGACCACACATGGACCCCACTTTTACTCGAAATTACCGTTTTGCCCCTGTGTCCAAATTGGATGAAAGGAAAGTATTTTTTTAGCTATTTTGCTTATTCTAGGAACGTTGGTGATATCTATTTCAGCATCCGGAGACATTTGTTCTGAGGCCATAGCTTCTGGTGCTGTGTGTTGGACATCTGGACGTTACATTTTACAGCTTCTTGCCAGGCAAGTATACCATGCCATTGTACTGTTATTTATATTTCATATGTTGCATGCATCTTTATTTTTTGTCTTTAGTTCATATATTTTAACTGTTATGTAAAATGCGCGCGACGGTGTCGTCGCGGTATATTTTTTATTTATATATTTGCATTGACCTTGTTTATGAGACTACCCCGTTATCATGTAGCATCTTTAGGTTCATTGGCCGTGACACAATTGTTACACGAGTTATGAGTCTCATATAGATCGCGGACTAGCGTGCAGGATTTGGCCTCCTGTACGTGTGGGCCGTGTGTTAAGAATAACTACTGTTAGAAACTTTGCATGCTAGTAGACTTAGCAGTTATTAGAGGTCTATGGACATAGCCTATTGTAGTACGGTGGTCCTATCCTTGTCCTTGTTTGGTTGCAGGATTGGGCTAGGGTACTAAGAATAGGCTATGAACCAAATTGTGTCATGGATGTGACATGCTTAGAGCATGGGGTGGGGAGAACAACGAGTACCACATTTGAGCTCCTTTGCACTTTTTTTTTCTGCTCGCCCGGATTCTCCGCTGGAGATACGGGTGGTGATGACCCCTATACTACTTGGCGGGCCTCCGCTGTTCAAAAGATAACGTGCCTTTGAGGCCCCTGATTCTCCGAGAGAGTCATGCCAATCCCAGTTTTTAACCAGATAGCTCACTCGTGGGAAAAGTTGTTCTTAACTGCATTCACTTAGACAGTTAGGCGACCATTGGATATTTATTTCAGTATTTTATTGGCATGCTTTTATGTATCTTGTTATGTCCCTCTGAGGACCTGGCCCTTCCAGGTGTATCTGTTCTTGAGTATTCGCAAGAGCGCAGGTTCGGATGGTTACATATGTTGCGAGGATGTCATCTCTTCGAGCCCCGTGATTGTCAGCTGGTATTCCTATATTGTGTTGTACTTATATTGTATTTTCTCTTATATTCGAGTTGGTAGTGGATTTGTTTACACCCAACTATCATCCTTAGATACTTCTTATTGAGGTATAGTTTCATAGATACTGGTTATTTAATTATATTTGATTTTCGTGGATGAGATTTAGATTATACCCTGTGACTCGTGACATACGTTTTATACCACTTGTGGATATGATATTCATATTACAGCGTACGTATGGGTTTGGTTCCCATATATTAGAGTTGCCATATCCATACGACTGGCATGCTTACGTGTCCTAGTCCTACATATTTTTGGGACTGAGCGTGACATATTTTTAGTGGTGGCCCATGCAGGTCGAGAGCATATTGTCTCGGTTACGTTACTGGACCGAACAAGCCTGCACCTAGGACTAGAGTATAGGATCTCATCCACATTGGTTACGACTCATCCTCCTTCCAATCCATTCCATTTGAATAATTTGCATCCTGCTTGATTCATGTGCTTCCCTATTAGTTTCTTTAGTATAGCCTTCTCCTAGAATATAGAAGTCCCTGTTGTTAGATAATAAGTAGGGTAATATTCCTATTGAGAGTACAACTAGAGTGTTGACATACCACTAAGTTTAGAATATCTAGGGAACCCTAGAATTCCTTATCTATAGATTGGTTTACCATTATCCCTTGATGTAATATGAAGGACTTAAGAGTAGTATAGACACTACTAGAGTTAGTTAGAAGTTTTACCATAATATTTGACCCTGGTATTGAGGAACCAATAGAAAACTAAAATTTAATATTAGGACTGAACCTAACCTTCATAGTTAGATAGTATTGGAGAACTATAAACTTATATCATTGTCTTATTATTAGTAGACAGCACCCTAGGAAGCCTAGAGGAATGTAATCAATATTTTTTTCTTGATCATGCCTCGAACATAGCAACTAGCATACCACCCCCTTAGAGAACCATGATGCTATCTAGAGCCCTCTATTTTAATTTCATATATTGCTCCTCTGCGACCATAGCGCTCACTAGTGTGCGATGACTGATTACGTTTCTTCTCTTCATCTTTCAACTCGTGCCATCTGACACTTCTGATTATAGACCAAGTGATTTTATTCTATGTTAGGATATATATAGCTTGCTAGGATTTTGGTTGTTACTCTTAAATTTTTGAATTATGTGATTGGTAATTAGAACTTGACAGTTTAAGTTATTATTGTAGATTATGACCTAATGATTACCTCTTAGCTTTAAGTCACATAATTTGTACCCCCACCTCGATACAAGTTAGATCCCTTTTCCCTTGACGGCCAGTAACTCTTCTATCCTTACTATTGACACTAGCTCTATAAGCACTATGACTAAGACGTAAGATGACCATGACCTATGTAATATGAGAGGATACCCTAATAAGTACCAAGACCCTTCCTCGTAGACCTTAACAGGAGCTTCTACGGTATCCTTAAAACAGTACAGTATTAGTTTATTGTTATAAGTTGGATAGTATACCTCACAACTTAGTATCACATAGTTCTCTTGACCCATCAATGTAGTGTAACTGAATGACATTACCTGTATACTAGAAAAAGATGACAGTGTTTATTCAGACGGTAGAATTTAGAGGCCCATGCCCTATTTGGTCGATTAGAGACTTAGACAAGGAGTTGTATGACAACTGTAGAGATTGTATAGTCTTAACTTCTTGTGAACTTGAAATATGTTGTGACTTCTTTCATCATAATCTAGCGCATTTATATTTCATATACCACCTTGACTTATGCTGCTATTTTATAGCCTAGTTTTGTAAGCTTATTCTTTTATCGAGCTTGATCATGAGATATGTATTATTGGGGACGCCTACTGATACAATTGTCTAATCAGAATCAGTGTATTATGGTCTGATCAACCATAGTGCGCTTGATTCGCCTTTTGCAATAACTACTTTACGTGGATCGAGATATATAGTGATTAATAGACGAATGTACTTGCCCCCTAGATATGTCTGAGCATATCGTATCCGTTACACAACTGTACTGATACGAGCATGTGAATAGGAATTACCAAAATAGGACTTCAATCCACAACTGCTTTGACAATTTCCATTTGAATTCTTTAAACGCCTTGATCCCGATACTTCTATTCTATTACCTCGCCCTTGAACTCTTTATTATTGATCTCAGTCTTTCCTTATTTCGGAAAGACGAAACCTCGTGCTTGGTATAAGTTTGATACACAGAGAGTACTAGATATACCCCATAGGCCAATCACATACTTGAGGATTATTCTTTCATAATTAAGGATATATCATATATGATATAATCGGCATTGAAGTTTTGAGGATTGAATGACATGAGTAAATAAATTAAGGAATATTTTTCTTAAAGTATATAGCCTTCTGTGATAGATGGGTAAATTCTAAGTTGGGTAGCAGTGCATTGTCAACTCGAGAGGAATTTCTTTTAGATTGTGATCGAGTAAGATTAGATTGGGAGAGGTTCAAGCTATTTTAATTTTGAGAATTTTAGAAGAATGACTAAGATGATGAGGATTAATGAATTTTAAAAATCTTGATATTGAGGATCCAATATTTATACCTTAAGTACATGATTTAAATTTTGAATAATAAAGGTAAAATCATCAATTTAAATTTGGAGGATAAATATAGAATTTCAGACTTGAACATTGGTGGACTGCAATTAAATTATTTTTTAATTTGATGATTTAAATTAAGAATAAAAATTTGATGGTTGGACTACCTATTTAAAATATTAAGGATGTGAATAAAATTTAAAAAGTTGAAGAATACAAAAATTTATAAGTGAAAATAGGAATAATATTGGACTCGAATTACTTCTAGAGGAGATTATGATAGTTGGAGATCGTGAGGTAAAATTTATATGCGTATTTAAATCTTGAAGATGTTATATGGATTTAATTTAAATTTGGGTGTGGATAATTTGAAAAAGTGAGAAGAGATAAGCATAGGTTGAATTTTGATTGGAACAGTGGTCATCTTAATCTTGAAGTGATTGCGATTGATATGATTAGGATTCTAATTATCGCAAAGAGATTGCGATTGACTTGCCTTATGTACATGAAGGATTAATAAATTATGCCTTATTTTAATTTTGAGGACGATATTGTTTTAAGTTGGCTGTATTGTGAAACCTCCTCACCCAAGAATTAGACCTACTTGGCTTAGATAGTGAGACTGAGGCTAGCTCGAACCCACTTAGAAATAGAACACGATATTTTATTTATTTATTTAGTTTTACAACATGGTATCACTTAGCGCACCTTACCATTGCTTCGATAATTGGAGTACTTCACTAGTCACTGCCTTCCTACAAATTCTACACCCCTATCCTAGACGTGCCCATCATCCAATTCTCGTCTTTGTGCAATTTTCTAATTGTTGGGCGCTTTTATGCAAAAGAGCATTTAGGTGTCCACACCATTGGACATGACTCATGAAAAAACCTATTTTTTGCTCATGTAGATTTTTTCATGATTTTTTTAGATGTGCAACGCGCAACATCATCCACTCCTTTAAACCTAGCCTTGTATTTTAAACAATGCAAATCTTATACCATCCTTGACTTCTACCGTGGCTTAATTTTAATTTCGAGGACAAAATTTTTATAAGTTGGGTAGAAGGTAAAATCCCTCTTCCTAAAAATCGTATATACCCTTTTAATTATTAATTATTAATTTAATTATAGTAATTAGTGGCTAATTAGGAGAAATAAATTTTTAATAATTTTTATTTTAGGTGTTGGTCACTTAGAGGATTTATGGGACCATTAGAAATTTTTCGGAATTTATTTCATGTAGGAGATCCCTTGAGCAGTTGCTAGCTTAATAGTGTGTATTAATATAATCTAGAATTTTCTTATGAGTATATATATATATATATATATATATATATATATATATATATATAATAGGAAAAGAAAAGAAAAAAATAATACTATTAAATAACAAACCATTCCAACAACTATAAGCAAACTTAAAGCAAACTCTACCATTCCATTACCTACCAAGCTACAGCCGCATCCTTTAATTCCAACTACGTTAGCAAGCCCCGCCTCCCTATTGCAACTTAACCAATCCAGCAAGCAACCCAACCACAACACAGCCAAGACCCCCCTTGGCCGCGAGTAAGACCAACTGTCACGCCCCAGTCCCAAAATACCGTGGGACTAGACACGTGGCAATGGCCAGCAGTACGCACCGATGGACCAACTCAGTATAATGGATCCATCAGGGCATACTTAAGCTGTAAAACAAGTCTACGACAATCATGGCACAACTAATCTCATCCACACAAGATATAAAATATGATCCACAGAATAAATAAGGAATGTAAATCATCAGCAAGTCTCACAAAGTACTTCGGGGAACAACCCGATAAATATCTGGTACAATGGTTCAACAGACCAGAAAGTAAATGACTGAAAGAAATAATAAAAATTGAGCATGAACATGGATGCTCAAGAGAAATCTTCAGCTAAGACCTCGTCCTCGGATGGCGGTACAGTTCCTGGATCAGCTCCTGCTCCGGTCCCGTAAACCTCGGGATAAGCCTCGTCTGTAAAATCTGGGGACAAATATCCGGATCCAGGTCCTCAGGGGACATAGCAAGGTACAAGAAAGCTCATGCCAAAATAAATATAGTGCAGCAATAATGAATAAATAGGGCAAGTAAGTAACCATCTATGTGAAAATGCAAGATGAGAGCAGCACTAAAACTCAGGCTGAAGCCACTACAAGCTCTGTGTCGGGGAGCCGGGTAGCGGTAATAAACACGTAATGTGCCTAGCTCTGCTACGAGTGTCTGAGGCCTCACAATAGTAGTAGATAGATATATGAAACAGCCTGTAGCCTGTGTGTCTCTCCCCACCCAATGTAACCACGCATATCATGACCATAACGTCTCATGCCCATGTCAAGCGTGATCATAGCTAATGCATCAAGTCATAAAGTATCTAAGAGTATAATGTCCATGTCCTGTATCCTATACAGAATCACCACGAATATCTCGGGAAAATCCTGTCTCATGAATAGTGTCAAGTGTCCTGGGTCATATGGTACTTGATAGGACAAGTACGAGAATAAAGTGTCACGAATGTCCATCTAGATGACCGTACCCAACACTGCGTACAGTGTTGGCACCCGACTGATAATCGAACGCTAAGTACGTCACACGGTCCTAGGTTGAGCATGCATATCACTATAATAAAGCAAGGGAAATATATAACAATACTGTAGAGTTTGGCAAGGTACACTTGCCTGAAGTTTGAATATCAACAATCATCCCTGGATCAGTGGAACCGGTGGGGACTACTCCAAAAGCTGTCATAAACATCACCAATAGTCTCAGAAGATGTCAAATAGCTAGAATTGCCTGTCCTTACGTCCAATTTGGACACAGGGGCAAAAAGGTCATTTTCGGATTAAAGCGGGTTCCACATGTGGGCCACTTTGCACCGAAAAGCGTGTCAGGGTCAAAGGTCTCCAAATTACTCCAACTTAGTGTCTACAAGTCAGGAACGATGATACGAACCCAACGGAACTTCCAGAATTGGATTCCGATGAGCCGATCTCAAAATCACCCGTCAAGTAGAGCCTGTGGGGCCCACGATACGTGATTTTGTCAACGTTCTCGGAATCGGACCAAACTTGGGTCACAGGACCAGCGTATTGCTACGAGTCCGATGGCACAAGTTTCGTCTCGATCTGACGTGTGTACACGAAGTTACAGCGCGTTCTAGAAAGGACGGATACGGGGTGTCGTCGGCGTATACGCGTTGATTCCGGGGTGCACGCACCTCCGAATCGACTTCTGCGAAATCCCACACGACCGTATCAACATCGCGCACAGTTTGGTAAAGTCCGTGTGCGACCAAGTCGTCCCGATTGGCGGGGCGAACTCAGTTCCGGGGTGAAACATGGCGTTGTTTTCCTGTTTTTGGATCGCGGTGTGCGATCACCACAGGACGCGATGCACCGAGCGGGTTGCACGGGCACCGAGAGGGGTATACAGTCTACGCATAGCAACTGACAGAAATAAAATCGGAGATACGTATTGGGAGAAATTAGTACCTGAACAGGGCCACGTGAGTTCTAAAATTCACGTGTCCGAAAGCCAATCTGTGTCCTGGTCGTGTCCTCGCACGCTGCTGGCGTCCGATTCTTCCTCACTCGTGTCCGCTGGATCTCGGAGTCGAGTCCCAGGTTCTGTCTCCGGTCAGCGGAGCGACGCTTGGGAGGCGTCGGGGTCGACAAGGGGGTGCTCGGGGTGTCGACGTCGCTCGGGGCGTCAGCGGATCGAAGGGGACCGCTGGGCGACGATGCCGGAGTCGGGTTGCGCCGCAGCCTGCGGGATGAAGGGGGCGTCGTCGAAGGGTCGAGGGGGAGCGTCTGGCGGTCTGTCGAGAGCGGCACGGGGGAAGAATGGGGCTTATCGGAGATGAAGTCGGCGGGGCTTGCTGTGAAGCGGACGGGGTTGGCCACGCGGCGGATAGAAGTGGACACGCGGCTGGGGTGAACCTAGGGTTTCGGTGGCGGCTAGTTGGAGAAAAGCAGCACGGATGTCGAGGCAGCCCCTTTATAGCTGCTACAGGGACTCCGACGACTGCTAGGGTTTCTCCATCAGATTTCGGGTCGGGTTGGTTTGGATCACAACCCAAATAGCTTTTGGTCCTCGAATCGTTGCTCCGGTGTCCAATAAATTCACCGAAAAATGCCACGCATCCGGTTCTCCATCATACACAATAAATTATTATTTCCAGAATATTTTATCACCCATAAACTGCCTGTAAAATTCTTTAACTCATAAATACCTCGGTTCTTCATCCAAAATGCCGAAAAAATTCGGGAAAATTATATTAAAAATTATCTGAAAAAATAGGGTGTTTACAATCTTCACTCCTTAAAAGGATTGCGTCCTCGCAATTAAAGAATAAGCTATCAAAGAAGAATTATGGAATTACAAGATTGCTTAGTTTACAACTGCCTCTTCGAACAAGTGGGGGTATAGCTGGCGCATACTATCTTCTCGTTCCCAAGTCGATTCTCCAGGTGATTGGTGCTTCCAAGCTACTCGAACCAGTCTGATTGTCTGTCCCCGCAATGTCTTCTCACTGACGTCGAGGATACCAACTGGTTGTTCTTCATATCTCAAGCTCGGGCCTACTACAATTTTTGAATGATCGACTACGTGACTTGGGTCGGTCACGTACCTTCGCAGCTGTGAGACGTGGAATACGTCATGCACTCCCTCTAAGGATGGAGGTAATGCAAGCCGATAAGCCACCTTACCAACACGCTCTAGAATGTCAAATGGCCCAATATACCTTGGGCTCAGCTTGCCTCTGCTCCCAAATCTGATAGTACCACGAGTGGGCAAAATCCTCAGGAACACGTGCTCTCCTTCTTTAAACTCTAGGGGACGCCTGTGTGTATCTGCCTAATGCTTCTGTCTGTCCTGAGCTGCTCGTAGGTGATTCTGAATCTGTTTCATCTTCTCCACGGTCTGCGTTACCAATTCTGGACCCAGTATTTGACGTTCGCCAACGTCACTCCAACACACAGGTGATCTGCACTTCCTTCCGTATAAAGCTTCAAATGGTGCCATCTGGATGCTGGCCTGATAACTGTTGTTGTAGGAGAACTCCACTAAGTGCAAATGATCTTCCCAAGATCCTCCGAAGTCTAGCATACATGATCTCAACATGTCCTCCAATATCTGAATGGTGCGCTCCGATTGGCCATCTGTCTGTGGGTGGTATGCCGTGCTGAACTTGAGTCTGGTGCCCAGACTCTCTTGCATGCTTCTCCAAAAATGAGAGGTAAATCTCGAATCTCGATCCGATACGATACTAACAGGCACTCCATGTAACTTGACAATTTATCGCATATACATGTCGGCTAGTACCTCTGTGGACTGTCCAACTCTAAATGGCAAGAAGTGTGCCTATTTAGTGAGTCTATCCACGATAACCCATACTGCGTCTTTTCCGCTGGGGCTCCTCGGAAATCCTGTGACAAAATCCATCGTGATGTGCTCCCACTTCCATTCTGGTATTGGAAGCGGCTGTAACATCCCTGCGGTCCTCTGATGCTCGGTCTTTACTTGCTGGCAGACCAAGCATTTGGCCACAAATCTTGCGATCTCTCTTTTCATTCCATGCCACCAGTAATACTGTCTCAAGTCTCGATACATCTTGGTTCCTCCTGGGTGAACAGAGTACATAGAGCTATGTGCTTCGGTCATTAACTCCTGTCTCAATTCTCCATTTGGAACATACAGGCGATTTCCAAACCTCAATGTCCCGTCTTCGTGTATGCGAAGTCCTGTCTGCATGCCTGCTTCTGTCCTCTCTTTGAGTCTTCGGAATCTAGCATCGGTGGGCAATGCCTCCTTAATCTTCTCCACGAGTGATGACTGAATCTCAAGGTTAGCCATCAAGCCATTCTGTCCCGGTATAACCACTTCTATCTGTAGCTCCTGTAAATCTCTCAATAACTCGGGCTGCATCGTCAAGAAATAAGCCGTAGGCTTCCTGCTGAGTGCGTCTGCAACAACATTCGCCTTTCCCGGATGATACTGCAGATCGATGTCAAAATCTACCATCAATTCAAGCCAACGCCTCTGTCTCATGTTAAGCTCCTTCTGAGTATATACATATTTCAGGCTCTTGTGATCAGTAAAGATTTCTACCCTCTCTCCATAAAGATAGTGCCTCCATATCTTCAATGCAAATATAACTGCTGCTAGCTCCAGATCATATGTTGGGTAGTTCTTCTCGTGGACCTTCAACTGTCTTGACGCATAAGCAATGACTTTGCCATGTTGCATCAAGACACACCCTAGTCCACTGCCTGATGCATCACTGTAAACAACAAAACCTCCTGATCCTGAAGGAAGAGTCAAGACAGGTGCTGTTGTTAATCTTCTCTTCAATTCTTCGAAGGCCTTCTGGCAGTCCTCTGACCATGTAAACTCCTGGTCCTTTCGTGTCAGCTTCGTCATTGGTTCTGCAATCCTTGAGAAATTTTCTACGAACCTTCGGTAATATCCCGCAAGTCCGAGAAAACTTCTTACCTCTGCAACTGATGTGGGTGTAGGCCAAGTTTCTATTGCCGCAACTTTCTCTGGATCCACTGAAAGTCCTTCTCCTGAGATGATATGTCCCAAGAAAGGTACTTTGTCTATACAGAACTCACACTTACTGAGTTTGGCATATAACTTCTCCTGTCTCAAGGTCTCTAACACGATTCTGAGATGCTCCTCGTGCTCTTCAGGGCTCTTGGAATATATGAGGATGTCGTCAATGAACACCACCACGAATTTATCCAAGAACTGATGAAAGACTCTGTTCATTAAGCTCATAAACACTGCTGGCACGTTGGTTAAACCAAACGGCATCACCAAGAACTCATAATGCCCATACTTCGTCCTGAAAGCTGTCTTCGGGATGTCTTCCTTTCTTACTTTGATCTGATGATAGCCGGATCTAAGGTCAATCTTCGAGAATATCCTTGCACCACTCAACTGATCGAATAGATCATCAATGCGTGGTAAGGGATACCTGTTCTTGATGGTTACAGCATTTAGTACCCTGTAGTCAATGCACAACCTTACTATTCCATCCTTCTTCGACACGAATAAGATGGGTGCTCCCCAAGGTGAAACACTGGGCCGAATGAAACCCTTCTCCAAAAGATCATCAACCTGTTCTTTCAACTCCACTAACTCCTTAGGTGCTAGCCGATAAACTGATGAAGTGATAGGCTCTGCTCCTGGAGTTAAGTCTATAGTGAATTCTATTTCCCGATCAGGCGGTAAACCTGGAAGATAATCAGGAAATACATCCACAAATTCTGATATGACTCTTGGGTAACCTGTCTCTCCTTCTACAGATAATACCCTAAGAGTAGGCTGAACTCCTTGCTCTACTGCTCCTCGAAGAAACTCAAATTCTGGGTGTCCTGGCGGTCTAAATATAACCCGCCCAAGTCGACAATCAAGAGTCGCATGGTACTGACTTAACCAATCCATACCAAGTACGACATCATAATCCGGCATAGAAAATATCAGAAATTGAGCTCGCATTTTTCGGCCACAAACGACTACAGAACATGATCTACAGACGTCACTAACCGGAATAATTCCACCTTCCGTAAGAATCCTCTTCATCTTCGGAAGGAGTGCGGTAGCTACTCTATGGGTGGCTACAAAGCTAGCTGCTATAAAGGAATGCGATGCTCCAGAATCAAATAATGCTACAGCTGGTAATAAAGCTACTAAAATAGTACCTGCGATGACCTCGCCTGCTGTAGCCTTCTCCTCAACAGCTAAAGTGAATGCCTCCCCTCGCCCCTGTGTTGGACCTCTCTGCTGCTGCTGAGCCTGCTGGAATAGGGCTGCCTGTGGGGCCAGTGGTGGTCTCTGCTGGTTTTCTCCTGGGGCTGGTGGTCTGACTCCACCAACTCCTGTCTGCTGTGCTCCTACTGCTGGATAAGTTGGTCGCGGTGCAGGTAGAGCTAGTCTGGATGCTTCTCCTCTATGGTGAGTGCAGTCTCTAGATAGATACTGGTTTGATCCGCAAAGCAGGCATAGTCTCAACTTCCGCCTGCACTCTCTCTCAATGTGTCCTACCTTGCCGCAGTGATGACAAGTAGGAAGGGATATGGCCCTGTGTGCTGCTCTATCTGGCGTACTCCTCTGGAATTGTTTTGCCGAATCTCCATGTGCTGCCTTGGTTGGTGCGGAGGTGTTTGGCCTCTTCAGATTCGATTCCCTTCTAGTGATGCGCTCCATGCGTCGTGCTGCTGCTAGAACATCAGTATAGTTTGTAGGTGCCACTGAGCCAATCAATCTCTGAAGCTCGAACTTCAACCCGTCAAAGAACTTTTCCGCTTTCTCTTCCTCCGTCGAAATCAATATTGGAGCGAAGCGACTCAGGCGAATAAATTCAGAATTGTATTCTTCCACTGTCATGCTGCCCTGAATGAGGCGGTTGAACTTGTCCCTGAGCTCTGACCGTGCAACTGTCGGGATGTACATCTCTTGGAAAAGTCTGGAGAACTCTTCCCATGTGACTCTGTCCTGTCCAAGTCTCCTTTCTTCTGCTAACCACCAGTGGTGCGCATTATCAGTTAACTGCATTCTGACTGCAGTCATCCACTTCTCTCTTGGAAGTTCAGCGGCTTTCAGCTGATGCTGAATGTTTGTGAGCCACTCATGAACTTCCGTTGGCCCTTCTTTACCAGAAAATGTGTGAGGCTTGAGATGATGGAAGTCGGTGATAGATCCCGTCGATGTTCGTCTCGCTGCTGGATTAGCCTGCTCCAATGCGGATACCAGGCTGGTCCTCAGATACTTGGCCTCCTGCCGATGGGCCTCCTGCTGAATCTGTTGCTGTGCTTGCATCATAGCATACATCATCTGGAACATTTGTTGCCCGTCCATGGCTTGTCCTGGCAGGAATACTGGCATCTGGGGAGTGAACTGTGGTGGAGGTGGGATGTCATCTCTTCGGAACCTTGGATTAGGCTGTCCGGTTTGATCACTCTGCGATGCTTGTCCTCCATTCCCTGGGGTCACTCCGTCTCCATAAGTAACCACAGCGTCGTGTGGCGTATCCAAAGGAATATCATCTCTGTTCCCGGAATCCATTGCTCTGCAATCAAAATATAAACTGTAAGAACGCACAGAGGAATCAATACATGATGCAGTTCAAGTAAAAATTTCAAGTCGATATAGAGTTCAGCGATGGATTAAATGATGGATGAGAACCTAGAACTTATCCTATCCTTAGGGCAGGCTGGTTCAGTCCCTAAGTTGAAACCGAACAATTTGTCGTAGACCTGCATGGGCCACCACAAAAACTATGTCACGCCCCAGTCCCAAAATACCGTGGGACTAGACACGTGGCAATGGCCAGCAGTACGCACCGATGGACCAACTCAGTATAATAGATCCATCAGGGCATACTTAAGCTGTAAAACAAGTCTACGACAATCACGGCACAACTAATCTCATCCATACAAGATATAAAATATGATCCACAGAATAAATAAGGAATGTAAATCATCAGCAAGTCTCATAAAGTACTTCGGGGAACAACCCGATAAATATCTGGTACAATGGTTCAACAGACCAGAAAGTAAATGACTGAAAGAAATAATAAAAATTGAGCATGAACATGGATGCTCAAGAGAAATCTTCAGCTAAGACCTCATCCTCGGATGGCGGTACAGTTCCTGGATCAGCTCCTGCTCCGGTCCCGTAAACCTCGGGATAAGCCTCGTTTGTAAAATCTAGGGACAAATATCCGGATCCAGGTCCTCAGGGAACATAGCAAGGTACAAGAAAGCTCATGCCAAAATAAATACAGTGCAGCAATAATGAATAAATAGGGCAAGTAAGTAACCATCTATGTAAAAATGCAATATGAGAGCAGCACTAAAACTCAGGCTGAAGCCACTACAAGCTCTGTGTCGGGGAGCCGGTAGCGGTAATAAACACGTAATGTGCCTAGCTCTGCTACGAGTGTCTGAGGCCTCACAATAGTAGTAGATAGATATATGAAACAGCCTGTAGCCTGTGTGTCTCTCCCCACCCAATGTAACCACGCATATCATGACCATAACGTCTCATGCCCATGTCAAGCGTGATCATAGCTAATGCATCAAGTCATAAAGTATCTAAGAGTATAATGTCCATGTCCTGTATCCTATACAGAATCACCAAGAATATCTCGGGAAAATCCTGTCTCATAAATAGTGTCAAGTGTCCTGGGTCATATGGTACTTGATAGGACAAGTACGAGAATAAAGTGTCACGAATGTCCATCTAGATGACCGTACCCAACACTGCGTACAGTGTTGGCACCCGACTGATAATCGGACGCTAAGTATGTCACACGGTCCTAGGTTGAGCATGCACATCACTATAATAAAGCAAGGAAAATATATAACAATACTGTAGAGTTTGGCAAGGTACACTTGCCTGAAGTTTGAATATCAACAATCGTCCCTGGATCAGTGGAACCGGTGGGGACTACTCCAAAAGATGTCATAAACATCACCAATAGTCTCAGAAGATTTCAAATAGCTAGAATTGCCTGTCCTTACGTCCAATTTGGACACAGGGGCAAAAAGGTCATTTTTGGATTAAAGCGGGTTCCACATGTGGGCCACTTTGCACCGAAAAGCGTGTCAGGGTCAAAGGTCTCCAAATTACTCTAACTCAGTGTCTACAAGTCAGGAACAATGATACGAACCCAACGGAACTTTCAGAATTGGATTCCGATGAGCCGATCTCAAAATCACCCGTCAAGTGGAGCCTGTGGGGCCCACGATACGTGATTTTGTCAACGTTCTCGGAATCAGACCAAACTTGGGTCACAGGACCAGCGTATTGCTACGAGTCCGATGGCGCAAGTTTCATTTCGATCCGACATGTGTACACGAAGTTACAGTGTGTTCCAGAAAGGACGGATACGGGGTGTCGTCGGCGTATACGCGTTGATTCCGGGGTGCACGCACCTCTGAATCGACTTCTGCGAAATTCTACACGACCGTATCAATATCGCGCACAGTTTGGTAAAGTCCGCGTGCGACCAAGTTGTCCTGATTGGCGGGGCAAACTCAATTCCGGGGTGAAACAGGACGCTGTTTTCCTGTTTTTGGATCGCGGTGTGCGATCACCACAGGACGCGATGCACCGAGCGGGTTGCACGGGCACCGAGAGGGGTATACAGTCTACACATAGCAACTGACAGAAATGAAATCAGAGATACGCATTGGGAGAAATCGGTACCTGAACAGGGCCACGTGAGTTCTGAAATTCACGTGTCCGAAAGCCAATCTGTGTCCTGGTCGTGTCCTCGCACGCTGCTGGCGTCCGATTCTTCCTCACTCGTGTCCGCTGGATCTCGGAGTCGAGTCCCAGGTTCTGTCTTCGGTCAGCGGAGCGACGCTTGGGAGGCGTCGGGGTCGGGTCGACAAGGGGGTGCTCGGGGTGTCGACGTCACTCGGGGCGTCAGCGGATCGAAGGGGACCGCTGGGCGACGATGCCGGAGTCGGGTTGCGCCGCAGCCTGCGGGATGAAGGGGGCGTCGTCGAAGGGTCGAGGGGGAGCGTCTGGGGGTCTGTCGAGAGCGGCACGGGGGAAGAATGGGGCTGATCAGAGATGAAGTCGGCGGGGCTTGCTGTGAAGCGGACGGGGTTGGCCACGCAGCGGATAGAAGTGGACACGCGGCTGGGGTGAACCTAGGGTTTTGGTGGCGGCTAGTTGGTGAAGAGTAGCACGGATGTCGAGACAGCCCCTTTATAGCTGCTACAGGGACTCCGACGACTGCTAGGGTTTCTCCATCAGATTTCGGGTCGGGTTGGTTTGGATCACAACCCAAATAGCTTTTGGTCCTCGAATCGTTGCTCCGGTGTCCAATAAATTCATCGAAAAATACCACGCGTCCGGTTCTCCATCATACACAATAAATTATTATTTCCAGAATATTTTATCACCCATAAACTGCCTGTAAAATTCTTTAACTCATAAATACCTCGGTTCTTCATCCAAAATGCCGAAAACATCCGGGAAAATTATATTAAAAATTATCTGAAAAAATAGGGTGTTTACACCAACCACCCTCTCTCCCTTATATATATATATATATATATATATATATATATATATATATATATATATATATTATTTATTTCTCTAAAACCCTAAACCTAATCATCCAAACCCTTCCTCTTTCCATCTAGACCTATAGAGCGCCGCCACCACAGCCGCAGAACCCCGGCAGGCCGTCCAAACCAATTCCGACGACCGCGACCCCGACCCCGCGCACTGCAGATTCCCACAGCGAGATACCTGTGTTCCAGAGTTGTTTTCCGTCGACTCGCTCAACCAAACGCCATCCCGTATTCACCGGTTTGCTCACCCCTTAACCTTCTTCCATATCTGTGTGTTAGTAGACCTCGAACAATGCGTAACCATAGGCGAAAATAGACAGAATTCTGGGAACGCAGAAAACTATGGTGACCACCCATGTTTCGGAGTTCGTATCTCCCACCACAGAGATCCAAATTTGATAATTCTTTTTGGTATACGTAGACCACTTGACCTAGTTTAATATTTGTTAAATAACCCTAGATTATTAACTACTGCAGATAGAATTAAATTCGTTGGAAAATCCCACGAACCCACTTTTTTAGATTTTCAAAAGTTGTAAAACGGAGCGCGCCCGCCAAACGGAACTGCCCCGCCGTGTACCAAGTGCACCGAACGGTGCACGCAGCATACCTGGACACGTAAAAATTCACAAAAACTGATTCGGACGCGTGTGCGCGCCGGAATCAGCCCGTATTCGCGGACACACCCCGTGCATTAACTTTTGCTAAGGTCGCGCGCATTTTGTGCATGCTCGTCAGATTGTGACAAAACTTGTGCCACTGGACTCGTGGTAACGCGCTGGTCTTGTGACCCAATTTTTACACAATTCTGAGACAGTTGACCAAGTCGCCAATTGGCGGGCCCTACGGTTGACTTTTTGGGCAAAATTATGTTCGGCCCATCGGAATCCATATTTGGATATACCGTTGGGTTCGTATTGACATCTAGAGTTTATTTGATCTATAATATGTCCTATTTAGAGACTGTTATCCTTGGCATGCTTTTCGGTGCAAAATAGGCCACACGTGGACCCCACTTTTATCCGAAATTACCGTTTTGCCCCTGTATCCAAATTGGACGAAAGGGAAGTGCTTTTTAGCTATTTTTCTTATTCTAGGAACGTTGGTGATATCTATTTCAGCATCCGGAGATATTTGTTCTGAGGCCATAGCTTCTGGTCCTGTGTGTTGGACATCTGGACGTTACATTTTACAACTTCTTGCCAGGAAAGTATACCTTGCCTTTGACTGTTATTCATATTTCATATGTTACATGCATCTTTATTTTCTATCTTTAGTTTATATATTTTAACTATAAACTCCCTCACCCAAAATAGGTATTTTGTGTATATTTTATATTATTATATTATTATAGATGTTGAATTTATTTAGAGTATTCTCTTAGTTAATTAGAAAATAAATTTTTTTTATATAAATATTTATTTAGAATTATTTTTAGGCTATTCTAGATTATTGGAATTTTTTCATAATTTTTAGTTAATTAAAAACTACTAACACTAATTTTTTTAGAACTTTGAAGAATTTATTTTATGTTCAAACTTAATTAAAAATATCCCAAAATTTTATTTTAGGTTCTAAATAGTCAAATATATTTTCTAGAATTTTTTAGAAATTTTATGATTTATTTTAATATTTATTTGGAGTTATTTAGATTTAAAATGACTTAAATAATGTTTTGATAAAGGCAAATCAAAAACAAATAATATAACCAAAATCATCCAATCAAAACATGACATGTGTCACCCTCCTATCAACTTTCATTCAGCCGCTCAATCCCTATATATATATAATATAATAACCCTAATTATCCCATTATTTTTAGAGAGAGAGATTTTATAGAATTGCCATCTAGGGTTCCTTCATCTTCCAGAAGCCATTGTGCATAGCTCCGGACTCCAAATGAGGCCTAGTTTTTTGTGTTAGAACTATATTGAGGTTAGATTTCTGATTATATAATTTTTTTATGAAATTATGAGTATTAAATTCTGGAAAATTCGTAGAGCATAGCATGTCCGAAAATAGACGTGTTTTGATGTTTTCGCGATTTCGAAAGAACCAGGAATCAGAATCATGAACCGTTTAAAGTTTTCGAAAGCTAATGTTGAGATCATCGACATATATTTTTCCCAGAATTTAATTCGAAGTATTTATATACTGTTAATTCTGTAGAACTTCTAGGTTAGAATTTAACCATCGGTGCACAATACAAAATTTGTATGTGCCATAATTCCCAAACGAATTTGAATTCGGATGAACCGTAAATTACAGCATATTTTTTGACGCTGAAATCTACATGAAATCATGCATGAAATTTGAGTTTGTGTCGGTTGACTTTTCGGTCAACAGATTGCCTCGATTTGCGTGCCATGAGTCTCGAGTTGATAAAATTTAGTTTCTTTGGACAAAATTTAGGAATTAACATAAAAATCAGAATAATAAGATTAAAATAGGATTTTAGAGTAATTATTCTAGAATTAAATAAATTAAAATAAATTATCTTTTGACGTGATAAATTTGTAATACATAAGCTATTTGGACTATGACTTGGACTCTGATTCATACCAGCAGCAGGACCCCAGACGAGTACATTCTCTGACAGTGTTCCAGTAGGACGTTAGTATTTAGCCACCACGGTTAGTTTACATCAGACCCTGAGTCGGAGAACCCAACGCGCGTTCGTACATTTACATGTACGCAAATATTATTCAGTTTGGTATATATATTTATGTACGTAATTACTATATATATTCCAATAATTATGTAAATAAATTGCTAGTTATATTATTATATAAATATGAATATATATGTAAGTAAATGCAAATTGATAATTATGACTAAATATTCAGACTGTACGACCCTAGGACACCGTGGACTATCCCATACTTACCTTGACCATGTTGACCCTAGGAACTTATGAATTGCCTGCCTTGCGTACATTAACGCACTGGCTTAGACACCGTCAGCTGACTGTCTAATTGTGTACAACACTTGAAGATATAACCTTGCGTAATTCAACGCATAATTGACCGTGTTAGATAACTAGTGCCACCCCTAGTATACCCCCTGAGTCCAGTATAAATATGGTTGTGTATGTACTAGTATAGTGACTAATGATTTATTGTATTATATTTATGTGTATATAGGATATTGGATTTATTCTGCGTGATTTCTGGAGCAGGTTATTGGTACATTGCAGCTTCCTTGCCAGGCAAGTATACCTTGCCATTGTACTGTTATTTATATTTCATATGTTGCATGCATCTTTATTTTCTGTCTTTAGTTCATATATTTTAACTGTTATATAAAATGCGCGCGACGGTGTCATCGCGGTATATTTTTATTTATGTGTTTGCATTGACCTTGTTTATGAGACTACCCCATTATCATATAGCATCTTTAGGTTCATCGGTCGTGACACAGTTGTTACACGAATTGTGAGTCTCATATAGATCACGAACTGGCGTGTAGGGTTGGCCTCCTGTACGTGTGGACCGTGCGTTAGGAATAACTGCTGTTAGAAACTTTGCATGCTAGTAGACTTAGCAGTTATTAGAGGTCTAGGGACATAGCCTATTGTAGTATGGTGGTCCCATCCTTGTCCTTGTTTGGTTGCAGAATTGGACTAGGGTACTAAGAATAGGCTATGAACCAAATTGTGTCATGGATGTGACATGCTTAGAGCATGGGGTGGGGAGAACAACAAGTACCGCATTTGAGCTCCTTTACACTTTTCCTTCTGTAACCCGGAAGCTCCGCTGGAGATACGGGCGGTGATGACCCCTTTACTACTTGGCGGGCCTCTGCCGTTCAAAAGACGACATGCCTTTGAGGCCCCTGGTTCTCCGAGAGAGTCATGCCAATCCTAGTTCTCAGCCAGATAGCTCACTTGTTAGAAAGTTGTTCTCAAACTGCATTCACATAGATGGTTAGGTGACCCATTGGATATTTATTTCAGTACTTTATTGGCATGTGTTTAAGTATCTTGTTATGTCCCTCTGAGGACCTGGTCCGCTGCCAGGTGTATCTGTTCTGGAGTATTTGCAGGAGCGCAGATTTGGATGGTTGTATATGCTTCGTGGATGTCTTCTCTTCGAGCCATGATCGATAGCTGGTATACTTATATTGGGTTTGATTGTGTTGTAGTTATTTTGTATTTGCTCTTATATTCGAGTTGGTAGTGGATTTGTTTCCATGCAACTATCATCCTTAGATACTTCTTATTGAGATCTAGTTTCATAGATGCTGGTTATTTATTTATATTTTATTTTCTGTGGATGAGATTTAGATTGTACCCTGTGACTTATGACATATGTTTATACCACTTGTGGATTGATATTCATAATACAGCGTACGTGTGGATTTGGTTTCCATATATTAGAGTTGCCATATCCATGCGGCTGGCATGCTTACGTGTTCTTAGTCCTAAGTATTTTGGGACTGGGGCGTGACATTAACTGTTATGTAAAATGCGTGCGACGGTGTCGTCGCGATATGTTTTTTATTTATGTATTTGCATTGACCTTGTTTATGAGACTACCCCATTATCATGTAGCATCTTTAGGTTCATTGGCTGTAACACAGTTGTTATACGAGTTATGAGTCTCATATAGATCGCGGACTGGCGTGCAGGGTTTGGCCTCCTGTACGTATGGGCCGTGCGTTAGGAATAACTGCTGTTAGAAACTTTGCATGCTAGTAGACTTAGCAGTTATTAGAGGTCTATGGACATAGCCTATTGTTGTACGGTGGTCCCATCCTTGTCCTTGTTTGGTTGCAGGATTGGGCTAGGGTACTAAGAATAGGCTATGAACCAAATTGTGTCATGGATGTGACATGCTTAGAGCATGGGGTGGGGAGAATAACAAGTACCACATTTGAGCTCCTTTGTACTTTTTTTTCTGCGTGCCCGAATTCTCCGCTGGAGATACGGGTGGTGATGACACCTATACTACTTGGTGGGCCTCCGCCGTTCAAAAGACGATGTGCCTTTGAGGCCCCTGATTCTCCGAGAGAGTCATGCCAATCCCAGTTTTCAGCCAGATAGCTCGCTCATGGGGAAAGTTGTTCTTAACTGCATTCACTTAGACAGTTAGGCGACCATTGGATATTTATTTCAGTACTTTATTGGCATGCTTTTATGTATCTTGTTATGTCCCTCTGAGGACCTGGCCTTTCTAGGTATATCTGTTCTTGAGTATTCACAGGAGTGCATGTTCGGATGGTTACATATGTTGCGAGAATATCATCTCTTCGAGCCCCGTAATTGTCAGCTGGTATTCCTATATTGTGTTGTACTTATATTGTATTTGCTCTTATATTCGAGTTGGTAGTGGATTTGTTTCCACCCAACTATCATCCTTAGATACTTCTTATTGAGGTATAGTTTTATAGATACTGGTTATTTAATTAAATTTGATTTTCATGGATGAGATTTAGATTATACCCTGTGACTCGTGACATACGTTTTATACCACTTGTGGATTTGATATTCATATTACAACGTACATATGTGTTTGATTTCCATATATTGGAGTTGCCATATCCATACGGCTGGCATACTTACGTGTCCTAGTCCTACGTATTTTTGGGACTGGGGCGTGACAATGACTAGCTATGATTCATGTAAGGTCAGGCTAACCATCCGGATAGCTATGATGCGAGCAATAGTCAGGCTAGTCACACATAACAGGCTATGAGGCATGTAATGGTCAGGCTGCACCGACATGAGGTATGGGTGAGCTATGATTCATGTAAAGTTTGGGTATGATCACATAAGCTACTAATATTTCCCCGTTTTCCCCCAGCTAGCACGATGGATTCCAAATCACGACTCCTCGTGACAGGTCTCGATGATGCCAACTCGTGTGAATAACAGTGTCAGAGTCATATACTCTATACAACAAGAATTATAGAGATAATCAACATAATAGAAACTGTCAGAGAATGTACTCGCCTGTGGTCTTTAGCTGGCAATACCAATGTCCTGGCCCCAAAGTATCATCCGAATGATCCAACAGTCCTATAGACATATCATATAATACAATATTGCATCAGCCATTACACTAACACACACAATCAAAACACAATGATCTCAGAGACTACGGTAGGGGGTCACGTCTGTAGTTGTTGTGCATAACAGACAGTCAATGGTACGGTCTTTCCAGTACGTCGGTGTACATATGGCAGTCTGCTAACATGTTACCTGGTCACAGGTCAATTTAACTACGGGGTATCCGTGGTTACATTCTAGTCATCTAGTACCTATACATATAGTACATAATATGAACTAACATATACATAAATATCCATTAGTTACCAATATAATAGATACATGTATATATATGTATACTTTAAATAGAATTAATACTTGTATATACAATAGGGATATATATATATACAATATATTTATATATATATATATATATATATATATATATATATATATATATATATATATATACTAATTGAGAGTTATACTATATATATACATACCAAAATATATTTAACCTATACTAATACATGTGCCATACATATATACTATTTAGGTTCAAATACGTCATGGACGTATATATATATCAATATACAAATAATAACCATATACGTATACCAACGCTAATACATACATACTTACGCATCAAATATATATATCCATATACCACATTCGCATATACTAAGCACAATACCCATATATTAACATAGCTAGAATTATACGTGTGCATACAAACGAGGAATACACGTATGCGTGTATGTGTGCATGTACGCGAGAGGGGACTTGAACCTGGGTACATGGGGCGAGTCGTGCGTTGAGGTCCTCACGGGGTGTTCGGTTGAGGGCAGTCGAGGGGTTGACAGCAGGTTCTGGCCGTCTCCGGCGTGTTTGGCGTCGTACAGGCGATTGTTTCGGTCGGTTCAGTGGGTTCTGGCCGGTTGAGCACAGGCGGGTTGGTGAGTCCTCTGGCGTTCAGGCGTCGTGCAGCGAGTTGACGTCGGAGTCGGGCGGGTCTTTAGTCCAGCGGGTCTCCGGCGAGTTCTCCGGTCGGCGAGAGGAGGGGTGAAGTTCTGCGGGTCGGGGACATCGGGTTCTGCGAGCGGGATGGAGGCGGTTTATAGCAGCGGGGTCCGGCGAGTTAGCTCGAGTACACTGGTAGAATATTGCGTGGAAGAAGACGGTGGCGAGGGGTTCGTCCCGGCGAGGTTTGAAGTCGACGGCGTGGGGGAAGAGATGATGAAGGTGGTGATGAATAGTAAGGGGTGGGGAACAGCTGTAGCTAGGTTAGTTTTAGGTTGAAAAGGAAAAGTAAGGAAATGGGTATTATATATATATTGTAGACTTGGGTTGACCTAAAATTTGGCTTGGTCAAAGCCCTCTTGGAATTGGGCTTTCTCATGGGTATTTCAATGGCTAGGATTTCAAATAAATTAAAAATGAATGGGTAGATTCCATTGGTTCAAGGTTTTAGGGCCATGGTTCAAGGTGGTCAATGTTGCATTGTACACTCCCAAAAATTATGAAAAAATACACATGAAGGGAAAATAGGGTTTATTTATGTGTCTGTCCAATGGGGTGGATACCTTAATGTATTTTTGCATAAAAGTGCCAAACAATTGGAATATTACACAAGGTTAGGATTATGATTTTTAATTGATTAAAATAAATGCAATATGTGTTCTAACATTAATTAGAAGTACAAAGGACTAAAATTAAGTGGGACACAAGTGTCATGAATGAAGTAGACTTAGAATAGAATATTACCCTAATTTGGGTTACTCAAATGGGTCAAGATTGTGTCTTCAATTTCGATTGGAACACACAAGGATATAAGATTTAATTTATATAGAATTAAGTGTAGTCAGGTACGACGAATGCTGTGCGACTAAGATGAAGTACAACAAGACATGGTTATGAGTCATACAAAGGTCAAAGTAACAGTCTGGCATGTCTAGAACAAGGGTGTGAAATCTGTTGGAAGACAATGGCTAGTGTAGTGCTCTAATTATCATAGCAACGATAAAGTGCAACCAACAAATAAAAATCACAACAATTTAATTATAATTAATTATCATGCAATCATTTACACATTAATTATGAAAAGACAAAAATACCCTTAATCTAAAATATGGGGTGACACACACACACACACACACACACACACACACACACATATATATATATATATATATATATATATATATATATATATATATATATTGTTGTGTTTATATATTTATGTATTGATGTGTCTTAGATCTATGTATCTATTATATCTATATGTATATATTGTTATGTAGCTATTCTTCTACATATGTAAGAGCTATTGTTGTTGTATATATATATATATATATATATATATATATATATATATATATATATATATATATATATATATATATATATATATATATATATATATATATATATATATATATATATATATATATTATAGTATACATATATAGTATATATGTTATGTGTATATATATATATATATATATATATATATATATATATATATATATATATATATATGATTGTTATATTTATACTTAAATATTATATGTATATATATTGTGATTATATATACATGTACGTATATGTGTAGTTATATATATATGTTACTATATATATGTATGTTATTATTATATGTATTTATTATGTACATATATATGTATGTGGAGGAGTATGTGGTATTATATACTATGTGTTATATATATATATTATGATTATATATATATATATATAATATAGGGAGAGCAGGAAGCTTTGGCGATGGTTTCAGCGTCACCAAACAGCAGCAGCATTAGCATACAACAACAGCAGCAGCAGCAGAGGAAATAGCGACAACAGCCGCAACAACAATAATAACAGCAGCAGCAGTAGCAAAGCAACAGTAGCAATAGCGACAACAGCCGCAACAGCAATAATAACAGCAGCAGCAGAGGAAATCGCGACAGCAGCACAACAATCAGCAGCAGCATCAGTTTTGGCGATAGTAGCAGGAGTTTGTCACGGAAAGCAGCAGGGTATCAGCGGTATCAGTAGTTTCAGCGACAGTAGGCAGGACTTTTAATGACAGTTTTACAGTTGTTATTAGATTTTGTGTATTTAATTATATTAGATATATATGTATATATATGGTATTAATATATGTAGATACATTCCTAATTGCTAATTGTGTCTATATTTATAATATATAAGTTTTTAGCTTATATTATTTATGGGTAGTTAGTATAAACAAGGTATTGGATATTACCTTGAGATACCAAGGTAAGTATCAAGGTATTTTGGGGATACCCAAGGTATTGAGTTTGGGTATCTAGATTATGGTTTAGTGTTGTGATACCAAGTTGGTCCAAAACCAAGATATCTATTTAATGTTTGTAATTAGGATTTTATATAATTAATAATTGTTTGATATGTATATGTGATGCTTTACCTATTGTTTTACGTATCCTGAGATACGGTATCCTAGTATCCTAAGTTATAGCTTTTATGACCTAGACTCTAGTGTTTGCAACCAATATCTTTGAGATGGACTCTTGCAACCTACAAATAGGTAGTTTGACATATTTGACCATAGTTTGACTGTAGTTGACCATAGTTTGACCATAGTTTGACTTTTGACTTAGAGATAGCTTGTTGACCTAGAAGTTGACTAGTTTAACTTATTTTCTTTTCGAAACCTTATATTGATGTTATATTCCATATCTAGGTCTTCCAGACACCGTATCAGACATCTGTGAGACTATTATTTGGACTTCAGGCGAGTACATTCTCTAATAGTTTCTCATTTATGATATCCTCTATGTTCATTGTATCTAGTGTAGATAGCCATATTTTTTGACACAATGGTTACACAGATTGGTATATCCGAATCTCGTCATAAGATGTTATTCCTTGGTATATGGTGTATCTTGTGCAAGCCTTGTTTCATTGATTATCTTATACATGTACAGACACTGATTCTCGGAAAGAGTCGCTATCTTCTTGGGGAATCTATGCCATAGCGTACTATGGTTGGATCTATTATACCAGTCGAGGGTGGGGAGTATTTTAGTGTAGATATGTGATCATACCCTCCTTGTATCAAGTCTTGTTCATTGAATAGTGTTAATCATACATCACATGTATGATTAGCTATGCCATAAATCTTGTATCATGTTCCCAAGCCGATCACATGTTAAAGCTAGTACTCACACACTTAGTCATTAGTATTCTTGTTCATTATTATATTCCTCATTATTGTATTACTCCAGTATTTTCTTATTGTATATCTCTTGTATCTATTGTGCATCTTGTATATTCATATCTATTTACTGTTAAGTAGTTTTTATCATTGATTAGAACTGCTGTTAGAGATGTACTCTGCTCCTTTCCTAACTGAATATATTTTTCCCAGATGACACTGAGGACTGGTACCCTACACATTATGGACCTCAGGATATTATAGGTTTAGAGTCAGAGATCGTGGCTCAGGAGGGACTTATCCCAACTGAGACAGATGACCCGAGTTTAGTAGCTTCTTAGTATTCTTTGTACTTGATTTGTCTCCAGCTTATTTTGTAGTATTCTTTCAGACTCATTGATGTTATTATTTTAGACTCATGAGTTGTATATGACTATTCTATTCTTTATCATATTCGTGCTCATTTCCATCTTAGATCTGTGATTGAGTATATTGTTATTGTTGGTGGTTTATTATATTGCTAGATAGATTACCCAGACAACTTTCTACCGTCAATTCTGCAGCGTAGGCTGGGCGTTGTTTCCGACTTGCATCCCTACATCGGATGGGGTCATGACACAATGTATCGCGGACTAAGCTTCCCGCGAACCCCAAATCTAATGACTTCACAGGTTAGCAAAATCTGTAAGAACACGTGGTCGCCGACACGAAACTCTAAAGGCCTACGATGTTGATCTGTCCAATGGAGATGTCGATCTTACACAACCCAAAGTCGCCCTCTGATCTGCCTGACAACTTCTACTGTTTGTGTGATTATTTTGGGGCCTAACATCTTTCGCTCACCAATGTTGTCCCAAGCCAACGGTGATTTACACTTTCTGCCATACAGTGCTTCAAAAGGTGCCATCTGAATACTGGCATGATAACTAATATTATACGAGAATTCTACCAAGTGAAGGTGATTCTCCCAAGATCTACCAAGGTCTAAGGTACATGCTCATAGCATATTCTCCAAGGTCTGGATGGTCCTCTCTGATTGCCCGTCTGTCTGGGGTGGTAAGCTGTGCTGAATCTTAACTTGGTACCCAATCTCTCATGTAAGCTTCTCTAAAAATGAGAAGTGAACCTCGTATCTCGATCTGATACTATGCTTACTGGCACTCCATGCTATGTCATAATCTGTCGCATATACAAATCTAGTAGCTGCTCTATAGACTGTCCCTCTAAAGGGGAGAAAATGTGCCACTTTTGTGAGTCGATCTACTATCCCCCAAATTACATCTTGACCAGTCGGGGATTTGGATAAACCGGTCACAAAATTCATGGTGATGTGTTACCACTTACACTCTGGAATAAAAAGTGGCTACAATAATCCTGCCAGTCTCTGTTGTTCTGTCTTTACTTGCTGACATACGAGATATCAAGAAACGAACCGAGCTATCTCTCTTTTCATTCCGTTCTACCAGAAATATTATTTGATATCATGGTACATCTTCGTGCCTCTTGGATGAATATAGTACTGGGAACTATGTGCTCCAGTCATCACTTCTTGTCGAATATCCCTGCTTGGTACGTATAGACGATTTTCAAACCTTAGTGTTCCATCCACATGTATTATCAACTCCTTCTAAAGATCAGACTCACATTCTTCTCGCAGCTTTTGAATCTTCGGGTCCTCTGCGTGAGCTAGCTTGATTCTATTAACCAAAGTTGACTGAATCTGTAGGCTAGCCTGAACTCCTGTACTCTGTGGAAGTACTATCTCGATACCCATTTCCTGTAAGTCTTCTAGAATGTGCTTCTAAGTAGTCAACATAAATTTTCTACCTCTTCTGTCAAGTGCATCAGCTACTACATTAGTCTTGCCTGGATGGTACTAAAGTTCCACGTCATAGTCTTTCAACAACTCTAGCTACCTCCTCTGTCTCATGTTTAAGTCCTTCTGCGTGAATACATATTTCAAACTCTTATGATCTGTGAATATCTCCACCCGATCACCATATAAGTAATGCCTCCATAGCTTAAGTGTAAACACTACTGCTGCTAACTCCAAATAATGAGTTGGATAGTTCTTCTCGTGATCCCTGAGCTGCCGAGAAGCATATGTTATCACTCTTCCTTGCTGCATCAAAATACTTCCAAGTCCTTTGCCAGATGCATCACAATATACTGTGAATCCTCAAAGACTACTGGAAGAGTAAGGATTGGTGCAGAGATTAACTTCTTTTTTAACTCTTCAAAGGCTATCTGGCATTCTGTTGACTACACAAATTTAACTTTCTTGTATGTCAACCGAGTCAAAGGTGCCGATACCTTAGCAAAGTCTGACACAAATCTTTTGTAGTATCCTTCCAAGCCCAGAAAACTATGCACCTCCGCCACTATCTTCGAAACTGGCCAGTTCTCTACTGCATCTACCTTCTTGGGATCAACTGATACTCCTGCTCCAGAAATAATGTGCCCAAGAAAGGAAATGTGATCCATCCAAAACTCATACTTGCTAAGCTTTGCATATAACTTGTGCTCCCTTAAGGTCTGTAGTACTATCCTGAGATATTCTTTATGCTCCTCCTTATTACGAGAATACACAGTCATCAATAAATACTACCACAAATTGGTCTAAGTATGGCATAACATGAATACTGCTGAAACATTAGTCAGTCCGAATGGCATAACTAAGAATTTGTAATACCCATATCGTGACCTAAAGCTGTCTTCGAAATATCCTGCTTAAGGACTTGCACTTGATGATATCCAGATTGAAAATATATCCTGGAGAAGACTCTTTCTTCGCTTAATTGGTCGAATAAATTATCAACCTTGGCAAAGGGTACTTGTTGTCACGCCCTTATCTCCCGCAGGTAATCGACCGTCCCTACTGGACGCGAATCACCGTGCCAACGCTCCCGTGGGACAATCTTTTCTATCTGGGCGTGATATCGCACAAGCGTAAGTCGTGCCCGTGCAAGTCCATGACTCGAACATGCGGTAAGATGGCTAAGCCACAGAGTCGCACAGATAGTTCGAGTGCAGCAAAATAAGAAACGTACAGGCGATTGGTAACAAGTTCACAGAGTCGTCAATAGTGGAAGCATTGAATAACATAAGTATAAAATTAAAATAAACTCTTTATTGATATTGAACAAGTATTACAAGTGGTGCTAGGCCGAGATTACAAGTCGCTCAAGTATCTCTCTCTGAAATAGTAAAAGCGTGCCAAGTGGCTATATTTGTGGAATGATACATAGGCGATTGTTCCAACATTATTTCTTTTATATGTGCTTTAGTTCTGGATGCAACGCTCCAAGGCTCCAGAGCGAACTTAGCATGCACGAATGAGATTTTTATACCGAACGAGGTTCTTCCGCACCCTGCAAGCAATTTGGTAGGTTATCAGTACATGAATGCAATGGTGGGGAGACTTCTCGCCCTCTCGACAAATCCAAATACGTTATATAGGTTCCGTGCACCATCTAATAAGTTATCTTTCTAGTCTTGCCTTAGGATCAGTTTTATGGCATAATGAAAAGCCTAACTCGTGTGGCAGTGCGCCGTGCGATATAAAAGAAAACACGGCGAGACTTACCAACTTACCATTCATCCTTTCCTGTCCAAGGCAAACCAAGTTAAACCAAGCACAAGCAATTATAATAAAATTCAGGGGCAATTGCATAAGCAAACACAAGTGTCGTAAGCGAGGTTATATTTTGGGTGCACGAGTTACACGAATTTATCAGGTGTGTTGCATTAGATGTTCAAGTGTTCAATTATACACAAGTGTCTCATATTCATATCGTTTAGGTATTTCAGATGCAGTTATAGGTACATGTGTGTTACACAGAGTGATCGCCTATAATGCAATGACTCGCACGCGAGTTGTCACAATCGAGCCAACTTAATCTATATGACAGAAGGTCACTAGCATGAATTTTATAGTGGACGGTGTAGTCTCGAGACAAAGATGGAGTGCAAGAAAAATATAATACGGGAGATATTGCACCCATCTCGTCGATAACAGAGGACTACCAGTTGGTTCCGTGTAGATCGGATCAGCCCCAGTGCCCCGACGACCGTCCGCGGAACTGGATTCAAAAATCCACCTTGTGCACAAGTTATCCGTGACCATGCGTATCCTCAAGTTTTCCAGATTCTTGCAGGTACAGATACAGTTACAGATTCAGGTTCAGTCAGTACAGTATCGACTCCTCGAGCCGTCAGATTCAATACATAACGGGTATTAATTTTTCAGAGATGTTGTGATGTTATCTTGCTGAAATGTCCATTGATGCAGTCCCCTAGTTCAGGAAATCCCTTGGCGACCTAACGGTCCCGAATACTTTTAATATTCTATTCTTGGCGTGGAACTACTATCTTGATATCCTTTCTGCCTCAATTGAGTGGATCACAGATAGTGAAGTGCGATAAATTATGGCATGCATATAAGTGACAAGTATTAAATTGAGGCAACGAGTACAAGATAACATCTAAGCAAGCAAGCATTTCATTTGTGTGAACATAAGCATAAGGAAACATATAGTATAGCCTTTACATTTAGCACGGGTCTAAGGGGTAGTACGAAGAGTGAAGCCGTACAGGGACATATCGAACGGCATAGTTCTTAAGGCGTGCAATGTAAACAAGTGAGACAGTGCACTACGATGAGTATATGAAGATCTACTCGAGGCGTAACTGGGTCTACTTGCGCAAAGCAAATATAGCATGGGAGGGTCCATTTATAAGCAAAGTTTTATTTCTATGTTCTAACACAAGCAATACTAGTTGGGATTACTACCTTATCTAGGTGCGTTGTATTCTTTATTAGCATGCAGGGGGTGATTCACCTAGCGACTAACATGTATCGTCCATATTTTAAGTGTGTTGGCTAAGCAAAGACAATTTTATCATAGGCATCCACCTTAGCGATGATTCGCCTAGGTCGAGTGATACTCTGAGCGAGCCTTTGAAAGTCTAAGTCTGAACTCCTAAAGGGCCAAGTCTGGAAATCCTTTGCCTCAAACGAGTCTTCTCGCTGAGCAAAGAGGGTCGAGTTGTTGTACTTATGTCATTTGAATCGGCTGTCCACTTGAACAAAATGGGTCGTTACATTATACACCACTCAAAAAAAGTCTCGTCCTCGAGACTTCCTGAGCGCAAGCCGTTCTATCGCACTATCGAATCTATCTCAAGCATAGCAATTGGTACCACTAGATCCGTTCGAACATAATTTCCTACTCGTTCTTTATACCGTGTTGCGTGTATGTTGGGTCGGTCTCATTGAATGACTCTATCATTCAATCCAAGCTCTGACTCGGTCTCTATTGTGCCTTAGCACGGAACATAGATCGCTTAATGCGGGGTCCGGTATGATCCATCTTGAATGATGAACTAAGGCCGAGGTAAACTTATCCAAGTTGTTATACACATTTATGCGAATCTGACATATATACTTGCACTAGCATTCGAGATCAGCATATCGCAAGTCTGGATTGTGCATATGTTCAAAGCATCCCTCAAACATATGCCTGTCAACCAACTTAGCGATAGCAAAGTCTTTGTACTCGAGTTTAACATATCATTAAGTCCTGGATCGTGCACACGTTCAAGGCATCCCTCAAATATATGCATTAAACCAAACTTAGCAATAGTAAAATCGAACAAGCTACTTGCAAAATCTTAAGGTTTCTCGTCTTATGAATCATAAGGATACTTCTAACAGGGTCAATAAAATCCAAGTTATTTCCATTCCAACAAAAAATCAAGCATTGTACTACTATTAAGCACAATCTATCCGATCAATCGACTAGCGTCCATGTCCTATCGTATATTCCGTTTGCGTCAAACATAGCACACACTTACCGTTCCAAGTCTACACTAAGTCTTGTTGCCCCACTTCTATGGCTTGTTTAATTAATATGCTAAAGTCGGTTACATAAGTTCTTTCACTCGGCACAGGGTCGTCTGCCTAATTACTAGGTCAGCTCACAAGGTCATAGGTACAAGATCAAGCACACGATTTATCGTGCAAATTTGTCGCACGATGCTCTCCCCAATTCCTAAGGTTAAACCATTGTTCATTTGCACGGGATATTCTACCCAAGCTTGTTTCACTCAAATTTCTAAACATCGAGCACATATCATCCTACTCATATTTACACGTTTGTTTATACCGGGTTTAAGTCCCTTCGGTCAAATCCATGATATATATCCAAGTTGCAGGACAAGCCTAGCAATTCGCATAGTCTATTTCCTTAAGCATGTTTTGATAGAACCCATATATCCATTCTAAGTCTAGACTACCAAGCCATTATTCATTTCTAAACCTTTGATTATAACTCCAAGTCATCCAACAAGATTCATATATCCGTTCACGAAACCATCAAGCGAGATTTACTCCAGTTTCTAGACTAACTTATCCCTGAAACACTTTTGATTCACTTGCATTCCCAAATTTGTCTTATCGTGTCGAACCACAAGTCAAGATGATCCATTAGTTGTCACGCTCCGGTCTTCTACAAGTTCGATCATCCTTGTTGGACGTAAGATTACCATGCCAACGCTTCTGCTAGATAATCGTCCTAATCCGGATATGACGCATGTACGAGCATAGAGTTACGCTCGCACAAGACAAGAACGTCGAACGTTATGGTTATCTTTGAAATGATCGCGATACCTTAATATATCTTTTTGCTCCATCCAAGTTATATATATATCCACCAAGTCATGTCCGTTCATGCCGTGATTATAATTCATCTAGCAAAATTATCCAACTTCAATGTTACCGTTCAAAAAATCTATAGTCTACTTCTAGCAATCCTCAAACAACTAAGTTTCAAATATCCAAGCCAAAGTCTATCCACTTTTGATATATTCCATTCATCGAGTTCGTTTGGAATAATTACCGAATATGTTCCTGTGAGTTCGATCATCCTCGCCGGACGTGAAATTACCACGCCGACGCTCTCGCAGGATGATCGTTCTCGCTGGGAGTGATTTCGAAGGTTATCTTTTCGAACTAGGTTCAAGATTATTCTTCCAAACTCCAGGTCAAATTTATTATCATTTATCTCTTTTATCGAACCATAATATTCATTCTCGGGCTAACTTCTATTCGAGCGATATCCTACTCAAGCTTCAATCCGTTTGATTCAATTCAAAATCATTCGCACGATCCATAAAGTTTTCAATAAGTTTTCCTAACCAAGATATTAATTTTTATTTTCTTGAATCCTTATTCGATATAAGCCTTATCACTTGTTCAAGGCATTCTCAAATTATTCAATCCAACTATCGCACGAGACCTATGAATCTGTTTGAACATTTCTAAAATAAACCATACACCACTCAGGAATTGAGTCACCCAATTAAATCCTCAATCGATGCTCGCATCAATCGCTAGCATACTTACCCAGTCATTCCTTAAAATTCCTGTACGACACCTAAGCATTGCCTAGTAAAATCTTAGTCTCGTATATATATATATATATATATATATATATATATATATATATATATATATATATATATATATATATATATATATCATGTTGATAGTCAATACTGGTGCTGTAGTCAGTCACTTCTTTAACTCTTCAAAAGCGGCTTGACACTCATCGGGCAATAAGAATTCTTGATCCTTACAAGTCAACCGAGTCATAGGTGCTGCTATCCTTGAGAAGTTTTCCACGAACCGTCGGTAATATCCCGCAAGTCCAAGGAAATTTCTTACCTTCGCTGTTGATTTAGGAACATGCCATGTCTCGACTGCCGAGATCTTTTCTAGATCAACAGAAATACCATCTTCCGTAACAACAAGCCCAAGAAATGAGACTATGTCCAAAAAGAACTCATATTTTCTGAGCTACGTATATAACTGCTCTCTCCTCAAGGTCTCTAGAATAATCCGCAGGTGCTTCTCGTGCTTCTCGTGACTCTTCGAATAGACAAGTATATCATCTATGAAGACGACCACGAACTGGTCCAAATACTGGTGAAAGACTCGATTCATTAAGTCCATAAAGATAGCTGGAGCATTGGTCAATCCAAATGGCATGACCAGAAACTCGTAGTGTCCATATCTTATCTTGAATACGGTCTTCAGAATGTCCTGCTTTTGTACCTTTACCTGGTGATATCCTGATTTCAAATCTATCTTCGAGAACACCTTGGCTCCACTGAGCTGATCAAATAAGTCATCAATGCGTGGCAATGGGCATTTATTCTTCACAGTCACTGCATTTAAGGCTCTGTAGTCAATGCACATACGCACTGACCCATCCTTCTTTGGTACAAACAACATTGGTGCTCCACAGGGTGATGCACTTGGTCGGATGAAACCTTTCTCTTCTAGTTCTTTCAACTGTGCCTTCAGTTCATCCATCTCCTTCTTCGCAAATCTGTAAACATGCGATGCTATAGGTGCTGCTCCCGGTGCTAATTCAATTGAAAACTCTATGTCTCTGTCTGGGGGTAGTCCTGGCAATTCCTCTGGAAAGACGTCTTAAAATTCTAAAATAATGGGATGATAGACAACATCGTCCATTGCAAGCTGCATACCATCAGGATTTCTGTGGATCCTCGTACAAACTCAAGTTCAGGCTGGCCTGGTACCTTAAATTTGACTAACAGGTACAACTCCACCTCCAGTAAGAATTCTAATACAACTAGGTAAAGGTGTAGAGGCAATATTGTGTTTGACAATAAAACTAGATGATATGAATGAGTGGGTGGCTCCCGTATCAAACAATGTTACAGCAGGAAAAGTAAAAGGAAGAGTAATACCTGCTATGACATCCACCTCCTGATCCATGTCATCCACTTCCAATGCAAAAGCTCATCCGTTCCTCTGTGGTTGTCCATGTCTGGCCCTCGTGAACTGATCCTCCTGAGTAAGTAGTGGTGGTCCTCTCTGAAATCCTGCTGCTACTGGGGGTCGAGGTGCTCCCGGTCTAGTCATCTGCTGAACTGGCTTCGGTGTTGGAAGCACTAGCCTCTGAACTAGTGGTGGAAGTGTCAATGCCTGTTGCATAGGACAGTCTCTCATAATATGTTATCCGGAACCACATCTCATACATTGTCCTAAGCGAGTTCGACAGTCTCTCATAATATGCCCACGTTTTCTACAATAATTGCAGTGGGGCTTCTTTGGGATCTGGTACGGTCCTGCTCTGTGCTGCTGATGCTGCTGTGCCAAGGGACGTCTGATAGGCCCTCCTTATTGTGTCCTTGCTGGTACTGGCTGTGTCCTCGGTTGAACTCCTTTTCCCCTAATGATGGTCTCTTGAAGTCTAGCTTCTGTTAATAGTTCAGCATAAGAGATCCGGGACTGTGAGCTAGTGTAGTGTTGGAGCTCCTGAGTCAGTCCGCGATAAAATCTCTTAGCCTTGGCCAAGTCAGTCGGTATCAGGGTAGCGCCATATTTACTGAGTCGACTAAACTCGATATCATACTCGTCAACTGTTTTGTTCCCCTACTCTAGGTGAAGAAACTGATCGTACAATGCATCTCTGACAGTGTCCGGGAAGTACTTCCTCTCAAAGCACTCCAAGAACTGCTCCCAAGTCTGGTATGTACCCAACTGGCGCTCCATGAATTCCCACCAGTTATGAGCATTACCATCTAGAAGCGTCCTTATACCTATCATCCATAGGTCCGTAGGTAACTGCGATGCTTCCAATAGCTTCTGCGTGTGGGTGATCCAGTTGGTAGTCTCCTCTGGGCTCTCCATGCCTATGTACGGCTTTGAACCTATCTGTATAAAGTTCTTTACTGAATTAACTCAAGCTTGAGGTACTGGAGCTAGTGCTTGAGCTGGTACAGTAGCCTGTGCAGCCATCCTCTCAAGTGCTACCAGAAATTCTTGCCTCTGCTCGGCTGCCTGCTGCCTCTGTTCCTGCATCATCATCTGAAAGAATTGGAACAGCTGTGTCTGGCCATCTTACGGTGCTGGGAAAGCTGGAAGGTTCCCATTAGGTGAAGCGGGAAGATCAGATGGAACTGGATTGTGGGTCTGTCCATCTGGCCCCGGAAGTCTAAGAATCGTTGAGGTCCCTCCTTGAGTCTGACCATTGAATCTAGAAGGTGTGTCGCCATCGGCAGCAGTACATCCATTTTGCATATCCATCTCTCTGCAGGTGATGTACGAAATGATTAAAAGAGGTACAGGAATCAAACAGGATGCAAGCATTTAAATAGGAAATGTTGAATGGGAAGATGAGTTTTAGTCAAGCGTGGATGAGATCCTTATACTCTATTCCTATACGCAGTCTTGTTCGGTACAGTAACGTAACCGAGACAATATATTCTCGACCTGCATGGGCCACCACAAAAATATGTCACGCCCCAGTCCCAAAATACGTAGGACTAGGAATACGTAATACGCCAGCCGTATGTATACGAACTTTAATTTATGGAAACCATATACACACGTACGCTGTACATGAATATCCAATCCACCAGTGGTAATATACTATTAACAAGTTGTAGCGCCCCGTTCCCGGGTGCGGGGAGCGCGGCTAAGAAACACAAACGGTATCGTTCGATCGGGATAGATTGAATTAAGAACTCGTCCTCGTTATGGATTTGTTTCTTCGGAATCGATTCCCATATTCAGTGGATTGCGTCCCAAGGGTCGGCTTAGCGGCAGAGTCAGGAGGGACCTCTCCGCTGCTATCTTTTTTTGCCTCGGTTTTCGATGTCGCTTGTTGCTTTCGTGCTTTGAGTTGGTTTTGGGATTTGCTTGTTTTCCTTGAACGGTTTCGATGGTTTTCATTGTTTTCGTTCATTGACTTGCACTTCTATTCCGAGATTGGAAAGAGAGGAAGAAGTATTAATCGAGCTGTTCGTGTGCAGGTGAACGAGCAGTAGGCGGCTTGCGAGCGGAGTTGTGAAGCGCCTCTTTCCTTCTTCTTTCCAAAAATCTAAGTGAGTGGCTACCAACCCGATTAGCTAGCCCTGCTTCCAAGCATCACTCCTTTGCCCCGATCAAACGATACCAAGTAATAATAAAAGAAACCAAGATAAAAGAGAATAGACTTGGTTAATACTGCTTGTCAATCAAAAAAACTGTGAACGGTTACTTACTTGCATGCGTGTTCGCTCGGAAATATTTATCATATGCATAATACAAGTTAGAATGTATGCTCTTCTTTAAATTATGCTATGAACATAACTCATCCTGAATGCAATAATCTGATAGGGAGACTATGCCAAAGTAGCTCTCCTCCTGTTACTGTCTCGTGCCTGTTATTGCCCTGATTTGCCTCAACTGCTAACTTAGTGTATATGTTGATCACGGACAACTTGTGCACAAGGCCCTTAGTTCCTGCGGACGGTCGCTGGGGCACTGGCACCGATCCGATCCGGGCGGGAACTCTCCTGTTTAGTCATCCTGTGCAAGGACGGAATGACGTGCAGCACTCCCGTGCTCTCGCTGCATACTATCCTCGTCAGTGACTAAAATTGGTCCAATATGGCATCCAGCCAGTGATTCCCTGTATATTTAAACCTGTTGCATACTAACTTGTATCTTCGTGGCAGGAAAGGCATGGTAAGTATTGTGCAGGTAATTCAGACAGTCAGGTAAAATCTACCTAACGGTGGCACGTTCATTTCAGTAAATTCTATATGCTGCTTACTTGTAAATAAACTAAGGCAAGATAGAAACCCACAAAAATATGCATGCTTCACTAAACAACGTATTGATTGGTATAGTCAGGCTAGCTCGCCTTCACCAGCATGTTTCGATATGCTGACCCTCGTTGAAACAGGTTCTCCGCACCAAGGCGAACCGAGCGAGGAGCCGAAGTCGTCTACCCGATCCAGTCCAACTGTTGGCGCATCTTCACCGCGCCCTCGAAGCCTTTTGAAGTCCGAAGCTGCAACTCTTCATACACAAATGCAGCTCCGTGGCAAAGCGATCCTCCAGCCTGGAGGTCTTTATCATTTTGAGTTTATAAAGGGATGTAATGTACAGGACTGTTATCTCATTTTGAGTCAACCCTTTTGTAAGCCGTTCGGCATATTAGCTGACTCGTTCAGGAGTTTGTAATAGATGTTCATTATCAATAAAGAGAACTTTTCTATGTTTCAAATCTGTGTTTCAATTTATCTGCGTACTCTGAATATGTGCTTGCTATGCAAATCATTAAAGCCTTGTGCGGGTGCAACTCCAGGCCCGCACGGCGGTCACGATTCGGGGGACGCCTCAAGTGATTCTACGGAATTGGGTCATGACACAAGTCACACACAATCTATATCTCATCCACAGCACAAATAAATAAATAAATAGTAATAAATAACTGAATATCAAAGATGAGTATCAAAGTATGATAGTCGGATGGAAACAAATCCACTGCAAATCGACTATACTAAAACTACTAAAGAGAGAAGAGAATCAACTCTAATATAAGAATAAATGTCTCTAAAAGAATAGCAACATAATCTCTAATAGTTGCAATAAATCACAGATACTCCGAAGGTAAGACCTCTTCAGTCTGATAAGTAGCATCAGGTTCAGGTCCATACTCCTGTGGAAACTCTGGCTCGTCTATATCTGGAAAGGGACCAGGTCTTCAGAGGGACGTAACAAGATACATAATAATATGCCAATAAGTACTGAAAAGTAAACATCTAATGGGGTCGCCTAACCATCTATGTATATGCAGTTTGAGAACAACTTTTCACCAAGTGGGCTATCTGGCCATAAAATAGGATTGGCATGATTCTCTCGGAGAATCAGGGGCCTATAAAGTATGTCGTCTTTTGAACGACAGAGGCCGCCAAGTAGTATAGGGGTCATCACGACCGCGTATCTCCAGCGGAGCGTACGGGTTACATAAAAAGAAAAGTGCAAAGGAACCCAAATGTTTTACTTGTTATTCTTCCCACCCCATGTTCTAAGCATGTCACATCCATGACATGATAATACCTCTAATAACTGCCAGGTCTACTAGCATGCAAAGTTTCTATCGGCAGTTACCCCTATCCGTCGCACGACCTATACGTACCAGTGGCCAGCCGAGTATGCAAGTTCGTATCCTATATGTGACTCACACTCATGTAAGAATAGTATCATGGCCAATGAAACATAAAATGCCTCATGATAATGGGGTGGTCTCATAAAGTAGGTCCAATGCATATACATAAATAAAAATATAATACGACGACACCGTCGTTGCACCCAAGTTTCCTTGGACGCGCAATATATATAACAGTTAAAATATATAAACTAAAATAAATAGAAATAAAATATGCATGCATCATATGGAATATAAATACAGTACAATGGCAAGATACTTGTCTGGCAAAAAATTTGTATAATGTAAGCGTCCAAATATCAAGAACACGGGATCAGGAACTAAAGCCTCTGAACAAACGTCTCCGGATGCTGAAATAGACATCACCAACATTTTCAGAATCAGCGAGATAGCTAGAAATTACTACCCTTTCATCCAATTTGGACACAGGGGCAAAACAGTAATTTTGGGTCGAAGTGGGGTCCACGTGTGCCCCACTTTGCACCGAAAAGCATGTCAGGGGTAACGGTCTCTAAATAGAATAAATAATAGGTCAAAAAAACTCTAAAAGTCAGTACAAACTCAACGGTATATCCAAATGTGGATTCCGGTGAGCCGAACACAATTTTGCCCAAAAAGTCAACCGTGGGACCCGCCAATAGGCAACTTGGTCAACTATCTCAGAATTGCATAAACATTGGGTCACAGGACTAGCACGATACCACGAGTCCAGTGGCATAAGTTTTGTCGTATTCTGACGAGCGTGCACTAAATGGCGCAGGTTTTACAAAAGTTGCGACACAGGAGATTTTCTGCGGATACGGGCTGATTCCGATTCGCACACGCGTTCGAATCAGTTTCTGCAAAAGCCCACATGTTTGGGTATACTGTGCGCACCTTTTGGTATACTTGGTACACGACGGGGAGGTCCCGTTTGGCAGAGCGCGCTCTGTATCACAAATTTTGGATTTTAGAAAAAGCAGATTTTTGGGGTTTTTCATCTAATTTATTTTAACATACAACAACTAAAAAATTATTGTATTTTACAGAAAATAAACTAGGATAGGTGGTCTTCGTATACCAAAAAGAAAACCAAATTCGAATCTCTGTGGTGGGAGATACGAATCCGTAAAAATGGGTAGTTACCGCAGTTTTCTGCGATCCCAAAAGTTGTCATTTTTTGCCAACTTGGTTGCTATTTTTGCCTAGATTTACGCGCTGTTCGAGATAAACTAATATATAGATATGGAAGGGGGTTAATTCATGAACATACCGATGAAGACGGGGTCGAGTTTGGTCGAGCGGGGGCACGAAAAATAGGGCTTGAACACAGGTACGTTGCAGTCAAATTCTGTCGCGTGTGCGGCATCGCGGTTGTGCGGTCTTAGCGTCAACGGTGGTGCAGCTAGGTCGCAGGGTGGCGATGGCGTCTCTAGGTCGAGAGGATGGAGTCGGGATAAAGAGTTTAGGGTTAGGGTTTGTTTACTGTGTAATATATATACGGAAAGGGGCCGGGGGTTGAACGCTCGCGCGCGGGTGTGGGAATGAGCTGCAGCCGCTGTTGTTGAGGTTTCCTTAGTATTGCGGGTTTGGTTGGGGGATCTTAATGGGTATGGTTGGCTAGTGGGTTTAGGGTTTAAAACTATTAAGAATTCTTTTTTGCTTATTTCTTTCTTATTCTTTTTTGTTTCTATTTGTAATTCTTTTCTTTTCTATTTCCTTCTTAATAACTCCTTGTGTGTGTATATATATATATATATATATATATATATATATATATATATATATATATATATATATATATATAAAATTCTAAAAATTTGTATTAGTGCGTACAATAAATCTATCAACTGTCCATAGGATCTCCTATATGGAATAAATTAGAAAAAAATTATAATTGCTCCATAAATCCCCTAAATGCACAAACACCTAAAATAAAAATTAAATAAATTCTATTTCCTCTAATTAGCTCATAATTGCTACAATTTAATTAAATAATTAATTAAAATAGATTAATACGGTTTTTAGAATTAGGGTTTTTATATTCTACCCAACTTATAAAAATTTCGTCCTCGAAATTAAAACTAAGCCACGTTAGAAAGTCAAGGATGGTATAAGATATAAATTAACAAAATAATTTCATACCTTGGTCTGCGAATATGTTCAGAAAACTTTTGCGTATGTCGCTCTCGCGCTCCCAAGTAGATTCTTCTGGCGCACCATGCTTCCACGCCACGCGAACCAAGGGAATAGACTGGTTCCTCAATACTTTGTCTCGATGATCAAGGATTCCCACGGGTTGCTCTTGGTATGACAAGCTCGGCCCAATGGTGATCTCCGAATGGTCGAGAACATGACTGCTGTCTGCCATATATCGCCTGAGCTGCGACACATGAAATACATCATGTACTCACTCAAGTGAAGGTGGTAGCGCAAGTCGATATGCCACTTCTTCCACTCTCTCTAGCACGTCAAATGGTACAATATACCTTGGACTCAACTTGCCGTGCCCTCCGAATCTAATGGTGCCTCTGGTAGGTGATATCCTCAAGAAGACATGATCGTCCTCTTTAAACTCTAAGGGACAATGATGAAGGTCTGCCCACTGCTTCTGCCTGTCTTGCGTGGCTCGCAAGTATCCTTGTATCTTCTTCACTGTCTCTACGGTGTTGACCACCAACTCTGGTCCCAGAATCTGACGTTCTCCCACGTCACTCTAACACATAGGAGACCTACACTTTCTTCCATTCAATGCTTCAAACGGAGCCATCTGGATACTCGCTTGATAGCTATTGTTGTAAGAAAACTCCACAAGATGTAGGTGGTCCTCCTATGATCCTCCAAAGTCTAACATACAAGCCCTCAACATATCCTCAAATGTCTGAATAGTAAGCTCTGACTTTCCATCTGTCTGTGGGTGATAAGATGTACTGAACTTCAGACAAGTTCCAAGACTCTCCTACATGCTCCTTCAAAAGTACGATATGAAATGCGAATCCCTGTTTGATACAATGCTAACTGGTATGCCATACAATCTCATGATCTGCCTCATATATAAGTCAGCCAAAGCTTCTGTAGACTGACCAACTCTAAAAGGTAAGAAATGGGCTGACTTGGTGAGTCGGTCCACTATTACCCATAGTGCATCTCTTCCATTTGGACTCTTGGGAAAACCAGTGACGAAGTCCATAGTGATGTGCTCCCACTTCCACTCTGGAATCGGAAGTGGTTGCAATAATCCTGCTGTTATCTGGTGCTCCGCCTTTACTTGTTGACATACTAGATATTTGGCTACAAAGCGAGCTATCTCTCTTTTTATTCTATGCCACCAAAAGTGCTGTCGTAAGTCACGATACATCTTGGTGCCTCCAGGATGAATAGAATATATCAAACTATGAGCTTCTGTCATCAGCTCATGTCAAATTCCTCCATTGGGAACTTATAGACGATTACCACATCGTAATATCCCGTCCTCATGAATGCGCAATCCTGTCTGCTCTCCAGCCTCTGTCCTTTCCTTCAATCTCCTGAATCTGGCGTCAGTAGGCAAGGCTGCCTTGATCCTCTCTACTAATGATGATTATACTTGCAAGTTGGCTAGTGTCCCATCTGCTCCGGGTAATATTACTTTAATGCCAAGCTCTTGCAAGTTCTCCAATAATTCCTTCTGTGTTGTCAAGAAATAAGCTGCTGGTTTCCGGCTCAACACATCTACTACAACGTTAGCCTTGCCTGGGTGATAATGTAGCTCTATCTCAAAATCTTTCATCAACTCAAGCCATCGACGTTGCCTCATATTTAACTCCTTCTGCTTGAAGACATACTTGAGGCTTTTATGGTCTGTATAGATCTCCACTCGTTCCCCATATAAGTAATGTCTCCATAGCTTCAGAGCAAATACCACGGCTGCAAGCTCCAAGTCATGAGTCGAATAATTCTTCTCATGCACTCATAACTGCCTTGATGCATATGTAATCGCCTTGCCATGCTGCATCAATATGCATCCCAAGCCTTTTCCCAATGCGTCACTGTAGATCACATAACCTCCTAATCCTGATGGAATAGTCAATACTGGTGCTGTAGTCAGTCGCTTCTTCAACTCTTCAAAAATGGCTTGACACTCATCGGTCCATAAGAATTCTTGATCCTTACAAGCCAACCGAGTCATAGATGCTGCTATCCTTGAGAAGTTCTCCATGAACCGTCGGTAATATCCAGCAAGTCCAAGGAAACTTTTCACCTTCCCTGCTGATTTAGGAACATGCCATGTCTCGACTGCCGAGATCTTTTCTGGATCAACAGAAATACCATCTCCCGTAACAACATACCCAAGAAATGAGAATTTGTCCAAAAAAAACTCACATTTACTGAGCTTCGCATATAACTGCTCTCTGCTCATGGTCTCTAGAATAATCCGCAGGTGCTTCTCGTGCTCCTCGTGGCTCTTCAAATAGACAAGTATATCATCTATGAAGACGACCATGAACTGGTCCAAATACTGGTGGAAGACTCGATTCATTAAGTCTATAAAGATAGCTTGAGCATTGGTCAATCCAAATGGCATGACCAGAAACTCGTAGTGTTCATATCTTGTCCTGAATGCGGTCTTCGGAATGTCCTGCTTTCGTACCTTCACCTGGTGATATCCCGATCTCAAATCTATCTTCGAGAACACCTTGGCTCCACTGAGCTGATCAAATAAGTCATCAATGAGTGGCAATGGATATTTATTCTTCACAATTACTGCATTTAAGGCTTTGTAGTCAATGCATATACGCACTGTCCATCCTTCTTTGGTACAAACAACATTGGTGCTCCCCAGGGTGATGCACTTGGTCGGATGAAACCTTTCTCTTCTAGTTCTTTCAACTGTGCCTTCAGTTCATCCATCTCCTTCTTCGCCAATCTATAAACATGCGATGCTATGGGTGCTGCTCCCGGTGCTAATTTAATTGAAAACTCTATGTCTCTGTCTGGGGTAGTCCTGGAAATTTCTCTGGAAAGACGTCTTGAAATTCTAAAATAATGGGATGATAGACAACATCGTCCATTACGAGCTACATACCATCAAGGATTTCTGTGGATCCTCGTGCAAACTCAAGTTCAGGCTAGCCTGGTACCTTAAAAAAATGCTATCTCCAAAAAAATCGTAGAAAGCATGGTACATGCTTAGCCAGTCCATCCCAAGCACAATATCAAAAGTTGGTATAGGAAGGACTAAGAGTCGGGCGTTCATCTCTCTGCCACGTATCACTATAGGACCCGATCTACAAATTCGACTAACTGGTACAACTCTTCCTCCGATAAGAATTCTAATACAACTAGGTAAAGGTGTAGAGGCAATATTATGTTTGGCAAGAAAACTAGATGATATGAATGAGTGGGTGGCTCCCGTATCAAATAATGTCACAGCAGAAAAAGTAAAAGCAAGAGTAATACCTGCTATGACATCCACCTCCTGATCCATGTCATCCACTTCCAATGCAAAAGCTCGTCCGTTCCTCTGTGGTTGTCCATGTCTAGCCCTCGTGAACTGATCCTCCTGAGTAGGTAGTAGTGGTCCTCTCTGAAATCCTGCTGCTACTGGGGGTCGAGGTGCTTCCGGTCCAGTCATCTGCTGAGCTGGCTTCGGTGCTGGAAGCGCTAGCCTCTGAACTGGTGGTGGAAGTGTCAATGCCTGTTGCATAGGACAGTCTCTCATAATATGTTATCCGGAACCACATCTCATATATTGTCCTAAGCGAGTTCGACAGTCTGTCATAATATGCCCACGTTTTCTACAATAATTGCAGTGGGGCTTCTCTGGGATCTGGTACGGTCCTGCTCTGTGCTACTGATGCTGCTGTGCCAAGGGACGTCAGATAGGCCCTCCTTGTTGTGTCCTTGCTGGTACTGGCTGTGTCCTCGGTTGAACTCCTTTTCCCCTACTGATGGTCTCTTGAAATCTGGCTTCTGTCAATAGTTCAGCATAAGAGATCCGAGACTGTGAGCTAGTGTAGTATTGGAGCTCCTGAGTCAGTCCGCGATGATACCTCTTAGCCTTGGCCAAGTCAGTCGGTATCAGGGCAGTGCAATATTTACTGAGTCGACTAAACTCGATATCATACTCGTCAACTGTTCTGTTCCCCTACTCTAGGTGAAAAAACTGATCGTACAATGCATCTCTGACGGTGTCCGGAAAGTACTTCCTCTCAAAGTACTCTAAGAACTGCTCCCAAGTCTGGTATGTACCCAATTAGCGTTCCATGGATTCTCACCAGTGATGAGCGTTACCATCTAGAAGCATCCTTACACCTGTCATCCATAGGTCCGTAGGTAACTGCGATGCTTCCAATAGCTTCTGCGTATGGGTGATCCAGTTGGTAGTCTCCTCTGGGCTCTCCATGCCTTTGTACGACTTCAGACCCATCTGTATAAAGTCCTTTACTGAAGCAACTCTAGCTCGAGGTACTGGAGCTAGTGCTTGAGCTGGTACAGTAGCATGTGCAGCCATCCTCTCAAGTGATGCCAGAAATTCTTGCCTCTGCTCGGCTGCCTGCTGCCTCTGTTCCTGCATCATCATCTGGAAGAATTGGAACAACTATGTCTGGCCATCTTACGGTGCTGGGAAAGATGGAAGGTTCCCATTAAGTGAAGCGGGAAGATCAGATGGAACTGGATTGTAAGTCTGTCCATCTGGCCCCGAAAGTCTAGGAATCGTTAAGGTCCCTCCTTGAGTCTGACCATTGACTCTAGAAGGTGTGTCGCCATCGACGGCAGTACATCCATTTTGCATATCCATCTCTCGGTAGGTGATGTACGAAACGATTAGAAGAAGTACAAGAATCAAACAGGATGCAAGTATTTAAATAGGAAATGTTGAAAGGGAAGATGAGTTTTAGTCAAGCGTGGATGTGATCCTTATACTCTATTCCTATACGCAGGCTTGTTCGGTACAGTAATGTAACCGAGACAATATATTCTCGACCTGCATGGGCCACCACAAAAATATGTCACGCCCCAGTCCCAAAATACGTAGGACTAGGAATACGTAACACGCCAGCCGTATGTATACGAACTCCAATTTATGGAAACCATATACACACGTACGTTGTACATAAATATCCAATCCACCAGTGGTAATATACTGTTAACAAGTCACACACAATCTATATCTCATCCACAGCACAAATAAATAAATAAATAGGAATAAATAACTGAATATCAAAGATGAGTATCAAAGTATGATAGTCAGATGGAAACAAATCCACTGCAAATCGACTATATTAAAACTACTAAAGAGAGAAGAGAATCAACTCTAATATAAGAATAAATGTCTCTAAAAGAATAACAACAAAATCTCTAATAGCTACAATAAATCACAGATACTCCGAAGGTAAGACCTCCTTAGTCTGATAAGTAGCGTCAGGTCCAGGTCCATACTTTTGTAGATACTCCTGCTCGTCTATATTTGGAAAGGGACCAGGTCCTCAGAGGGACGTAACAAGATACATAATAACATGCCAATAAGTACTGAAAAGTAAACATCTAATGGGGTCGCCTAACCATCTATGTGTATGCAGTTTGAGAACAACTTTCTACCAAGTGTGCTATCTGGCCATAAAATAGGATTGGCATGATTCTCTCAGAGAATCAGGGGCCTACAAAGCATGTCATCTTTTAAACGGCAGAGGCCGCCAAGTAGTATAGGGGTCATCACGACCACGTATCTCCGACGGAGCGTACGGGTTACATAAAAAGAAAAGTGCAAAGGAACCCAAATGTCTTACTTATTGTTCTCCCCACCCCATGCTCTAAGCATGTCACATCCATAACATGATAATACCTCTGATAACTGCCAGGTCTACTAGCATGCAAAGTTTCTATCGATAGTTACCCCTATCCGTCGCACGACCTATACGTACTAGTGGCCAGCCGAGTACGCAAGTCCGTGTCCTACATGTGACTCACACTTATGTAAGAATAGTGTCATGGCCAATGAAACATAAAATGCCTCATGATAATGGGATGGTCTCATAAAGTAGGTCCAACGCATATACATAAATAAAAACATAATACGACGACACCGTCGTTGCACCCAAGTTTCCTTGGACGCGCAATTTATATAACAGTTAAAATATATGAACTAAAATAAATAAAAATAGGTCAAACGAACTCTAAAAGTCAGTATGAACTCAACGATATGTCCAAATATGGATTTTGGTGAGCCGAACACAATTTTGCCCAAAAAGTCAACCGTAGGACCCGCTAATAGGCGACTTGGTCAACTATCTCAGAATTGCGTGAAAATTGGATCACAGGACCAGCGCGATACCATGAGTCCAGTGGCTTAAGTTTTGTCGTATTCTGATGAGCGTTCACTAAATGTCGTGGGATTTTGCAAAAGTTACGATACGGGGGATTTTCTGCGGATACGGGCTGAATCCGACGCGCACACACGTCCGAATCAGTTTTTGTGAAATCTCACACGTCTGGGTATACTGTGTGCACCTTTTGGTACACTTGGTATACGACAAGGCGGTCCCGTTTGCCGGGGCGCGCTCCGTATCACAATTTGGAATTTAAAAAAATAAATTTTTGGGGTTTTCCATCTAATTTATTTTAACATACAGCAGCTAATAAATTATGGTATTTGACAAAAAATAAACTAGGTTAGGTTGTCTTCGCATACCAAAAAGAAAAACCTAATTCGGATATCTGTGGTGGGAGATACGAATCTGTGAACATGGGTAGTTACCGCAGTTTTCTGCGATCCCAAAAGTTGTTATTTTTTGCCAACTTGGTCGCTGTTTTCGCCTAGGTTTACGCGCTATTCGAGGTAAAATAATATACAAATATGGAAGGGGGTTAAGTCGTGAACATACCGATGAAGACGGGGTCGAGTTTGGTCGAGCGGGGGCACGGGAAATAGGTCTTGAACACAGGTACATTGCAGTCAAATTCTGGCGCGCGTGCGGCATCTCGGTTGTGCGGTCGTGGCGTCGGCGGTTGTGCGGCTAGGTCGCAGGGTGGCGGTAGCGTCTCTAGGTCGAGAGGATGGAGTCGGGATGAAGAGTTTAGGGTTAGGGTTTGTTTACTGTGTAATATATATATAGGGAAAGGGGCCGGGGGTTGAATGCTCGCACGCGGGTGTGGGAATGAGTTGCAGCCGCTGTTGCTGAGGTTTCCTTAGTATTGCGGGTTTGGTTGGGGGATCTTAATGGGTAGGGTTGGCTAGTGGGTTTAGGGTTTAAAACAATTAAGAATTCTTTTTTTTCTTATTTTTTCTTATTCTTTTTCATTTCTATTTGTAATTTCTTTTCTTTTCTATTTCCTTCTTAATAACTCCTTATATATATATATATATATATATATATATATATATATATATATATATATATATAATTCTAGAAATTTGTATTAGTGCGTACAATAAATCTATCAACTGTCCATAGGGTCTCCTACATGGAATAAATTAGGAAAAATTTATAATTGTTCCATAAATCCCCTAAATGCACAAACACCTAAAATAAAAATTAAATAAATTCTATTTACTCTAATTAGCTCATAATTACTACAATTTAATTAAATGATTAATTAAAATAGATTAATACGGTTTTTAGAATTAGGGTTTTTACACCATTGATGCTGTCCCCTAGTTCGAGAAATGCCTTGGCAACCTAACGGTCCTGAATACTTTCAATATTCTATACTTTGCTCGGAATGACTATCATGATAGCCTTCCTGCCTCGACTGAGTGGATCACAGATAGTGAAGTGCGATGAATTATGGCATGCATATAAGTGACAAGCATTAAATCGAGGCAACGAGTACAAGATAGCATTTAAGCAGGTAAGAATTTTATTTGTGTGAACATAAGCATAAGGAAACATATAGTATAGCCTTTACGTTTAGCACGGTTCTAAGAGGCAGTGCGAAGAGTGAAGCCGTACAGGGACGTATCGAGCGACATAGATCTAAAGGCATAAAGTGTAAACAAGTGAGACAGTGCACTACGAAGAGTATATGAAGACCTACTAGAGGCGTAGCGGGGTCTACTTGCACAAAGGAAAGGTAGCATGCGAGGCTCTATTTATAAGAAAATTTTTATTTTCATGTTCTAACACAAGCAATATAAGTTGGGATTACTCCCTTAGCTAGGTGCGTTGTATTCTTTATTAGCATGCATGGGGTGATTCACCAAGCGACTAGCATGTATCGTCCATATTTTAAGTGTACTGGCTAAGCAAAAACAAGTTTATCATAGCCACCCACCTTAGCGATGATTTGCCTCGGTCGAGCGATACTCCGAGCGAGCCTTTGAAAGTCTAAGTCTGAACTCCTGAAGGGCCAAGTCTGGAAATCCTTTGCCTCCAACGAGGCTTCTCGCTGAGAAAAGTGGGTCAAGTTATTGTACTTGTGTCATTTGAATCGGCTGTCCACTTGAACGGAACGGGTCATTACACTATACACCACTCAGAAAAAGTCTCATCCTCGAGACTTTCTGAGCGCAAGCCATTCTATCGCACTATCGAATCTATCTCAAGAATAGCAATCGGTACTAGTAGATTCGTTCAAACATAATTCCCTACTCATTCTTTATTCTGTGTTGTGTGTACGATGGGTCAGTCTTATTGAATGACTCTATCATTCAATCCAAGATATGACTCGGTCGCTACTGCGCCTTAGCACAGAACATATATCACTTACAACAAAGGTTCACTAGCCTCCTCTGTGTCACATCATAGATGTGAATGCTAGGGGTTGGTGCTGACGTTCGCAGTACTGGTCCTTTCTCATTGCTCTATCCATGAGGCCTCTTCCGGTCTACCCTTCTCGATGCCATCATTTGGGAAGTAAGCTCAACCCTCTTTGCCGCTATCAATACTGTCTCAAAATTCTGGTAGTCATGCACCTCTACCATAAGTAAGATCTCTAAATGAAGTCCCTGCTAGAATCTCATTGCTCTCTCCAACTCTGTTGTCACCATGGTTGGAGTAAACCTTCTTATTAGGCAAAACTCTGCCGCTTTGCCATCTACCGTCCTTCCAGCCCGCTTGAGGTTAGTGAACCTTTGCTGTAACTCACACTGAACCATAATCCTAAAGTATTTCATCCTGAACTGGGTCCTGAAATTATCCCATAAAATAGGATGCCTCAATCCTACCTCCATCATAGCCCACCAATCTCTTGCAAGATCTTGGAGTTATAATCGAACAATGTCAACCTGTTCCTCGGCCGAAACTTTAGCTGTTGCCAAAATGGTCTCAATATCCTAGAGCCAATTATCTGTCGTGATTGCGTCCTCCATGCCATCAAAATATCTGGGGTTCAGTCTGCAAAATCTAACAGATGCCCAAGTATATTTTCTCCCGCCTCGTTCTATGGTTCATGATTCGAGAATTCGGTCATGATTTGATTTGTCGATTTGCTTCATGATTTGATTCAGGAATTTGTTTTAGGACATTGATCCGAGATATTAATTTGGGATATTGATTCGGGATAGTGATTCAGAAATTGATTCATAAATTGATTCGAGATTTGATCCAGAATTTGGGTTAAAATTTTGATTCGGGATTAAGGTTCGAGAATTTGTTCGGAGATCTTGGTAAAGCTGTATCCTGGATTTGTTGTATAGTATTGTATTTTGTTTAGTATTGCATGGTTGATCCATTCTCTGTTCGGTAGACTCGGGCTAGTAGATTAGACATATAGTTATTATTTTACCCTTATCACTGGATGGAGTAAAGGGTGTAGTTCTACTCGGGAGACGATTTGTGATCCCGATCTTTGTTTGGTTTAAGGGTCGTGGATCTGCTCCAGAGTGGTTCATGCACTTCCTTACCGCTGTTCGACGATATTATTAGATTATTTTATCATTCTTTCGAGAGGACTAGCAATCGCCCTGTATATCGGGATGATAAATTTGGATAAATTTAAGGACTATCATTTAAATCAGAGGTATGATTCTGGGATATTGATTAACAAACTCTTATGGAATTTTTTAGACCTAGGGCACGTGCCAAATATTGTTATTGTTGGATTTCTCAAATTTGGATTATTGTGCGAGTATTTCGTGAAATGAGGCAAATATTGAGGTTATTAATATATGGTTTTACCCGATTTCCCAAGTGCCCCAACTTGATACACTTCTATATTTTGGTAGACCTTAGGGATCTTATGTTACTGGGTAGCATAGTATTTAATGGTCTTGTTCCTTACTGATATGGATGATATACATATACATGGTGGATCGAAAAGTTGTGTATATAATTTGGTGGATCAAGGGATTGCTGATATTAAATTCATGATTGATTTACTGCCTTAGTGACTTCTAGTATTTGTACTTATAATCGGATAACTTTGTTAGATGACACCTATATTATATTTCGAAAGTTAAAGGACTTCTTGATTGTTATTCTGTGATCATTGATTCTAGTGAGCCAGAGGGTCTGGCATTGGTTTGGTGATTGATTTAGTATCTAGTGTTGTATTTCCTGACATAATATTCATATTCCATCGTAGATGGAGAGACTATTGATGGATTAATTTAGCTGGTAGACTAACCTGACGGTTAGATTGTCTGATTCATTGACTGGCTATCTCTATTTCCTGACTTGACTACCTGTACTCGTGCTACCGACTACCAGGTTACCCTTTGAGGTACTGGTCCTGTTATCGCACTGAGGTGTTCCGTGTTCATTTGTGTACTATGGTGCTATTCTTGATTATAGCGCACTAAGGTACGATTGTATATTATACTTGTGCACTGAGGAGCTACCCTGTCCCTGTTATTATAGTATATTATATTGTTACCTGCACGGGTTCCTTTATGATTGGTCAGTGATCATAGCTTAGCGTGGTAGAATGTTTGTTTATTGATTGTTGCATTACGCTCTAGACGAATCTAGGTTTGGAACTGTCATGCCCCGATATCCCGTACGAACCGACCGCCCCCGCTGGGCACGAATCACCGCTCCAGCGCTTCCGCGGGACGATCGTTTCCATCGGGATATGATACCGTACGAGCCTGGGGTTGCGCCCGCATAAGGCAACATCGTTAAAGTTGTGGCTATTATTGAATCGATCGAGTACGCAGCAGAGTGACAGTGTTGCAAACAATAATCTATCTAAATAAATGGGGCAAAGATCGAGGCACGAGGTTCTCTGAATATAATGGCATCATTCCATACATTATGTCCCTCTATACAAAAGCAGCTCAAAGCAATCGATACAGCTCAAGACATCGAAACTAGATTTTTGGGTCCTGGGAATGAGGCACGGCTATCGCTTCCTCAGACGATCCAGCACCTGCGAACAAGCAAAACTGTTGGTGGGTCAGCACTTTAGAGAAAGTACTGGTGAGTCTAAAATCAACGAACAGAAGCAACATTCACTAAAACCAACACTAAGTAATTATGTTATAAAATATACATTACTAGTGATCTTTCTAGTTTTACCTATGTTCAATACATGCAGTACAAGAACGGAGTCATATTACTTCTTTTTGGAAACATCTTTAAAAATAGAGTTCATGTTCGATTCATTCAAGCAAGCAAGACAAGCAGTTTATTCTACTATCAGGGTGTGCACAACGTCTCTCGTGAGCTATACCCAAAGACTCTAGGGACAATGCACCATTTAGGAACTATCCTTCTATCAAGCGAACAAGATAAACTATCTATATGCTTTCGATCCCCGAGAAACTCAGGATCAGTAGCAGAAATCTAGCTAACTAATGACTCATTTATTTGATGCTATTAACAGCTGTAACTCATGGTTGCTCTTCACTAACATTATAGCAGTCGAGACCAAGGTTCATCTATGCACTAATAGCTATTGTTCGACCGATGCGAATGCATGAAACACTATCAAATAAACTCTACGATGCAGACGAAATGAACTAGCAGACCATCTATCTCTTCTCCTCTATCTTTGGTGCGGACTGACTGCCATCTCAGAATCAAGTTCAAGCACGATATAGTTCTATCAAAACACAAGCGATATGGGGACAAGTTCAAGCAATCTCTTACTCTTTCTTATTAGCATAGCAATGGTTCTCTAATGACAAGCATTCAAGTTCAAGCTAAGCATGCAGTTCTATTATTCATGCAACAGAAACTATAATCTTCTTAGCAACAGGCATTATAAAACTCAAATTCATTATTAAGACATGCAAAAATTAGAGAATAAAGTTCTGCCTACTCACCTAGATCAGTCGTCTCCTAGTTCAATAAGAAGCACTTAAGGAAGATATCATTTTTGAGTCCGCAAACCGATTTTACTTGTATATAGTGCCTACGGGGAGCGGAGCACTACATACTTACCCACCAAGAAAGAGTATCGTCCTTAAAACTCAAGGAGAAAATTTTGATATCCAGAGCAGCGATAGTCTTCATCCCTCACCATCCTCAATCAAAAACTCTAGCAAACCACAAGCACGAAAGTGCAACTCTCAAGCAACAATTCAAATCTAGAAAAAAAATTTACACCACTTTGAGAATATCTATGGACTTATTGTATGGAACGCTCTATTCAATAACGATATCAATGTACAAGGAATCATCATCTAAGAACAGCAGCAAAATGGGCATAAGGCCAAAAGATGGAGTTGCTCTGATACCATTATGTCATGCCCCGATATCCCGCAGGAACCGACCGCCCCCGCTGGGCGTGATTCACCGCGCCAGAGCTCCCGCTGGACGATCATTTCCATCGGGATATGATATCGTGCGAGCCTGGGGTTGCGCCCACACAAGGAAACATCGTTAAAGTTATGGCTATCATCGAATCGATCGAGTACGTAGCGGAGGGACAGTATTACAAATAATGATCCATCTGAATAAATGGGGCAAAGATCGAGGAACGAGGTTCTCTGAATATAATGACATCATTCCATATATTTTGTCCCTCTATACAAAAGTAACTCAAAGCTATCGATACAGCTAAAGGCATCGAAACCAAATTTCTAGGTCCTGGGGATGAGGCACAGTTATCGCTTCCTCAGACGATCCAGCACCTGCGAACAAGCAAAACTGTTGGTGGGTCAGCACTTTGGAGAAAGTACTGGTGAGTCTAAAATCAACGAACAGAAGCAATATTCACTAAAACTAATACTAAGTAATTATGTTATAAAATATTACATTACTAGTGATCTTTCTAGTTTTACGTATGTTCGTTACATGCAGTACAAGAACAGAGTCATATTACTTCTTTTTGGAAACATCTTTGAAAATAGAGTTCATGTTCGATTCATTCAAGCAAGCAAGACAAGCAGTTTATTCTACTATCAGGGTGTGCGCAGCGTGTCTCGTGAGCTATACCCAAAGACTCTAGGGATAATGCACCATCTAAGAACTATCCTTCTATCAAGCAAACAAGATAAACTATCTATATGCTTTTGGTCCTCGAGAAACTCAGGATCAGTAATTGAATTCCAGCTAACTAATGACTTATTTATCTGATATTATTAGCAGCTGTGACTCCTGGTTGCTCTACACTAACATTATACCAATCGGGACAAGGTTCAGCTCTGCACTAATATCTATTGTCCGACCGATGTGAATGCCTGAAACACTATCAAATAAACTCTACGATGCAGACGAAATAAACTAGCAGACCATATATCTCTTCTCTTCTATCTCTGGTGCGGACTGGCCGCCATTTCTGAATCAAGTTCAAGCATAATATAGCTTTATCAAAACACAAGCGATATGGAGACAAGTTCAAGCAATCTCTTACTCTTTCTTATTAACATAGCAATGGTTCTCTAATGACAAGCATTCAAGTTTAAGCTAAGCATGCAGTTCTATTATTCATGCAACGGAAATGATAATCTTCTTAGCAACAAGCATTATAAAACTTGGATTCATTATTAAGGCGTGCAAGAATCAGAGAATGAAGTTCTGACCACTCACTTAGATCAGTCATCTCCTGGTTCAACAAGGAGATCTTAAGAAAGATTTCTTTTTTGAGTCAGCAAACCGATATCTCTTGTACATAGTGCCTACACGGAGCGTGGCACTACAGGAACCGACAGAGGTAAACGTAGATTCGCACACAGCGTACCCGTACTACGGTACGACATCTAGGGATGATGATCGTGTAACCACGGCACGAGATTATATATAATTATAGGATTAATTAGGTAACTAAAATTGGTAAAAGCATTCGGAGGGAATGGAATCCTGAGATTGTGTATGTGGGCCACTCATTATACTGCAAGGCTGGTCACTACATGATACTGTTTATCAATCGCAATAGTGGAGTGCATTATTCGACCATTAGTATTAGTATATCCGAGCCAGCATTTCCCTTTAGGGGACCTGAAACTTTTACTGATCTATTTAGCGCATTGGCCTTATGAGGGACTAGTATATTTTATCTACTCTTGGTGGTATATTAATAGACTAGCTAGCCCTGCTCGGACATAGTACGGTCTGAGGATTCCTATATTGTCATGACCTGCACCCGGATGATCGGGACACGAGTACATGATACGTCCAGCCTACGCTGCAGTATCGACGGTAGAACGCTATCTAGACCATAATAGAATCATACTAATATAACTAGTTCTATCATGTACTCAATCACAATATTCTAAAGGAAGAATGAATAAGGAAGATAATCTAAACAATAATCTAAAAGAAATAAAACTAGAATATAATATGAAATAAGAAACACTAGTCTAGATATGTCACCTCATGGTCCACAGTGAAAGAGAAGTCATGACTATAACATCACTCTGAAAACCAGGATCATCGAGCACAACAATCCTAAAAATATTATCCAGTCAGGATGGAACGAGCACAACTCCAATAATAGTTCCAATTAAATGATAAAGACTAAAAAACAATAATAATAAAATAATACATGATGAGCAAATAAGTAATGAATCATGGTACGACAATAGAGTAAGTAGATAAATAAAGAAACGATAAAAAATAAATAGGGTGAACATGAGAGTATGGCATAAAGACAAGTATATAAGTGAGAGCAGTAGAAGAAATAGTTACAAAATGTATCTAGCAAATATAGAGTACAACCAACAAGTATAGAGTAAAACCAGCAATACTGCACATAAATCTACTATGTTAAAATATCACTTTCGACATGTAAATGGCTAGAGGTAATACGGCTCATCGCATGTGAGGTGTGCGTCTGCTATCGTTCAAAATTAGACCAGAAGGGATGGTTCAAGATTTTGGGAATGTTTACATATATATTAAGATATTTCTCCGTCCGAATAGTACAATGAATCCAAGTCCTGACATATTAATCAAATACGAGGCCAGCCAGATAATGTAAGTGATGCCAGTAAGTGATTCCTGATATGATGCCAGTAAAAGGGTCCTGATATAGGCCATACAAGTATGATGCACACATCTTATGAAGATGAATCCATATTGTACCAATCCATATATCCATGGTATCGAGAAATCAGGTAAAATAGTACTATAAACATATATCATAGTAAATATCAAATAAAAAAACTATCAGAGAATGTACTCGTCTGTCGTCCGATACTGAAAATACAAGTCAGTATCTGTAATAGAGTCCAAGTAACCTATATATGAATTATTATGTCAAACAGGTATTTTGGAATCATAAATATGTCAAATTAACTCTAGTATAGGTTTTTAAGTCGAAACTAGGTCATCATGGTCAAACTAGGTCAACACCCAATTTTGGGTTCCAAAATACCTATCAAGTTGCCCTATGTATTCATATTAGCTAATACTAAGTTTTCTAGGTCATAGTACATAGGTATGAGTATACTATGTGTCATACTATATATCACTAAGTAGACTCTTATATATAAGTATTATACAATACCTTAGCTATTACCTAGTATCTTACTTATTACCTTACTAATATCCAAGTATCCCATGGATACTAAAATACTCACTCACTTATATTCACATATACACAAGTTGTACAACCTCTACCCTTACTCATGACACTGGTGTACCCCCACTTAATGACACCAATACCTAGGATACACTTATCCTACTAATACTTTACCCTCACTAAATTGGTATCTTAATATCAACACACTCCACATACTCTCACTTGTGGAATACTCAAAGATATCATACCAACCGTTGTATACATGCTGCCATTCCCTTTCCTACAACCCATCTTCATGTGTACTAAGCCATATGTATATCCATTTTCTACACTTGAGCACACTCAATTCTGAATTCGATACTCATAATCACATGAACTGACATCCAAAAACCCACTGGCACACCAGGTGATGTGAGACACATACATATAAAGTTGGTTTATTGGTGCACACATATTCCCTTATACACTGCTGCAGATATTTTACTACTATATCCCTCCACCTTCCTTTTTTAATATTCTGGGTGTAAAATACCTTGTCATTACACATACGAACATAAGAAAACACTATAATCTCACTGATATAAAAATCTGTGTAAGTAGCACTCAACTCACATATAATCTAATACTCCATACAAATACAGTCTCCATAAATTGGTTGTATAGGCCTAATGTCACGCCCCGGTCTCCCGCGAGCTCGATAGTCCCCGTTGAACGTGAATCACCACGTTGCAGCTCTCCCGCAGGACCATCGTTCCCATTGGGACGTGGTGCAGTGCAAGCTTAAAGTGCGCTTGCACAAGGCCAAAGCTTTGATACAAGGGCAAGTAAGCTATTCGATACTGAAGCAGCGGCACATAACATTGCAGAAAAGTGAAGAACTCAATGGCATATGAAAATAGGCTCTTTTATTGATAATCAAAAGTGTTACAAGCGGCACATGGCCGAGATTACAATTCGCTCAAGAACTCTTCTCTCGATTACAATAATACCGTTCCATACATTATGTCCCTCTATACATAAGCAGCTCAAAGCAGGCACAAACTCTATGCGGCTCAAAGCATCGACTCCAGATTTTTGGCTCCTTGGGATGAGGCACGGCTATCGCTTCCTCAGACGAACGAGTACCTGAAAACAACCAAACTGTTGGTGGGTCAACACTTTATACAAGTACTGGTGAGATAAAACAACTGAACAGAAGCTACACCCCCTGAAACCCACACTAAGTAATCATGTGGCAAAATATTGCATTACTAGTGATCTTGCTAGTTTTACTTAGGTTCTTTACATGTAGTTTGCTAGCAGAGTCATATTTCTGTGTATTTGGAAACATGCTTTGAAAATATTATTCAAACAACCAATCAATCGAGGCAACCAATTCAAGCACGAAGAATCCTGTTCAGGTGTGCGCAGCGTGTTCGGTGAACTATATGCAAGGATTCTAGGGACAAGCAGCATTTAGGGACCATCAATCAAGCACACAATTTAACTATCAATCAGAGGTCGGTCCTCGAGTAACTCAGGATCGGTAGCGGTAATCCAGCTAACCAATGACTCACATTCTGATCCTATTAGCAGCTGTGACTCATGGTTGCACATTACTGCCGAAGCAGCCGTAGCCAAGGTTCAGCTCTGCACTAATAGTCATTGTCCGACCGATGCAATGCATGAAGCGCTAACGGGAGGTCTCTATGATGCAGACAAAATGAATAAGCAAGCATAAGCATAAACTCATATTTCTTACCCCATGGCCGAACGGTTATCCCTGCAGCAGACATACAAGTTAGCAATAATTTACATAACATATATGTTTACTGTTCTCTAGTTTCCTGTCCGTCTCTGCATCAAACAGTTAGGTATGCAAGAAGGTTAGCCTAGCATGCTCCCTAACGACCTGAATGCAGCTATCTCCATGAACTTCTCTAGTGAAGACTCAACTCTTCTCAACAGAAGCACCGCCTCCCTCTAATAGCCACGCCCCCAAGATCCCGAAGGACAGGACATCAGGACGCACTATTAGTCTTACCCCATCGCACCTCCATCCTCCATCCAATATCCATGTCCCGAGCTCAGGGTGCGTTATTAGTCTTCCACATTTTATTTGTCCCCCATCCACCACAAGCACCCATATATCACTAGCACATCTCTTTCACAATAGCACACAACATGACATATCACATTCCTAATAGCCGCGCCCCTAAGATCCCGAAGGACCGGACGTCAGGCGGGCTACTAGTCTAGCGCACACACAAGACAAGCATTTACTCTCACATCGAAACAAGCATTCATTCCTTTAAGCTTAAGCATTCAAGACAAGCCATATAAACACGATGACAAGCAAGCATATGAACGATCTTTCAGTTGAGACTAGCATGGCACGGGTCTATTTATCATATCAAGTTAAACATGCAGTTATATTCTTCTTCTTTTAACAAGACAAGATTCGATAGCGGTGTCAGTGTTTCTAGCATGCAACATTTCTTATTCTTAGCATGGCAATGGCTCTAACTCTTTTAAGCAGAGGTAGGTTCTATCATTCTTCTTATGAAACAATCTTCTTAGCATGCAAGCATTTAAAAACTCAGATTTATTATTAAGTCATGCAAGAATCAGAGAATGCAGTTCTGCCCACTCACATTGATTAGTCGATAGGGAACTCTCCGAGAAGACTTCCGTTCGAGCAAGCAAGGCGATCTCACTTGTATGTAGCATCGACACGGAGCGGGGCACTACACCTACTGTATCAATAATAACTACATGTTGCACTCCCTTGCATTGCACCTCTTCATACTCACAATACTCTATTCTCACTCACTCACTCACTCACTCACTCATATTCCCCCTCAACTTAACATACTGTGCACACACCTTGCTTTGTAACCTGCTGCAACAAGGCTTGCTACAAAGCCAATGCAGCAGGTTATTGCATTCCCCCTTACCACTGTGTGCTACCCCACCTGCAGGGAACTCCCCCATGCTAACATTGTTAAGAGCATGTATTACACAAGATTGTAACCTGCCACCCTACCTGAACCCGAGCATTCCCTTGCCTGCACTCCCTCTACACATGACCACAACACACACACACACACTGCAACAACCATCACTTGCACTCCTAAACTCCAATTTATCCCAAAGATAGTTATACTTAGATGCCCCCACACAAGTATACAACTGTGGTTAAGTTGGTGCTCCTAACAACTGTTGTTGCACTCCCTGGCATAAATACAGACACATACATGCACCCTTACACTCAACCTAATGCTAATATGTTTATCACTCATGGTATCCTGATAATATGGTACCATATAGATACACCATAATCAACACATACTATATACTACACTAAACCAAAGTATCACCCACTCTTAGCTCAATGCACTACCCAACACAGAGTCATACTAGATTTGCAGGGACTGTTGCTATATAATCCCAAGGCCAACTCAAAATCATAACTGATACTCATACACTCAAACCTTTAACACTGGTATATACAACAATCTCATTGATATATATCAATCCATATGCATGTCACCCTCCCCTCACATGGAACACATACACATGCATGCACCCCAGCCTATGCACACTCTCCTCAAAACAACACATCTAAATGCACTCTCCAACCTCCTACACACATACACACTAATACCCATGCATCTACACATGCCACTCTACCATAACTCAACCCATGGCATACTCAACCATATGCACACAAATCTCATACAATACCAATGTACTCTCAATATACTACCAAGTATCAAACACTTATCATGCACCTCCAATTTACCCATGATACTCAATGAGACACCATCAATACCAACCTCCAAATCGCATGAAACATAAATTATAACTAAAATATGATATGAATACAAATATAATGCTCTATTATAGTGCCATTAAATAGAAATTAACACCAATAGGTCCAAAATCCTAAAAAATCCTAAATAACCAAAACTACCGATACGTATCATGGCGTATAACGACACAGACTCTACGTATCTATTTATGGACATAAATACACAACCATAAACCTAATTGGATACCACAAACCCCATTATAACATATGACAAACATTTGATGGACGTAAATTCGTAACTCCACCAAAAGGCCTAAAAAAACCTATGTAACTATTGAAAATGACCTCCCTATCACCATTTCTTCACCTATGGGATTGGGTATCAATATGGGTAGGTCCCTAATGGTTCAAAATGATATTCTAACATAGAAAATGACATAAGAATATGATTTTACCTATTAGGAGTTAGATACCAATAAAATATTCCAATTTTGGACACAAGGAAAGCTTGTACACAACTTCTAGCTAGCTCCTCTCCAATGGTACTCCTTGCAATCTGTAAACCTCCCGACCAATTTAGGGCTTAATTTGAATTAAATCGAGGAGACTAGGATTGAATTGGATTCAATTAGGATAAATGTACGACAATCATATGTCTTATTATACCTTACCGTTGCTACGAGGATTGGAACGCCACACTAGCAGTTACCTTCAACCCAATATCACCAACATCTTTTAGACAGGCCAGACTACCCATCTGACCATTGTGTAACCATAGATACTCATTATTGCGTCCTATTTTAACTACGCAATATTCGTGTAAAAGAATGTCTTGTGCATTATTAATCTAATTAAATTTGAGGCCAATTTTACCTCAGACGAAACCAAACCAGTCCCACATACACTCTTGCACGTGGACCAGCCCACCCCAAAGAGCCCTGGTCGGCCCAAATCCCGAGGCTAGCCTATAATTCTCCTCCTATATAAATATACATTTTTCTCTACTAAAAACCCTAAAAGTCAACATCATCACCACCCGCAACATTATCACCCGATCCCTAGCCGACTTCCCCCAAGCCGCCAACCTGCCCTCAGCCACCACCACCGCCTCTGGCACCACCCCCGACCAGCAACACCTTCCCCCCCCCGACCGGCAGCGTCCCAGCCAGCCCAGCCGCCGATGCCGTCGCTGCAAAGCCGCTGCTACACCTGCTGCAGTTGCTGCCGCCACTGCCGTTGGTTGCCGCTCGACGCCGGAGCCACCACCGACCGCCTGCAAGCATACACTTCGACGAGGCAGACCCCCCCGTTCCACCATGCGTAGGTAACCACCTGATTTCCTTTTCCTTCATTGTATAGTTGTGTAGTTGTATCATCGTGTCCTTGCGTCGTGTGTCGGCACGAGCAAATTAATATGGACTATATATGTGTATGTAGGTATGTTAATTTGATTAGAATAATAATTAATAAGTTAGTAATTAATACACTAATAATTACCCTAATCATAAGACCTATTATTTTTAAGACTTGTAATTCACCTGAAAATCTAGACATTAACCTAGTATGCTTAACATGGAAGATGAGGACAGGTATTGTACAAGACATAATTGCTTCGTAACCCCTTAACTTTAGTAAATTATTGTCGCAAGACACACGCTGACAAGGACAGAACATGTGTACATCCTAGCTACATGCACCCGTGTAGCCGTCTTTGGTCAGTCATGAACTTGTGACAATTCCTAAGAGCAACATAGAGTCTATTTATTGTCTTAGTGTCTGATATTAGATTATTATATTATATTTTGTGTTTAGGACTATTGGATCAGCTAGGAGACACTGCAGGAATCGGCTTCTGGCATTCACAGCTTGAGGACTCAGGCAAAAGATACCTTGCCATATTTACTGTTTGATCTAAATGATGCATATGTTGTATGATTCTGGTTGCTGTATTTCATATGACTATGTACGTTCGAGATTGACTCGGGTGCAGTCGACGGATACGTCGATGATTAGTATACTTGACCTAGTCACTAGCAGACTCACCCCATGGGAAGATACTCTGATATCTTCCGTGACCTGACACCTTACACGTTTTACTGTGATATATGCATGTTGGGATACGGGTCCGCGTACTCGACTAGCTATCGGTGCGTATGACATGCATCACGGTTAGTACGTAACTCAGGATTATTTTATTTGTAGAGACTGGCATATAGAAATGTGGTACACACGTCGAGTATTCGACTAGCGTATCTACATTGGGCGGGGAAGACAGCTAATAGGCGTATAGGATACACACATTGGACTCCATAGTATCCGGAGGAGCCACGGATCCAATGACTTTCTTTATTGCAGATACCACGCTCTTCGGAGTGATACAGACATATATATATATTGCAGATATCTCATTCTTCGGAATGATGGACGTTACAGATACCATGCTCTTCGGAGTATTGGACGTTATGCCTACGCCTACCCATACGTACCAAAGTTGTCTTCATATTGCATTCACTTAGATGGTTAGCACACCCTTTATTATATTTATTTTATTCAGTATTTATATATGGCATGCTTCTATGTATCTTGTTACGTCCCTTTGAGGACCTGGTACCTTTCCAGATTTGGACGAGGCATATTATCCCACAGTGTACGGCCCAGGACAGAAGACGAGCTTCGCTACCGCAGAGGAGCTAGAGGTGTTACCGTCAAAGTTTCCGTGATTACTTGGTAGGCATTCTGCCTAGGATTCGGAGCATCATTATCTAGTCAGCCGATGCCCTAGTCATTACTCTTTTATCTATCATTTCAGTACTTTTATTTCGTCATAGTAGTGGGTTTGTCCCCACCAGACATTCTTGATTGTACTATGATATTTTGAGACATGCGCTTATCTTCCAGTAGTTATTATTAGTACATTCTTGCTATTTATTTGTGGATGAGATTAGATTTACCTGTTACTAGTTGATATTGGACTTATTAGTTATTTAGGACAGCGTAGCACTCTTCGTTGGATCCATTAAATTGGGATATCCTCAGAGACGTGACAGCTGGCTATTGCCACGTGGCCTAGTTCTATATATTTTGGGACTGGGGCATGACACAATCTCCAATGCTCTATGTGTAATGCCCCGCTCCGAACGGTTACTTATGGAACACTAAGCTGCTTCGACTCGGTTGAGAATCGAGTCTCGGGGAAACCTTACCGCCAAATTAACACGGACGAAGTGCAATGAACCCTTCAAATTAATCGAACGACTTCTATTGAAATGAGTCCAAGAGTTTTGTTGGTTGCTTTGCTTCTTGGTTTTGTGTTGCTTTATGTTTTGAGTTGCTTTCGATGACTTGGTTTTCATGATTTCGCCTTCTCGCTTGCGCGTTCTTTTTGAATCGTAAGGGAAAGAGATCGAAGTATGCTAACCAAGTATTGTTGCATTTTCAGGACGCATAACCAAAAAGTGAATATCGCTTAAGGCTTCCCCATCCTCTCGTTCAATTTATTCGGTGAGTGGCTTAGGCCCTTCGATGAATCTTTCAGTTCACATGGCTAATAAAATGATCTCTAGTTCACCAAATGTTGCCTCACTAAAAAGATAAGCTAAAGAAATGAACTGCATGCTATAAATAGAGTTTTGCTTACTTCAATTAAATATTGCCCTTACTCACTTGTTGCATCACTATATCGTGCATGAAACCTTCTTGGTTAGTGTTTGTGTCATGTGTAAAAGAATGAAGAGAATAGTCTAGTGGTCCGCCCTGATGTTCCGGTCCTACGGGATCTAGGGGGGTGTGGCTATTAGATTGTTATATGCTTGCTAATATTGTGCATCCTAAGAGTTTGATTGATAAATATTGCTTGCCATGCATGGGTCTCGGACAACTTGTGCATAAGGTAATAGTCTCTCGATCGGTTTCTGGGGCACTGGAAATCGGTCGGTCTGGAAGAGATTGTGAGAGCACCCTGATGTTCTGTTCCTACGAGATCTAGGGGGTGTTGTTGTCCAATAATGGGGAAACTCATAGACCGTCATATAGATAGGGCGCATGCTAGGTTTACCTTATTGCATACCTATCATTTGTGACACCAAAAGATTGATACATAAGTTTATGCATATATACAAATTGTGCCTAACTTGTGTGTCTGCTGCAGGGATAACCGCTCGGCCATGGGTAAGATTATCATATGCATATGCTATATATCGTTTATGTTTCCTTGCATAAATTATTAAAAAGAAACTAGACAACCAGAAAGATCACCTAATAATGCTAGCTTCATATGCTTACTTAGTGTGGATTTTTAAGATGAGTTTGGCCACGGTCGCTCACCAGTACATGTGGTAGTACTGACCCACGTTTGTGGAAAAATATCCAGGTACTAGAAGCGAGAGTTTGGCAAGCATCCTGAACCTGAATCAGCGTATGCACACCCTTCCATAGGACTGTGTTCGTGCTGCTTCCTCCGTTGCTTACCTCTCCAGTGGGCTACTCCTCTTCTGCTAGATGTTTTATTATTTTGTACCTACTTCAAGGATGTAATGTAATGGGCGTTGTGGCTAGTTTTGTGAATATAAAAAGAGTTGTAAACCTTCTAAGGCATATTTTGTAACTCAGCCAAGCAAGCACTTTGTAATCCAAATCTTCAGTATTCAATAAAATGAAAGTATTTTGTGTGCTATCAAATGTGTTCAACTTTGGTTCTCTGTATTTTTACTCTGTGCCTATATATGTATATTTTCGTCTATCTTGTGTCTTGTGCAGGTACGTTGCCTGGTGCAAGCGCAACTTAGGCTTGCACGGCATCGCGCCCAAGCGAGGACGAACGGTTCTGTAGGGACCAAACGAGGACGATCGGCCCCTACGGGATTGGGGCACGACAGGTGGTATCAGAGCATGGTTTTACGCCCTTGGCCTCTTCAAACATCATTTTCGAAAATGATATGAGTTTTTAAACAATTTCAAAAGTCCCAAATTTTGAAAATTAATTTTGAATCTATAAGAAGTAAATCGAGAGTGTGAAAGATCCCTAAGAGTATGAAAAACCCAATGTCCCATTCAATAAGTCCATAATACGTTATGAGACTAATGCAAGCTACTCTCTTTTGCAGCAAAGATGACAAAAATAGGTGCTAGTAACCCCGAGACATCGCGCGCAGCAAGCGTGAGCGATGAAGACCCGCACGTCCGTATCAATGGCGCGCACGTATCGGTGAAGACCGCACGCGACCAAGTCGTCCCGTTTGGCGGGGCGTACTCAGTTCCGGGGTAAAACTGGGCGTTGTTTTTCCTATTTTTAGATCGTGATTCACGATCGCCACAGGACACGACACACCGAGCGGTGTGCACGGGCATCGAGAGGGTCACGCAGGGTTCGCGTTGCAACAGACGGAATCAAAAATGGGTCAACGAGCAGAGAGAAATGAGTACCTGAACAGGCTCCAGAAACCGAAGTTTCTCGTGTCCGCGTCGTGTCCGAGTCGACACGAAGTGGGCCGTGTCCTATGTCCGGACCGTGTCCGCCCTAGGGTTAGGGTTTAGGGCTGCTGTTGGCCGGAGGCGGCAGCTCGGGGCTGGCCGAAGGGAGGCCGGGGGAGCGGAGGCGGCCGAGGTCGTCGGCGACGGCGCGCCGGAGCGGGCGGGGGATGGCTGCTGCTGCGGCTGGGTCGTGGGAGCTGGAGGGTTTGCTGGGGGGAGGAGGAAGGAGGAGGAGAGGGGGCCGGGGGTGGCACGACGTCGTCGGCGGAGCTGGTGGGAGGCGGTGGCGGCTCGCGGCGAGGAGCCAGGGTGGTGGAGGGATCGGTCGGAGGAGAGAAGGCTGCGGGGGAAATGGGGGTTTTAAAAACTCCCTGATTTTTCAAAATTTTTAAAACTGGATTTTTCAGAATTTTCTGTAATTTTTCGAGAATTTTTGCTAATTAAAAACCCGGGTATTTTTGCATTAAATAAAATTAAATGTTTTTAAAATATATTAAGATATTATGAAAATAATATTTTTTGGTGTAAAATAAAATACTGGACTTAGAATAATTTTCCTGGAATTTATTGGTCCCCGAAAATATTTTTAAAAGCCCCAAAACTATATTTAAAAATAAAATTAATTAAACCGGGTTGAACCGGGTTCAAACCGGGCTGAACCGGGCTGAACCCGGTCCAACCAAACGAACCGGACCGCTGACCCTAGTGGGTCGGGTCGGGTCGGGTCCGCCCAACCCGCGACCCGCCCGATCCGAACCCGCTGACCGCTTCCCCCACGAATCCCTCTCCCCCGCGACTTTCGCCCGGCCACTCGCGCCTCGCCGGCCACGCGCCGCCCAGCACGCGTTCCCCGGCCGCCTCGTCCGGCCCACGCACCCCTACGACGCTGCCTCCTCCGCCGCCCTGCTCGGCCCCGACCCAGCACGCTGCCCTATTTAAAAACCCCCATTTCCCCCACAGCCTTCTCTTCTCCGACCGATCCCTCCACCACCCTGGCTCCGCCCCGCCTCGCCGCGAGCCGCCACCGCCTCACACCAGCTCCGCCGACGATGTCGCGCCGCCCCCGGCCCCCTCTCCTCCTCCTTCCTTCTCCCCCTAGCAAACCCTCCAGCTCCCCCGACCCAGCCGCAGCAGCAGCCGTCCCCGCCCGCTCCGGCGCGCCGCCGCCGCGGCCGCCTCCGCTCCCCCGGCCTCCCTTCGGCCAGCCCCGAGCACCGCCTCCGGCCAACAGCAGCCCTAAACCCTAATCCTAGGGCGAACACGGTCCGGACACAGGACACGGCCCACTTCGTGTCGACTCGGACACGACGCGGACACGAGAAACTTCAGTTTCTGGAGCCCTGTTCAGGTACTCATTTCTCTCTGCTCGTTGACCCATTTTTGATTCCGTCTGTTGCAACGCGAACCCTGCGTGACCCTCTCGATGTCCGTACAAACCGCTCGGTGTGTCGCGTCCTGTGGTAATCGCAAACCGTGATCCAAAAACAGGAAAAACAATGCCCTGTTTTACCCCGGAACTGAGACGCCCCGCCAAACGGGATGACTTGGTAGCGTGCGGTCTTCATCGATATGTGCGCGCCGTTGATACGGACGTGCGGAATTTCGCAGAAGTTGATTTGGATGTGCGTGCACACCGAAATCAACGCGTATCCGCGGACACCGTCCCGTATCCGTCAGTTCTGGAATGCATCGTAACTTTGTATACACACGTCGGATCAAAACGAAACTTGCGCCATCGGACTCGTAGCGATACGCTGGTCCTGTGACCCAAGTTTGGTTCGATTATGAGAACGTTGACAAAATCGCGAATCGTGGGCCCCATAGGCTCTACTTGACGGGCGATTTTGTGATCGGCTCATCGGAATCCAATTCTGGAAGTTCCGTTGGGTTCGTATCATCGTTCCTGACTTGTTGACACTAAGTTTGGCAATTTTGGAGAACTTTATCTCTGACACATTTTTCGGTGCGAAGCGGGCCACATGTGGACCCCGTTTTGACCCAAAATTATCATTTTTGCCCTTGTCTCCAAATTGGACTCAAGGACAGGCGTTTCTAGCTATTTGATATTTTTTGAATCTGATGGTGATGTTTGTTTCAGCATCCGGAGATATTCCTGGAGATTTCATAAATATAGAGCTACAGTTGGAGCTAGAACCCCAGGCAAGTGTACCTTGCCAAACTCGCAGTGATTCCTGTTATAGTACTTTGCTTGAGTTCCTTGTATATACATATATAATCTTGATATAAATGTTCAACCGAGGACCGTGTGACTTTACTCAGCGTTCGATTAATAGTCGGGTGCCAACGCCGTACGCGACATTGTGTATTGTCATCTAGACATGGATACCGAGACCCTATATTTCTCGTACTTGTCTTATCAAGTACATCATAACCCAGGACACCTGACACTATTCATGAGACAGAGTCTTTCTGAGATATTCATGGTGATTCTGTATAGGATACAGGTTTCATGACATATTCTTTACATATATGCTTAGAGCTTATTATGACTTGCTGCATTAGATATGATCTTACGTGGCATGGACATGAGACATTATGGTCATGAAATGTATGATTACATTGGGTGGGGAGAGACACACAGGCTACAGGTTGATTATATTATGCCGGCATCGTAGTCTCCCTTTGAGCTAGACAAACCACATGATATCACTGTTACCGGCTTTCCGACACAGAGCTTGTGGTAGTTTTAGCCTGAGTTCTAGTGCTGCTCTCATCTTGCATCTATCACTTAGCTGGTTACATAGTTTATCCTATTGTTTATTTATTGCTGCACTACATTATCTATTTTGGCTTGAGTTATCTTGTACCTTGCTATGTCCCTTGAGGACCTGGATCTGGATTATGTCCCCAGGTATAGCCGAAGAGATCCATCCAGAGATATACCGTACAGGAGCACTTCCAGGAGCTGTACCAGAACCTGAGAACGAGATCGTACCAGAGGACTTCTCCTGAGTATTGGCTTTATATAGTCAGTTATTTTTGTTTCTATTTCCAGTTCCTTTATTTCCTGTCTATTGTATTGATGTATCAGACTTGTTCTCGGATTATTCACCGAGACACTTTTATTGAGATTTGTTAGTTTATTCTATTTGTATTATTCTGGCATTTAATCTGTGATTATCTGTTGTGGATGAGATTAGTATAGAATGTGACTTGTATCATTTGACCTAATTATTATTGTACTACAGCTTAAGTATGCCCTGATGGATCCATTAAATTGGGTTTGTCCATCGGTGCGTGCTGCTGGCCATTGCCGCGCAACCAGTCCCTCGATATTTTGGGACTGGGGCATGACATGGTTTTTATGGTGGCCCATGCAGGTCAACGACTAAATTGTTCGGTTTTAACTTAGGGACCGAACGAGCCTGCAATAAGAATAGGATAAGTTTTAGGATCTCATCCACTTGCTTGAAACGTTCTTGATATCCATTTCAGATTCAAATTAATTTCTTGACTTGCATCCTGCCTTGATTCCTGTGCACCTCTTATTGTTTATTTTGGTTGCAGGGTTATGGATTCACGAGAGAACGACGAGACTCCTGTCAAATCACTACGAGATGCTGTGGTAACCAACGAAGATGAAGTAACACTAGTGGATGGAGGACAATCAGCTCAACAACATGCCTCGAGAGTCCAACACGATGACATTCCACGATCGACGCAATTTACTCCACCAATGCCCATAATTCCACCAGGGCAGGCCATGGACGGGCAGCAGATGTTTCAAATGATCTATGCAATAATGCAAGCTCAACAAGAGGCTTTGAGTCGCAGCCTAGTAACTGCACTGGAGCAGGCCAACCTACCAGCCCGACGGCCATCGACGGGCTCTATCACTGACTTTCGCTAACTGAAGTTCCGCACATTTTTAGGCAAGGAGGAGCCTACTGAAGTTCACGAACGGCTCACCAATACTCAACATCAATTAGAAGCAACTGAGCTTCCAAGAGAACGTTGGATGACTGCCGTTAGAATGCAGTTGACGAACAATGCTCATCACTGGTGGCTATCGGAGGAGACACGGCTCGGACCAGACCGAGTCACTTGGGAAGAATTCTCCAGACTCTTTCAGGAAATGTACATTCCAGCCATCGCTCGAACTGAACTTCGCGACAAGTTCAATAGCCTCACTCAAGACAATATGACAGTGAAAGAGTACAACGCTGAGTTCATTCGTCTAAGTCGCTTCGCCCCAACATTGATCCTGACAGAAGAAGAGAAGGCCGAGAAGTTCTTCGACGGACTAAACTTTGAGCTATATAAACTAATTGGATCCGTTGCACCTACTTCGTACTCGGACGTCCTTGCTGCAGCACGACGCATGGAGCGCGTCATCAGGAGAGAGACCAGTCTGAAGTGGCCATCCACATCAGCACCAGCCGGAGCATCACAAGAAGAAGTTACAAAAAGACCTCACATGCACCAGCCACCAGAAGCATCTCCACAGGCAATACCTGTCTGTCCATATTGACACAGGTGAGGCCATATAGAGAACAGGTGCAGACGAAAAATAAGATTATATTTAGCTTGCGGATCCAGTCAATATTTATTGAGGGAATGCCCCGAACGTCGAGAACAAGCGTTACCAGCACCAAGGCCAGCCTCTCCAATATTGGAAGCACCACAAACGAGAGTTGAAGGAGTCCTACCACCTGCTCCAGGAGGGTATCAGCCGAGGCCACCTTTGATACCCCAGGCACTACTCTTCCAGCAGGCTCAGTAGCAGAAGAATCGACTGCAAGGATGCGGACAAGCCCTGACGATGACCGTGAAGAACGTGCAGACTCGTAGAGTAGCTAATGGGCGTAAGTGATTCGTAGCTACCGTTTCTAGTATTGTTTAGCTCGTGCCTATTGGTTCGTGACCTCAGCACCAACCTAGTAATTTGGAACTTGTTAATAATAACCTAGTTTTCTAAAAAGTTGTAGTTCCCTTGCTTTAACTAGATTTTCTTTACTCTGGAAAGTGCATAACTTTTATTTTTAGGGAAACGATATTTTCCTAGGTGTCTTGTGATGTGTTCTCGAACAATACTTGCAACCGTGTCATCTCTGTTGACCGGTTATTCTTTGATTGCGAGGACGTAATCCTCTTAAGGGGGGTAGATTGAAAATCCCCTGATTTTTCAAAACTTTTAAAACTGAATATTTCAGAATTTTCTGGGATTTTTTGGGATTTTTTGCTAATTAAAAACCAGGATATTTTTGCATTAAATAAAATTAAATATTTTTAAAATATATTAAAATATTATGAAAATAATATTTTTGGGTGTAAAATAAAATACTGGACTTAGGATAATTTTCTTGGAATTTATTGGACCCCGAAAACATTTTTAAAAGCCCCAAAACTATATTTAAAAATAAAATTAATTAAACCGGGTTGAACCGGGTTCAAACCGAGCTGAACCGGGCTGAACCCGGTCCAACCAAACGAACCGGACCGCTGACCCTAGCGGGTCATGTCGAGTCTGCCCAACCCGCGACCCGCCCGACCCGAACCCGCTGACCGCTTCCCCCACGAATCCCTCTCCCCCGCGACTTTCGCCCAGCCACCCGCGCCTCGTCGGCCACGCGCCGCCCAGCCCGCGTTCCCCGGCCGCCTCGCCCGGCCCACGCACCCCCACGATGCCGCCTCCTCCGCCGCCCTGCTCGGCCCCGACCCAGCCCGCTGCCCTATTTAAAAACCCCCATTTCCCCCGCAGCCTTCTCTCCTCCGACCGATCCCTCCACCAACCTGGCTCCGCCCCGCCTTGCAGCGAGCCGCCACCGCCTCCTACCAGCTCCGCCGCCAACGTCGATCTGCCCCCGGCCCCCTCTCCTCCTCCTTCCTCCTCCCCCCAGCAAACCCTGCAGCTCCCCCGACCCAGCCGCAGCAGCAGCCGTCCCCCGCCCGCTCTGGCGCACAGCCGCCGACGACCTCGGCCGCCTCCGCTCCTCTGGCCTGCCTCCGGCCAGCCCCAAGCCGCCGCCTCCGGCCAACAGCAGCCCTAAACCCTAACCCTAGGGCGGACACGATCCGGACACAGGATACGACCCACTTCGTGTCGACTCGGACATGACGCGGACACGAGAAACTTTGGTTTCTGGAGCCCTGTTCAGGTGCTCATTTCTCTCTGCTCGTTGACCCATTTTTGATTCTATCTGTTGCAACGTGAACCCTGCGTGACCCTCTCGATGCCCGTGCAAATCGCTCGGTGTGTCGCGTCCTGTGGCGATCGCGAACCGCAATCCAAAAACAGGAAAAACAACGTCCTGTTTTACCCCGGAACTGAGTACGCCCTGCCAAACGGGACGACTTGGTAGCGTGCGGTCTTCACCGATATGTGCGCGCCGTTGATACGGACGTGCAGGATTTCGCAGAAGTTGATTTGGATGTGCGTGCACACCGGAATCAACTCGTATCCGCGGACACCGTCTCGTATCCGTCAGTTCTGGAATGCGTCGTAACTTTGTATACACACGTCGGATCGAAACAAAACTTATGCCATCGGACTCGTAGCAATACGCTGGTCCTGTGACCCAAGTTTGGTTCAATTCTGAGAACATTGACAAAATCGCGTATCGTGGGCCCCATAGGCTCCACTTGACGGGCGATTTTGTGATCGGCTCATCGAAATCCAATTCTGGAAATTTCGTTGGGTTCGTATCATCGTTCCTGACTTGTTGACACTAAGTTTGACAAATTTGGAAAACTTTATCCCTAACACGTTTTTCGGTGCGAAGCGGGCCACATGTGGACCCCGCTTTGACCAAAATTGTCATTTTTGTCCTTGTCTCCAAATTGGACTCAAGGACAGGCGTTTCTAGCTATTTGATATTTTTTGAATCTGATGGTGATGTTTGTTTCAGCATCCAGAGACATTCCTGGAGATTTCACGAATACCAGACCTACAGTTGGAGCCAGAACCCCAGGCAAGTGTACCTTGCCAAACTCGCAGTGATTCCTGTTATAGTACTTTGCTTGAGTTCCTTGTATATACATATATAATCTTGATATAAATGTTCAACCGAGGACCGTGTGACTTTACTCAGCGTCCGATTAATAGTCGGGTGCCAACGCCGTACGCGATATTGTGTATTGTCATCTAGACATGGATACCGAGACCCTATATTTCTCGTACTTGTCTTATCAAGTACATCATAACCCAGGACACCTGACACTATTCATGAGACAGAGTCTTCCTGAGATATTTATGGTGATTCTGTATAGGATACAGGTTTCATGACATATTCTTTACATATATGCTTAGAGCTTATTATGACTTGCTGCATTAGATATGATCTTGCGTGGCATGGACATGAGAAATTGTGGACATGAGACGTATGATTACATTGGGTGGGGAGAGACACACAGGCTATAGATTGATTATATTATGCTGGCATCGTAATCTCCCTTTGAGCTAGACAAACCACATGATATCACTGTTACCGGCTCCCCGACACAGAGCTTGTGGTAGTTTTAGCCTGAGTTCTAATGCTGCTCTCATCTTGCATTTATCACTTAGCTGGTTACATAGTTTACCCTATTATTTATTTATTGTTGTACTGCATTGTCTATTTTGGCTTGAGTTATCTTGTACCTTGCTATGTCCCCTGAGGACCTGGATCTGGATTATGTCCCCAGGTATAGCCGAAGAGATCCATCCAGAGATATACCGTACAGGAGCACTTCCAGGAACTGTACCAGAACCTGAGAACGAGATCGTGCCAGAGGACTTCTCCTGAGTATTGGCTTTATATAGTCATTTATTTCTGTTTCTATTTTCAGTTCCTTTATTTCCTGTCTATTGCATTGATGTATCAGACTTGTTCTCGGATTGTTCACCGAGATACATTTATTGAGATTTATTAGTTTATTCTATTTGCATTATTCTGGCATTTAATCTGTGATTATCTGTTGTGGATGACATTAGTATAGAATGTGACTTGTATCATTTGACCTAATTATTGTTGTACTACAGCTTAAGTATGCCCTGATGGATCCATTAAATTGGATTTGTCCATCGGTGCGTACTGCTGGCCATTGCCGCGCATCCAGTCCCTCGATATTTTGGGACTGGGGCATGACAATAAGTCCATAATACGTTATGAGACTAATGCAAGCTACTCTCTTTTGCAGCAAAGATGAAAAAAATAGGTGCTAGTAACCCCGAGACATCGTGCGCAGCAAGCGTGAGTGATGATCAAATGGATAGACTGATTACAATGCTTCAAAATCAAAATGATCATCATGATGTACAACAAGAACGATTTGAGGCTCAGCAGCAACGAGCTGATGCTAGAGCCTTGGCACAATAACAGCAGCTTGACTCTCTGACTCAGATCGTGACAACACTAGTAGCACACAATGGTGCATCGGGAACCCCGCAACACCTGTGACTGCCCCGACCATGCCTCAAGGAGCAGGATTAGCAGAAACTAACGAGCCTCATCGTGCAGCCGAAAAGTCTACCTTTAAAGACGCTGAGTTCCTAAAGTTGAACTCTCCAGAGTTTGAAGGCAGGACCACACCGGATAAGGTGATGGACTGGATCGCAAAGATGGAGAGCTTGTTTAGCTTTGCTTCATTACCTGCGAACAAGAGGGTGGCGTGTGCAGATATGCAGCTGCGGTTACGTGCACACGATTGGTGGGAAATTAAGAAAGCAGATCTCGCCATCAAGTATCAGGACGGTAGGATCACTTGGGGAATGTTCAAGGAAGCATTCCTTGCACAATATCTTCCGCCAGCTGTCAGGCAAAGAAAAGAAGACGAGTTTACCGAACTTAAGCAAGGGAACATGTCCGTCGAAGATTATGAGTCCGAAATTTCCAAACTTGCTAAGTTCGCTAGCTCGATGATTCCTGATGAGGGAGCCCGCACACATCGGTTCATAAAAGGCTTAAATAATAATCTGAAAAAAGATGTTATGAACCGGGAGTGCAAAACATACATCCAAGCATTTGAGGCAGCGGTGCAGAATGAGCAGTTTATGTGTCACGCCCCAGTCCCAAAATACCGTGGGACCAGACACGTGGCAATGGCCAACAGTACGCACCGATGGATAAACCCAATTTAATGGATCCACCAGGGTATACTTAAGCTGTAAGATAACAAGTCTACAATAATCATGGCACACTAATCTCATCCACACAAGATATATAATATGATCCACAGAGTAAATAAAGAAATGTAAATCATCAATCAGTCTCAACAAAGTACTTCGGGTATCAACCCGTTAAACATCTGTTACAATGGTTCAACAGACTAGAAATAAATGACTGAAATAAATAAATAAGTACTGAGCATGAACAGGGATGCTCAGGAGAAGTCCTCAGCTAACACCTCGTCCTCGGATGGCGGTACCGCTCCTGGATCAGCTCCTGCTCCGGTCCCGTATACCTCGGGATAGATCTCGTCCTCAAATCCTGGGGACATAATTCGGATCCAGGTCCTTAGGGGACATAGCAAGGTACAAGAAAGCTCATGCCAAAATAAATGCAGTGCAGCAGATAATAAAATAAATAGGGCAAGCAAATAACCATCTAAGTGAGAATGCAAGTGAGAGCAACACGAGTACTCAGGCTGAGCCACTACAAGCTCTGTGTCGGGGACCCGGTAGTGGTAATAACAAGTAATGTGCCTAGCTCTGCTACGAGAGTCTACGGCCTCACAATAGTAGTAGATATATATATAAAAATAGCCTGTAGCCTGTTTGTCTCTTCCCACCCCATGTAACCACGCATATCATGACCATAACGTCTCATGTCCATGTCAAGCGGGATCATCACTAATGCAACAAGTCATATGTATCTAGGAATATAGTATCTCTGTCAAGTCCTGTATCCTACACAGAATCACCACGAATATCTCGAGAATATCCTGTCTCATGAACAGTGTCAAGTGTCCTGGGTCATATGGTACTTGATCAGACAAGTACGAGAATAATAAGTGTCACGAATGTCCATCTCTAAATGACAGTACCCAACACCGCGTACAGTGTTGGCACCCGACTGATAATCGGACGCTAAGTACGTCACACGGTCCTAGGTTGAGCATGCACAGCAATATAAATAAAACAAGGAAAATGAATAACAATACTGTAGAGTTTGGCAAGGTACACTTGCCTGATGTCCGAATACCCACAACTGTCCCTGTATCTGTGGATCCGGTAGGTACTACTCCAAAAGCTTTAATAAACATCACCAACAGTCTCAGAAGATGTCAAACAGCTAGAAATGCCTTTCCTTACGTCCAATTTGGACACAGGGGCAAAAAGGACATTTCCGGCCAAAGCGGGGTCCACATGTGGGCCACTTTGCACCGAAAAGCGGGTCAGGGTCAAAGGTCTCTAAATTCCTCAAACTCAGTGTCTACAAGTCAGGAACGATGATACGAACCCAACAGAACTTCCAGAATTGGATTCCGATGAGCCAATCACAAAATCGCCCGTCGAGTGGAGCCTGTGGGGCCCACGATACGCGATTTTATCAACGTTCTCAGAATCGGACCAAACTTGGGTCACAGGACCAGCGTATCGCTATGAGTCCGATGGCGCAAGTTTTGTCTCGATCCGACGTGTGTACACAAAGATACAGCGTATTCCAGAAAAGTCGGATACGGGATGTTGTTCGCGGATACACGTTGATTCTGGTGTGCTCGCACATCTGAATCAGCTTCTGCAAAATTCTACACGACCGTATCAACGATGCGCACGTATCTGTAAAGACCGCACGTGACCAAGTCATCCCGTTTGGCGGGTCGCACTCAGTTCCGGGGTGAAACGGGGCATTATTTTTCCTGTTTTTGGATCGCGGTTTGCGATCACCACAGGACGCGATGCACCGAGCGGGTTGCACCGACACCGAGAGGGTTATACAGTCTACGCGTAGCAACTGACGGAAATGAAAATAGAGTTACGAGGTGAGAGAAATCGGTACCTGAACAGGGCTCCGTGAACGCTAAATTCCAAGTGTCCGAGCGTCAACTCCGTGTCCTGCGTATCAAGTTGCTGCATCCAGTGCTAGGGTTCGCTGTGGCCGATGGCGCGAGCAGCCGAAGATGGCTAGGGTTCGCTGCGCCAACCGGAGGGGGTCGCTGCGCCGACCGGAGGGGGTCGCTGCACCGACGGAGTCGGGGACGCACCGCCGGAGATGGGGTCGGGGGCTCACAGCCGGTCGAGGTCGGGGCTGTATCGCGGTGGGGGATCGGTCGGTCCTACGATGGGGTCGTGCGGCATCCCGGGGAGTCGAGCGGCTGGACGGTGTGGCTGTTGTCGGGGTAAGTCGACGACGGCGGCGTAGACTCGACCAGGCGGAGGTGGGGGTCGGGCTTGGCGGGGATGGGCGGAACGCAGCAGAGGCGACTGATCGTCGAGCGAGTGGCTGGGTCGATCACGGGGCGGCGGCTGCTTCTAGGGTTTCGGATTGGTCCGCACGTCGAGGCAGGGGGGTTTAATACTGCTACAGGGAATCCGGCGGGTAGGGTTCTCCTATGGGTTTCGGGTCGGGTTTGCTTGGTTCGGTTCGGTTTAGCAAACCAATAGCTTTTATAGCTCAAAACGTTACTCCGGAGTCCAATAAATACACCAAAAAATACCACATGTCCGGCTTTTCGTTTTACACCGCAAAATCCTATTCCCATCATATTTTAATTCCAAATAACTATATTTAAAAATCCTTAAATACCTTGGTTTTTTCCAGAAATTGCCAAAAATTCGGGAATATCATTTAAAAAAAATTTCCTGAAAATCAGGGTGTTTACAATCTTCCCTCCTTAAAAGGATTGCGTCCTCGCAATCAAAGAATAAACTACTAAAGAAAGAATTATGGAAATACAAGGCCGCTTAGTTTACACTGTCTCCTCAAACAAGTGGGGGTATCGCTGGCGCATACTATCTTCTCGTTCCCAAGTCGATTCTCCAGAAGAATGATGTTTCCATGCTACTCGAACCAGTTTGATTGTCTGTCCCCGCAATGTCTTCTCACTGACGTCGAGAATGCCAACTGGTTGCTCTTCATATCTCAAGCTTGGGCCTACTGCGATCTCTGAATGATCGACTATGTGACTTGGGTCGGTCACGTATCTTCGCAACTGTGAGACATGGAATACGTCATGCACTCCCTCTAAGGATGGAGGTAATGCAAGACGATACGCCACCTCCCCAACGCGCTCTAGAATGTCAAATGGCCCAATATACCTTGGGCTCAACTTGCCTCTGCTTCCGAATCTGATAGTACCACGAGTGGACGAAATCCTCAAGAACACGTGCTCTCCTTCTTTAAACTCTAGGGGACGTCTGTGCATATCTGCCCAATGCTTCTGTCTGTCCTGAGCTGCTCGTAGATGATTCTGAATCTGTTTCACCTTTTTTACTGTCTGCGTTACCAATTCTGGACCCAGTATTTGACGTTCACCAACGTCACTCCAACATATAGGCGATCTGCACTTCCTTCCGTATAATGCTTTAAATGGTGCTATCTGGATGCTGGCCTGATAACTGTTGTTGTAGGAGAACTCCACTAAGTGCAAATAATCTTTCCAAGATCCCCCAAAGTCTAGCATACATGATCGTAACATATCCTCCAAGATCTGAATGGTGCGCTCCGATTGGCCATCTGTCTGCGGGTGGTAAGCCGTGCTGAATTTGAGTCTGGTGCCCAAACTCTCTTGTATGCTTCTCCAAAAATGAGAGGTAAATCTCGAATCTCGATCCGATACAATACTAACAGGCACTCCATGTAATTTGACAATTTGTCGCATATACATGTCGGCTAGTACCTCTGTGGACTGTCCAACTCTAAGTGGCAAGAAGTGTGCCGATTTAGTGAGTCGATCCACTATAACCCATACTGCGTCTCTTCCGCCGGGGCTCTTCGGAAATTCTGTGACAAAATCCATCGTGATATGCTCCCACTTCCATTCCGGTATAGGAAGCGGCTGTAACATACCTGCAGTTCTCTGATGTTCGGTCTTTACTTGCTGGCAGACTAAGCATTTGGCCACAAATCTTACAATCTCTTTTTTCATTCCATGCCACCAGTAATACTGTCTCAAGTCTCGGTACATCTTGGTTCCTCCTGGGTGAACAGAGTACATAGATCTATGTGCTTCCGTCATTAACTCCTGTCTCAATTCTCCATTTGGAACATACAGGCGATTCCCAAACCTCAATGTCCCGTCTTCGTGTATGCGAAGTCCTATCTGCATGCTCGCTTCTGTCCTCTCTTTCAACCTTCTAAATCTAGCATCGGTGGGCAATGCCTCCTTAATCTTCTCCACTAGGGATGACTTAATTTCAAGATTAGCCATCAAGCCACTAAGTCCTGGTAAGACAACCTCTATCTGAAGCTCTTGTAGGTCCCTCAATAACTCTGGCTGCATCATCAAAAAATAAGCCGTAGGCTTCCTGCTTAGTGCATCTGCGATGACGTTCGCCTTTCCCGGATGATACTGCAGATCGATGTCAAAATCTACCATCAATTCAAGCCAACACCTCTGCCTCATGTTAAGCTCCTTCTGGGTATATACATACTTCAGACTTTTGTGATCGGTGAAGATTTTTACCTTTTCCCCATAAAGATAGTGCCTACATATCTTCAATGCAAATATAACTGCTGCTAACTCCAGATCGTGTGTTGGATAGTTCTTCTCGTGAACCTTCAACTGTCTCGATGCATAAGCAATGACTTTGCCATGTTGCATCAAAACACATCCCAGTCCAGTACCCGATGCATCACTGTACACAACAAAACCTCCTGACCCTGAAGGAAGAGTCAAGACAGGTACTGTTGTTAATCTTCTCTTCAATTCTTCGAAGGCCTTCTGGCAGTCTTCTGTCCATATAAACTCCTGGTCTTTACGTGTCAGCTTCATCATCGGTTCTGCAATCCTAGAGAAATTTTTTACAAACCTTTGGTAATATCCCGTAAGTCCGAGAAAACTTCTCACCTCTGCAACTGATGTGGGTGTAGGCCAAGTCTCTATTGCCTCAACTTTCTCTGGATCCACTGAAAGTCCTTCTCCTGAGATGATATGTCCCAAGAAAGGTACTTTGTCCATACAGAATTCATACTTACTAAGTTTGGCGTATAACTTCTCCTGTCTCAAGGTCTCTAACACGATTCTGAGATGCTCCTCGTGCTCTTCATGGCTCTTGGAATATATGAGAATGTCGTCAATGAACACCACCACGAATTTATCCAAGAACTGATGAAAGACTCTGTTCATTAAGCTCATAAACACTGCTGGCGCATTGGTTAAACCAAACGGCATCACCAAGAACTCATAATGTCCATACTTGGTCCTGAAAGCTGTCTTCGGGATGTCTTCCTTCCTTACTTTGATCTGATGATAGCCGGATCGAAGGTCAATCTTCGAAAATACCCTTGTACCACTCAATTGATCGAATAGATCATCAATGCGTGGTAAGGGATACCTGTTCTTGATGGTTACAACATTCAGTGCCCTGTAGTCAATGCATAACCGTACTATTCCATCCTTCTTTGGCATAAATAATATGGGTGCTCCCCAAGGTGAAATACTGGGCCGAATGAAACTCTTCTCCAGAAGATCATCAACCTGTTCTTTCAACTCTACTAACTCTTTAGGTGCCAGCCGATATACTGATGAAGTGATAGGCTCTGCTCCTGGAGTTAAGTCTATTGTGAATTCTATTTCCCGATCAGACGGTAAACCTGGAAGATCATCGGAAAATACATCCACAAACTCAGATATGACTCTTGGGTAACCTGTCTCTCCTTCTACAAATAGTACCCTAAGAGTAGGCTGAACTCCTTGTTCTACTGCTCCTCAAAGAAACTCGAATTCTGGATGTCCTGGCGGTCTAAATATAACCTTTCCCAGCCGACAATCAAGAGTCGTATGGTACTGACTTAACCAGTCCATACCAAGTACGACATCATAGTCAGGCATCGAAAAGATCAGAAATTGGGCTCGCATCTCCCTCCCATAAACTACTACAGAACATGATCTACAGACGTCACTAACCGGAATAATTCCACCTCCCGTAAGAATTCTCTTCATCTTTGGAAGGGGTGCGGTAGCTACTCTATGGGTGGCAACAAAGCTAGCTGCTATAAATGAATGCGATGCTCCAGAATCAAATAATGCTACAGCTGGTAATGAAGCTACTAAAATAGTACCTGCGATGACCTCGCCTGCTGTAGCCTCCTGCTCAACAGCTAATGTGAATGCCTGGCCTCTTCCCTGAGCTGGACCTCTTTGTTGCTGCTGATGCTGCTGCTGAAATAGGGCTACCTGTGGTGCCAGTGGGGGTCTCTGCTGGTAGCTTACTGTAAACTCTCTCACCCAAAATAGGTATTTTGTGTATATTTTATATTATTATATTTATTATATATGTTGAATTTATTTAGAATATGCTCTTAGTTAATTAGAAAATAAATTTCTTGATATATTTACTTATATAAATATTCATTTAGAATTATTTTAGGTTATTTTAGATTTTTGGAGATTTTTCTAGAATTTTTGGTAATTAAAACTTAGAAAACATAAATTTCTAGGACTTCTATGATTTACTATACGACCATACTTGCATGTCGTTCCTACCAAATATTTATTTTAGTTTAAAATATTTAATTATATTTTTTTGTAATTTATTTAGAATTTTAAGAAATTTATTTAGATTTTAAAATTATTTAGGATTTATTTGGATATATATAGTCTTAATATTAGATAGATACTAATTTAGTGTTAATAGATATTAATAAGATTTTATAAATTATTTGTATTATCTTTAATTATATTTAAGATTATAAATTATTGAGATAAATTCAAACTCTATTTTAAATTAATTCAAATCCTGAACCTACTAGAAAATCAACTCCATGCATATACTATCCTTATTTAAATTTATCATAATCCTATCCAAATTAACCAATCCTATTCGTATTTAATTAAGTAGTGTCCACCATTATAAATACCTCATCCTTCATATTTTTCTTTCCCAAATTCCTCTCTTTTTCGTCCAAAAAAAATAGTCAAAATTTGTCATAAATTCAGCCTCATTTTCTACTAGTTATGACAAATTAAAAAGACGATATCTCCTAGCTCTGGACTCCAAACATGCTCCAAATTTTTTTGTTAGAACGATAATGAGGTTAGCTTTCTGATAATATAATTTTTTTTAAATTATTAGTATTAAATTCTGGAAAATTCGTAGAGCACAGCATGTCCGAAAATAGACGTGTTTCGATGTTTTCGCGATTCCGGGAGAACCAGGAATCAGAATCATGAACCGTTTAAAGTTTCCGAAAGCTAATGTCGAGATCATCGACATATATTTTTCCCAGAATTTATTTCAAAGTATTTATATACTGTTAATTCTGTAGAACTTCTAGGTTAGAATTTAACCATCGGTGCACAATACAAAATTTGTATGTGCCATAATTCCCAAACAAATTTGAATTCAGACGAGCCATAAATTCCAGTATGTTTTTGATACTGAAATCTACAGGAAATCATGCATGAAAGTCAAGTTTGTATCGGTTGACTTTTTGGTCAACAGATCGCCTCGATTTGCTTGCCATGAGTCTCGAGTTGATAAAATTCAGTTTCTTTGGACAAAATTTAGGAATTAACATAAAAATTAGAATAATAAGATTAAAATAGGATTTTAGAGTAATTATTCCAGAATTAAATAAATTAAAATAAATTAATGGTTATATTATTATATAGTTATATGAATATATATGTAAGTAAATGCTAATTGATAATTATGACTAAATATTCAGACTGTATGACCCTAAGACATCGTTGACTATCCCATACTTACCTTGACCATGTTGACCCTAAGAACTTGTGAATTTGCCTGCCTTGCGTACACTAACGTACTGGCATAGACACCTGTCAGTTGACTGACTGATTTCGTACAGTACTTGAAGATGCGACACCCGCGTAATTCAATGCGTAATTAACCGTGTTAGATGACTAGTGTTACCCCTAGTATACCCCCTAATTCCAGTGTAAATGTGGTTGAGTATGTGCTAGTGTAATGACTAATGATTATATTATATTATATTTATGTGTACATAGGATATTGGATTGTTCTGCGTAATTTCTGGAGCAGGTTATTGGTACATTGCAACTTCCTTGCCAGGCAAGTATACCTTGCCATTGTACTGTTATTTATATTCCATATGTTGCATACATCTTTATTTTCTGTCTTTAGTTCATATATTTTAACTGTTATATAAAATACGCGCGACGGTGACGTCGCGATATGTTTTTATTTATGTATTGCATTGACCTTGTTCATGAGACTACCCCATTATCATGTAGCACCATTAGGTTCATTGGCCGTGACACAGTGGTTACACGAGTGTGAGTCTCATATAGATCACGGACTGCGTGACAGGTCTGGCCTCCTGTACATATGGACCGTGCGTTAGGAATAGCTGCTGTTAGAAACTTTGCATGCTAGTAGACTTGGCAGTTATTAGAGGTGTTATTGTGTCATGGATGTGACATGCTTAGAGCATGGGGTGGGGAGAACAACAAGTACCGCATTTGAGCTCCTTTACACTTTTTCTGTGATGCCCGGATTCTCCGCTGGAGATACGGGTGGTGATGACCCATATATATATTGTACATTGGCGGGCCTCCGCCGTTCAAAAGACGACGTGCCTTTGGGCCCCTGGATCTTCAAAAGAGAACCATGCCAAATCCCAGTTTTTAGCCAGATAGCTCACTTGTGGGGAAAGTTGTTCTTAACTGCATTCACTTTAGACGGTTAGGCGACCCCTTTGGATATTTATTTCAGTACTTTATTGGCATGTGTTTAAGTATCTTGTTATGTCCCTCTGAGGACCTGGTCCGCTGCCAGGTGTATCTTTTCTTGAGTATTTGCAGGAGCACAGATTTGGATGGTTACATATGATCCGAGGATGTCTTCTCTTCGAGCTGTGATGGATAGCTGGTATTCTTATATTATGTTGTGGTGTTGTACTCATATTGTATTTGCTCTTATATTCGAGTTGGTAGTGGATTTGTTTCCATCCAACTATCATCCTTAGATACTTCTTATTGAGATCTAGTTTCATAGATACTGGTTATTTATTTCTATATGATTTTGGTGGATGAGATTTAGATTTTACCCTGTGACTTGTGACATATGTTTATACCACTTGTGGATTTTGTATTCATATTACAGCGTACGTATGGATTTGGTTTCCATATATTGGAGTTGTCATATTCATGCGGCTGGCATGCTTACGTGTTCCTAGTCCTACGTATTTGGGACTGGGGCGTGACACCTACTGTAGCTGGTGGTCTGACTCCTCCAGCTCCTGTCTGCTGTGCTTCTACTGCTCCTGTAGCTGGTCGTGGTACAGGCAAGGCTAATCTCGGTGCTCCCTCTCTTGGTTTGGTGCATTCTCTAGAAAAGTGCTGGTCTGATCCGCAAAGCAGGCATAGTCCCAACTTACGCCTGCACTCTCTCTCAATGTATCCTACCTTGCCGCAGTGGTGACAGGTAGGAAGAGATATGGCCTTATGTGCTGCTCTCTCCGGTATACTCCTCTGGAATCGTTTTGCAGAATCTCCAGGTGCTGTCTTGGTTGGTGCGGATGTGTTTGGCCTCTTTAGATTCGATTCCCTTTTAGTGACGCGCTCCATGCGTCGTGCTGCTGCAAGGACCTCAGTATAAGATGTAGGTGCGACCGAGCCAATCAATCTCTGAAGCTCGAACTTCAATCCGTCAAAGAACTTCTCAGCTTTCTCTTCCTCGGTCGAGATCAATATTGGAGCGAAGCGACTTAGGCGAATAAATCCTGCATTGTATTCTTCCACTGTCATACTGCCCTGGATAAGGCGGTTAAACTTGTCTCTGAGCTCTGACCGTGCAACTGCTGGAATGTACATCTCTTGGAAGAGTCTGGAGAACTCTTCCCATGTGACCCGGTCCTGTCCGAGCCTCCTTTCCTCTGCTAACCACCAGTGATGTGCATTTTCAGTTAACTGCATTCTGACTGCAGTCATCCACTTCTCTCTTGGAAGTTTAGCGGCTTCCAACTGATGATATATGTTTATGAGCCATTCATGAACTTCCGTTGGCCCTTCTTTACCAGAAAATGTACGAGGCTTGAGGTGACAGAAATTGGTGATAGATCCCGTCGCTGTTCGCCTCGTTGGTGGATTTGCCTGCTCCAATGCGGACACCAGGCTGGTCCTCAGATACTCTGCCTCCTGGCGATGGGCCTCTTGCTGAATCTGCTGCTGGGCCTGCATCATGGCATATATTATCTGGAACATCTGTTGCCCGTCCATGGCTTGTCCGGGCGGAAAAATGGCATCTGGGGAGTGAACTGTGGTGGAGGTGGGATATCATCTCTCCGAAACCTTGGATTAGGCTGACCGGTTTGATCGCTCTGCGATGCTTGTCCTCCATCCCCTGGGGTCACTCCGTCTGTATAAGTAACCATAGCGTCGTGTGGCGTGTCCAAAGGAATCCCGTCTCCGTTCCTGGGATCCATTTCTCTGCAACCAAAAGATAAACTGTAAGAAGGCACCAAGGAATCAACACATGATGCAGTTCAAGTAACAATTTCGAGTTCGATATAGAGTTCAATAATGGTTTAGATAATGGATGAGATCTTACAATCTATCCTATTCTTAGGGCAGGCTGGTTCGATCCCTAAGTTAAAACCGAACAATTTAGTCGTAGACCTGCATGGGCCACCACAAAAACCATGTCACGTCCCAGTCCCAAAATACCGTGGGACCAGACACGTGGCAATGGCCAGCAGTACGCACAGATGGACAAACCCAATTTAATGGATCCACCAGGGCATACTTAAGCTGTAAGATAACAAGTCTACGACAATCATGGCACACTAATCTTATCCACACAAGATATATAATATGATCCACAGAGTAAATAAAGAAATGTAAATCATCAATCAGTCTCAACAAAGTACTTCGGGTATCAACCCGTTAAACATCTGTTACAATGGTTCAACAGACTAGAAATAAATGACTGAAATAAATAAATAAGTACTGAGCATGAACAGGGATGCTCAGGAGAAGTCCTTAGCTAACACCTCGTCCTCGGATGGCGGTACCGCTCCTGGATCAGCTCCTGCTCCGGTCCCGTATACCTCGGGATAGATCTCGTCCTCAAATCCTGGGGACATAATCCGGATCCAGGTCCTCAGGGGACATAGCAAGGTACAAGAAAGCTCATGCCAAAATAAATGCAGTGCAGCAGATAATAAAATAAATAGGGCAAGTAAATAACCATCTAAGTGAGAATGCAAGTGAGAGCAACACGAGTACTCAGGCTGAGCCACTACAAGCTCTGTGTCGGGGACCCGGTAGTGGTAATAACAAGTAATGTGCCTAGCTCTGCTACGAGAGTTTACGGCCTCACAATAGTAGTAGATATATATATAAAAACAGCCTGTAGCCTATGTGTCTCTCCCCACCCCATGTAACCACGCATATCATGACTATAACGTCTCATGTCCATGTCAAGCGGGATCATCACTAATGCAACAAGTCATATGTATCTAGGAATATAGTATCTCTGTCAAGTCCTGTATCCTACACAGAATCACCACGAATATCTCAGAAATATCCTGTCTCATGAACAGTGTCAAGTGTCCTGGGTCATATGGTACTTGATCAGACAAGTACGAGAATAATAAGTGTCACGAATGTCCATCCCTAAATGACAGTACCCAACACCGCGTACAATGTTGGCACCCGACTGATAATCGGACGCTAAGTACGTCACACGGTCCTAGGTTGAGCATGCACAGCAATATAAATAAAGCAAGAAAAATGAATAACAATACTGCAGAGTTTGGCAAGGTACACTCGCTTGATGTCCGAATACCCACAACTGTCCCTGTATCTGTGGATCCGGTAGGTACTACTCTAAAAGCTGTAATAAACATCACCAACAGTCTCAGAAGATGTCAAACAGCTAAAAATGCCTATCCTTACGTCCAATTTGGACACAGGGGCAAAAAAGACATTTTTGGCCAAAGCGGGGTCCACATATGGGCCACTTTGCACCGAAAAGCGGCTCAGGGTCAAAGGTCTCCAAATTCCTCAAACTCAGTGTCTACAAGTCAGGAACGATGATATGAATCCAACAGAACTTCCAGAATTGGATTTCGATGAGCCGATCACAAAATCGCCCGTCGAGTGGAGCCTTTGGGGCCCACGATACGCGATTTTGTCAACGTTCTCAGAATCGGACCAAACTTGGGTCACAGGACCAGCGTATCGCTATGAGTCCGATGGCGTAAGTTTTATCTCGATCCGACATGTGTACACAAAGTTACAGCGTGTTCCAGAAAAGTCGGATATGGGGTGTTGTTCGCGGATACGCGTTGATTCCGGTGTGCTTGCACATCCGAATCAGCTTTTGCGAAATCCCATACGGCCGTATCAATGATGCGCACGTATCTGTGAAGATCGCACGCGACCAAGTCGTCCCGTTTGGCGGGGCGCACTCAGTTCCGGGGTGAAATGGGGCGTTGTTTTTCCTGTTTTTGGATCGCGGTTTGCGATCACCACAGGACGCGATGCACCGAGCGGGTTGCACGGGCACCGAGAGGGTTATACAGTCTATACGTAGCAACTGACAGAATTGAAAACAGAGTTATGAGGTGAAAGAAATTGGTACCTAAACAGGGCTCCGTGAATGCTGAATTCCAAGTGTCCGAGCGTCAACTCCGTGTCATGCGTATCAAGTTGCTGCATCCAGTGCTAGGGTTCGCTGTGGCCGATGGCGCGAGCAGCCGGAGATGGCTAGGGTTCGCTGCGCCGACCGGAGGGGGTCGCTATGCCGATCGGAGGGGGTCGCTGCGCCGACGGAGTCGGGGAGGCACCGCCGGAGATGGGGTCGGGGGCTCACAGCCGGTCGGGGTCGGGGCTGTGTCGCGGTAGGGGATCGGTCGGTCCGACGATGGGTCGTGCGGCATCCCGGGGAGTCGAGCGGCTGGACGGTGTGGCTGTTGTCGGGGTAAGTCGACGGCGGCGGCGTCGACTCGGCCAGGCGGAGGTGGGGGTCGGGCTTGGCGGGGATGGGCGGAACGCAACGGAGGCGACTGATCGTCGAGCGAGCGGCTGGGTCGATCACGGGGCGGCGGCTGCTTCTAGGGTTTCGGATTGGTCCGCACGTCGAGGCAGGAGGGGTTTAATACTGCTACAGGGAATCCGGCGGGTAGGGTTCTCCTATGGGTTTCGGGTCGGGTTTGCTTGGTTCGGTTCGGTTTAGCAAACCAATAGCTTTTATAGCTCAAAACGTTACTCCGGAGTCCAATAAATACACCAAAAAATACCACATGTCCGGCTTTTCGTTTTACACCGCAAAATCCTATTCCCATCATATTTTAATTCCAAATAACTATATTTAAAAATCCTTAAATACCTTGGTTCTTTTCCAGAAATTGCCAAAAATCCGGGAATATCATTTAAAAAAATTTATCCTGAAAATCAGGGTGTTTACATTATGCCACAAAGTGCTCCGGAGAAGGCACCCGCTCCTCGAAACCCTTCTGCTAAAAGATACCTCAATAGTGAGAAAAAGGCCGATGCAGAGAAACAGGCCGATGCAAGTGAGAACCGCAAAAAAGTGTGCAGCTACTGTGGCCGTCCGGGTCACCTTAAAGAGACTTACCGTTTTCTCCACCGGCTGTGTTTTAAGTATGGGCAACCTGGCCACGAATTTTGTGATTGCCCGAAGAGGAAAGTCACTGAGAACCCAGGGGATGATGCAGGTGTAGAAACTCATACCCCTCCGGGTCCTGCTCTTGACCCAACTGATCAGATAAGGAGGCCGAGAGTTTATCAGTTGAATATAGAGCGTGATAAGAGTGGACACGATGTTGGTGAGTCTGTTTTCTTTGATCTCTTGATGTATCGTATATCGCCTCCTTGATTTCTTAAGTTTCGAGGACGAAACTTCTTCTCAGTGGGGTAGTATGTAACGCCCCACTCCGAACGGTTACTTATGGAACACTAAGCTGCTTCGACTCGGTTGAGAATCGAGTCTCGGGTAAACCTTACCACCAAATCAACACAGACGAAGTACAATGAACCCTTCGAATTAATCGAACGGCTTCTATTAAAATGAGTCCAAGAGTTTTGTTGGTTGCTTTGCTTCTTGGTTTTGTGTTGCTTTGTGTTTTGAGTTGCTTTCGACGACTTGGTTTTCATGATTTCGCCTTCTCGCTTGCGCGTTCTTTTCGAATCGTAAGGGAAAGAGATCGAAGTATGCTAACCAAGTATTGTTGCATTTTCAGGACGCATAACCAAAGAGTGAACGTCGCTTAAGGCTTCCCCATCCTCTCGTTCGATTCATTCGGTGAGTGGCTTAGGCCCTTCGATGAATCTTTCAGTTCACATGGCTAATGAAATGATCTCTAGTTCACTAAATGTTGCCTCACTAAAAAGATAAGCTAAAGAAATGAACTGCATGCTATAAATATAGTTCTGCTTACTTCAATTAAATGTTGCCCTTACTCACTTGTTGTATCACTATATCATGCATGAAACCTTCATGGTTAGTGTTTGTGTCATGTGTAAAAGAATGAAGAGAACAGTCTAGTGGTCCGCCCTGATGTTCCGGTCCTACGGGATCTAGAGGGTGTGGCTATTAGATTGTTATATGCTTGCTAATGTTGTGCATCCTAAGAATTTGATTGATAAATATTGCTTGCCAAGCATGGGTCTCGGACAACTTGTGCACAAGGTAATAGTCTCTCGATCGGTTTATGGGGCACTGGGAATCGGTCGGTCCGGAAGAGATTGTGAGGCACCCTGATGTTCCGTTCCTACGGGATCTAGGGGGGTGTTGTTGTCCAATAATGGGGAAAATCATGGACCGTCATATAGATAGGGCGCATGCTAGGTTTACCTTCTTGCATACCTATCATTTGTGACACCAAAAGATTGATACGTAAGTTTATGCATATATATAAATTGTGCCTAACTTGTGTGTCTGCTGCAGGGATAACCGCTCGGCCGTGGGTAAGATTATCATATGCATATGCTATATATCGTTTATGTTTCCTTGCATAAATTGTTAAAAAAAAACTAGACAACCAGAAAGATCACCTAATAATGCTAGCTTCATATGCTTACTTAGTGTGGATTTCTAAGGTGAGTTTGGCCACGGTCGCTCACCAGTACATGTGGTAGTACTGACCCACGTTTGTGGGCAAATATCCAGGTACTGGAAGCGAGAGTTTGGCAAGCATCCTGAACCTGAATCAGCGTGTGCGCACCCTTCCATAGGACTGTGTTCGTGCTACTTCCTCCGTTGCTTACCTCTCCAGTGGGCTACTCCTCTTCTGCTAGATATTTTGTTATTTTGGTCCTACTATAAGGATGTAATATAATGGGCGTTGTGGCTAGTTTTGGGAATGTAAAAAGAGTTGTAAGCCTTCTAAGGCATATTTTGTAACTCAGCCAAGCAAGCACTTTGTAATCCAAATCTTCAGTATTCAATAAAATGAAAGTATTTTATGTGCTTTCAAATGTGTTCAACTTCGGTTCTCTGCATTTTTACTCTGTGCCTATATATGTATATTTTCGTCTATCTTGTGTCTTGTGCAGGTACGTTGCCTGGTGCAAGCGCAACTTAGGCTTGCACGACATCGCGCCCAAGCGAGGATGAACGGTTCCGTAGGGACCAAACGAGGACGATCGGCCCCTACGGGATCGGGGCGCGACACTATGCCTCCATAGGAATGATAATAAATTAGGATTGAATTGATTGGAAAGGTTTTTGTAGAGATTTGGTTGGATTTGAAAGAGGGGATATTGGGGAAGAAGAAGGCTAATAAAATATAAAATGAATGGATTAGAACCCTAATTAGGGTTGGCCACTTATAATAGGGTTTGGTGATGATACAAAGTCCATAATGCCCCTCTCCATTCTTTAATTAAGTCCAAAACTTTTTATAAAGGGAATCTATTAAATAATGGAAAGAATCTAATTAATGAATACAGGAGAATTGTCACGCCCCAGTCCCAAAATATTATGGAACCAGGCCACGTGGCATTGGCCAGCGGACACGACTCCGAGGATATCCCAATTTAATGGATCCTGACGAAGCGTGTTACGCTGTCCTAAATCTAACAAGTCTAATAACAACAACAGGCAATGTCTAATCTCATCCACAGATAATAAGTAAATACTGAAATGAAAGACTGGAATATGAGAAACATAGTCGACTGACATAGTACAACTAAAATAAGTCTGGTGGGAACAAACCCACTACAATGTACTGATAGTCTGAAATAAAGTACTGAATATCTGAAATGAAAGTACTGATAAGGAGAGACTGGAACAACATCTAACTAGGTAAGGAGCTCCACTCATAGGCGGAAGGCCTACCAATCTGATCAGGGGTACTCTGATGGAAGGACCTCTAGCTCCTCGTCCAGAGCAAACCTCGTCTCTATGCCTGGCCCGTAAACTGTGGGATAAAAGGCCTCGTCCAGATCTGGAAGATAACCAGGTCCTCAGAGGGACGTAACAAGATACAATATGCATGCTGGATATAGTACTGAAATAAAAGTAAAGAGGGGGTGTGCTAACCATCTAAGTGAATGCAATATAAGGACAACCTAGGAACGTATAAGTAGGTGTAGGCATAACGTCCAACATCCTCTAGAGTGTGGTATCTGTAATGTATATACGTCCGTAACACTCCGAAGAGCGCGGTGTCTGAAATATAGGGAGTCACCGGGTCTGTGGTTCCTCTGGATACCACGGAGTCCGATGGGGGTATCCCATACGTCTGTCAGTTGTCCTTCCCGCCCAATGTAGATACGCAAGTCGAATATACGACTTGAGTGTACCGTATCTAGATGCCAAGTCTCAACTAACTATGTTACTCTAGAATACATGCTAGTCCGTGATGTGCGTCATACATACCGATAGCGAATCGGGTACGTGGACCCGCATCCCAATATGAATGTACCATCATGGTACGTGTATAGTGCCATGGTCTAGGAGAATATCAGAATATCCTCACAGTAGTGGTTGAGTCAACTAGCAACTAGGTCAAGTACACTACTCATCGACGCAATGTCGACTACACCCGAGTCAATCTCGGATGCGCACAGTTCATGTATATTTGAAATATTTAACATTTAAATTTAAAGCAGTAAATCAGCAAGGTATACTTGCCTGTCCCGGGTAGCTACGAAATCCAAAGCCCTGCTCCTGATGCCTCGGCAGTAGTGTCCAGCAATCCTATATAGGATGTAGTAATGACCAAATTAGTCGCTACAATAGTACGACTTAGACACACTGTTCGTATCTACAACTGACATAGGGTCGGGACTGTTTATACATATAGTTTACACTAGTATATACATAAACACTTAATCATATTTAATTATATAAAATAATATATATATGTTTAGGAGTACAAAAATAGTACTTAAATTAATTAGTATATACTAAATATACCCACAGTAAATATGTATACATAATTGGGTAATATCATAATTTCATATATATATACATATATATACTTAGATAGAAAATATATACATAAATTTATATATATACAACATAACAAGGGTGTATAAAATGTATATACATACATGTAGGTATCTATATATATATACATGTTAGAGGGGTTAATACGTATAAGTATTCAATACATACTATTATACACATAATCTCTCTTAATTTCCAAAAATATAATTAAACTCAATATATTTATATTTTATATTTTTCATATAACAAAAATATACATACATACATACATACATACATACATACTTATGTATAAGTTCCTAATATGAAAATATAATATAAAAATTTGTATTATATTACATATAATACAAATTCACAGAAATTATCATTTAACCATGATTTATATTAATTTTATACTATCCTCGTATAATACCATATACATATATATCTATATATAATTTTCAAAGTATCTAAATATAATATATGTATACATTTATACACATATATATTTATTAATACATAATAATTCACAGTATTTATTATTAAAATATAAAACAGTATATAAGGTATAATTACAGAAAATACCTATTATACAGAAATATATATATATAAGTATTAATTAGTATACTGAAACGTATACGTACATACCTGCATTTAGATATTTTTATTGGTATAACAAATATATATATATATATATATATATATATATATTATAATTTATATAATACTAAAAACAATAAAAATATATATAATACGGTACTTATACAGATGGTATAAATACACAATTTAATTAATACAGAATATTATTCTTAATATACGAAAATACGTATAATAATACCTAAACTAACCTAATACCCATGCACCTAAAAATATACCTACAATTAAGGATAAATATACATAAAATAATGTACCTGGTCGATGCTCGGATCGAGGGGGTCACGGTGGTCGACCGTCGCCGGAGGGGGGTGGCCGGACGGCGCTCCGGCGTCGCGCGGGGAGAGACGGGCAGCAGCAGCAGTTAGCAGCTAGGTGGCTGCTGCGGGGGCGAGCACGAGTGGCTGAGGCGTCGATCGACGACGAGGCTCGGCGGGGAGGGAGTGGACTGGCCGGGGGAGGGTTCGGCGGAGTTTGGCGGTCGACGGTGCTGTGGTGGCGGAGCACAGTGTGGTCGGGTGGTCGGCCTTAGGTGCGGGAGGGAGTAGCTCGAGTTGGTGATGGGGTTGCTGGAGGGGGCTGCCGGCGGCCAGACGGCGGGGGGCGGTGGTGGCAGGTGGGGGAGTGGTCGGCGAGGGTGGTCGGGTCGGTGTGGGGGCGGCCGGAGTTGGCGGTTGGCCGGTAGGAGGCGGCGGGTGAGGGAAGGCTGGTTGGGGTCGGGTTGTGTAGTAGTTTAGGAAACTAGAGTTTTTCTAGGGTGCCTTGATTTGTGTGCCTCCCATGTAGTGTAAATTAATGTATAAATAGGAGAGAGAGTGAAGGGGGGCTGTCTTGGGGTTAGGGCCGACTGTAGGTGGGGTTTGGAGAGTTGGGGATGTTCATCAAGATGGGTGGAGGGCTAGGAATAGGCCAATTCAAATGTAGGGCCAAGATGTGCCCTACATAAAGTGTTGTAGGTACATAAAAAAAGGGGGGGAAACCAAATGCCTACGGTTGGGCATTTCAATACTTTTCTCCATGATGGTTTGGGCCAATGAGAGGGGGACACCACATTGAAATTTGCAATTAAGCCCTTGAACAATTTGGTATTTGCACAATTAATTTGTACTAGGGATTTAATGAAATCAAACACCATGTTTGGTGTTCCTCATTGGTCTATGATGGTGTTTGGTGTTTTGTATGAGGCTTGTGGGTGTGGATGTGGGTTTGGGTTGGAGTTGGGTCCAATTTAATTGAGTTTGGGTAGCCACATTAATTAATTCATGATTAATGTGACGGGTGTTTCTAATTTAATTTAATTAAAAACCGGGAGTCTAAATTTGGTTGGACAAGGGTCATTTGTGTAGTAGGCTCAGTGTACAATATCATCGTGATCTGGGTTGGTCACAACTGGTTGAGGTTGGGTCTTAATTTCAATTGAAACGGACAACGAATGTAATTACACAATTTAATTAATTTGCGCACGGACGTTTGTAACGACTTTTGTGCGTCTTAAATCAGGCACAAAAATCGGTATCCGAGGTTTGTTCTAGGTTTAATACGAGGGGTTTACAGGTCTAGGTCAAATATGTGGAATTCGTTTTAGGGCAACAGCTAAGATAGTATCCTAAAATAATCAATCATTGCACAAGTATCATAATGCTATATATATTAAATCATAAACAATTCTAATTAACCCTAATTATGCTAATTAAATTATTTAACCCTAATTACTGGTCGAGGGGGTTTACAACATACCCTCCTTAGAGCATTTTATCCTCGAAATTAAAACAGACATAGAAAAACTGTTGAATGAAATTAAACATTAAGACATACCTAGGCCTTCAAAGAGATGGGGAAAACGTTGCCGAATATCGTCCTCACGTTCCCAGGTTGATTCACCTGGTTCATGATGCCTCCATGCGACACGAACTAGAGGGATAGTCTGGCCTCGCAGTACCTTCTCGCTTCGGTCTAGAATCTCTACCGGCTCCTCCTGGTATGACAAGCTTGGACCAACGGTGATCTCCGAGTGGTCAAGCACATGACTCGGATCCGATATGTATCTCCTCAGCTGAGATACATGGAAGACGTCGTGAACTCCCTCCAGTGTCTGCGGCAAGGCCAATCTGTAAGCAACTTCTCCGACGCGCTCTAGCACATCGAAGGGTCCGATGTACCTCGGACTCAGCTTCCCTCTGCCTCCAAATATGATGGTTCCTCTGGTAGGTGAAATCTTCAGGAACACATGTTCTCCAACCTGGAACTCTAAGGGTCGTCGATGCATATTAGCCCAATGCTTCTGCCTGTCCTGTGCTGCTCGTAGATGCCCCTGGATCTTCTTCACCTTCTATGGACGATCAACTCTGGCCCTAGAATCTGCCTCTCGCCTACATCGCTCCAACATATGGGGGAACGACACTTCCTACCATACAATGCCTCATAGGAAGCCATCTGAATGCTCGTCTGATAGCTATTGTTGTAGGAAAATTTGACCAAGTGCAAGTGGTCCTCCCATGAACCGCTGAAGTCAAGCATGCAAGCCCTTAACATATCCTCCAGCGTCTGAATGGTGCGTTCGGACTGTCCATCTGTCTGCGGGTGGTACGAAGTACTGAACTTAAGGCGGGTACCAAGACTCTCTTGCATACTCCTCCAAAAGTATGATGTAAACCTCGTATCCCGGTCAGACACGATACTGACTGGCACTCCATGCAAGCGTTCAATCTCCCTCATGTACATGTCTGCCAAGACTTCCGTAGATTGCCCAACCCTGAAGGGTAAAAAGTGGGCAGACTTGGTGAGTCTATCTACGATTACCCATACGGCATTGCGACCACTAGGACTCCTCGGGAAACCCGTGACGAAGTCCATGGTGATGTGCTCCCATTTCCTCCGGTATCGGGAGTGGTTGAAGTAATCCGGCAGACCTCTGATGCTCAGCCTTGACTTGCTGACACACCAGACACTTAGCCACGAAGCGGGCTATCTCTCTCTTCATCCCGTGCCACCAGTAGTACTGCCTCAGGTCTCGGTACATCTTCGTGCCTCCTGGATGTATAGAATAGGTTGAACCGTGGGCCTCCGTCATCAGCTCCTGGCGTAGCTCTCCATTCGGAACATAGAGACAATCTCCACATCTCAAGGTCCCATCCTCGTGTATACGCAGTCCCGTCTGTATTCCAGCCTCTGTCCTCTGTCGAAGCCTCTGAAATCTGGCGTCCGTCGACAAAGCAGTCTTGATTCTCTCCACCAATGTCGATTGCACTTGGAAACTCGACATCTGGCCATCTACTCCGGGCATGACGACTTCGATACCCAACTGTTCTAGATCTCTCAACAGATGTTGTTGGGTAGTCAGGAAAAATGCTATGGGCTTCCTGCTTAAAGCATCGGCTACCACATTACCCTTTCCCGGATGGTACTGCAGCTCAATCTCGAAGTCCGCCATCACTTTGAGCTAACGTCTCTGCCTCTGGTTCAGGTCCTTCTGTGTGTAGACGTATTTAAGGCTCTTGTGATCGGTAAATATCTCCACGCGCTCTCCGTACAGGTAGTGCCTCCAAAGCTTCAAAGCAAAGATCACTGCGGCAAGCTCCAAGTCGTGGATGGGGTAATTCTTCTCATGGGTCCTCAATTGCCTAGAGGCATAGGCCACAACCTTCCCATGCTGCATCAAGATGCATCCTAATCCTTTCCCGAATGCATCGCTATAGATCACGAATCCTCCGGGTCCAGAAGGTATGGTCAAGATGGGTGCTGTAGTCAGACGCTTCTTCAGCTCATCGAACGCCGTCTGACACTCCTCTGTCCAGGTGAACTCCTGATCCTTGCGGGTCAAGCGGGTCATCGGCTCTGCGATCCTTGCAAAGTTCTCTATGAACCTCCGGTAATATCCGGCAAGTCCTAGGAAACTCCTCACCTCCGTGACGTTGGTAGGGGTCGGCCACGTCTCTACAGATAAAATCTTCGCGGGATCTACTGAAATGCCATCTCTCGAGATAACGTGTCCAAGAAATGCGACACGATCTAGGAGAAACTCGCACTTGCTCAGCTTGGCATAAAGCCTCTTTCGTCTCAGCGTCTCTAGCACTAGCCTCAAATGCTCCCCGTGCTCCTCGTGGCTCTTCGAATATACCAAGATGTCGTCGATGAAGACTACCATGAACTGGTCCAGATACTCATGGAAGACTCGGTTCATCAGGTTCATAAACACAGCAGGCACATTTGTCAATCCGAAAGGCATCACTAGGAACTCGTAATGACCATAACGAGTCCTAAATGCTGTCTTTGGAATGTCCTCCCTTCGCACCTTCACCTGATGGTAGCCCGATCTCAAGTCGATCTTCGTGAACACCACTGCTCCTGTCAGCTGGTCGAACAGGTCGTCGATTCTTGATAAAGGGTACTTGTTCTTGATAGTCAGAGCATTAAGGGCTCTATAATCAATGCACATCCGGAACGTTCCGTCCTTCTTCGGTACAAATAGCACTGGTGCTCCCCAGGGTGATGCACTAGGATGAACGAATCCTTTGATCTGCAACTCCTCTAGCTGTAGCTTCAGCTCGTCAAGCTCCTTCTTCGCCAACCGGTACACATTTGATGATACCGGTGCTGCTCCAGATATTAGCTCAATGGTGAACTCTACCTCTCTATCAGGCGGTAGGCCTGGCAACTCATCTGGGAAAATATCCTCGAACTCTGCAATGATTTCTGGGGGTGCCGTCTCCATCGCCATGTAAGCTCCAGCTGCGTGTCCTACTCCTTGCTCGATGGTGCCTCGCATGAATTCAAACTTCGGTTGTCTTGGCAGTCTAAAAGTAACGCTACCCTTCCGGCAATCTAGCACGGCATTGTATTGGCTTAACCAGTCCATGCCCAGAACAACGTCGAAAGCTGGCATTGGGAGTACCAACAATCGCGCTCTCATCTCCCTACCACAAACTACTACCGAGCACGTTCTAATGGTGCTGGTAACCGGTACGATGCCTCCTCCGGTAAGTATTCTCCAACTCCGAGGTAAGGAGAAAGTTGCTACTCTATGCATTGCTACAAATCTACTAGATATAAATGACAATGTAGCTCCAGAATCAAATAGTGCAGTCGCAGGTAATGATGCAACTAGAATTGTACCTGCTATAGCCTCTCCCTCTGGTTCCTCTTCAATAGATGCTAAAGCAAAGGCTTGCCCGCGCCTCTGCCCTCCTGCCTGCTGTCAGGCCTGGTTGAAGTGTGCCTCATGTGTGACCAAGGGTGGTCCTCTCTGCTGTCCTCCGGTAGCTGGGGGACGCTGGCCTCCTGCTGGGGGTTGGATCCTCAGTAGTGCTGCTGGTGGCCTCTGTCCAGTCTGGGGTGCTGCGTCTCTACGCTGGGGGCAGTCTCTAGCAAGGTGCTGGCTGGCTCCACAGACCATGCAGAGCCCGAGCTTCTTTCTGCAGTCTCGGATGATGTGTCCCCTCTTGCCACAGAAGTGACAGGTCGGAAGCTCCTTCTGCTGGTACGGCGCTGTCCTCTACTGCGCCTGCGCTCCGGGTCGGCGGATCGGTCCTCCGGCTCCTTGCTGGGTCATGGCTGGTACGTTCGCGCTGGAACGTCTCGCTCCTCCTCCTCCTATAGCCTCTTGGATCCTCGCCTCTGATAGGACCTCTTCATAAGAGATCCTCGCCTGGGTAGTAGTGTACCTCTGCAGCTCTTGAGTGAGGCCGTGGTGGAATCTCCTGGCTTTCTCCAGGTCATTGGGGATCAGGGCTGCTCCGAATCGGCTGAGTCTGCTGAAATCTCCGTCGTAGGCGTCCACAGTCAGGTTTCCTTGCTCCAGGTGCAGGAACTGAGAGTACAGGGCGTTCCTCACCGTAGTTGGGAAATACTTCTTGTTGAAGTGCTCTAAAAATTCCTTCCAAGTCTGCTGTCGGCCAATGCTGCGCTCCATAGAGTCCCACCAGTGATGGGCGTTGCCTGTGAGTTGGGCCCTCACCATGGTCATCCAGAGATCGGGGTGTAGCTGCGAACCCTCTAGCAGCATCTCAGTGTTGGAGACCCAGTCTGAGATCTCCTCAGTCGTCTCCTTACCCGAGAAGGTTCCCGGGCCCATCGTTCTGAAGCCTTTTACAGTGCCCGCTAGCCGGTCAAGTGCAGGTGCCGGTGCTGGTGCTTGGGCAGGTGCCCTCTCTAGTACGGCCATCAGACCCTGTCTCAGAGTCTCCGTCTGCTGCATCTGGGCCTGCATCATCATTTGGAAGAACTGCATCATCTGTGTCTGTCCCTCCGCTGGTGGCATCTGAGGTGGAAATGGTGGAGGTGATGGAAGCGGTACCTCCTGCTGTCTCCTCGGTGTCTCCTCGTACTGCGGCATCGGTGTCGCCCTCGAGGTCTGCCCTTCGAAGTACTGCCTCGGAATCGTCTGTGATGCCTGGCCCTCTGGCTGCTGTGTCTCCTCGTCGAGAGAGATCTGATGCCAGTGCATCATCGGTGCCTGAGGGATCACCTCTGCCTCTGGCTGAGGCTGCTCTCTGGGTGGTCCCCGAGTCGCATCCTTTCTCGGTGCTGTAGGTGGCACTACGGTACCAAGTATCTCATGTCAGCTTCGAAGGTTCATCTCGCTGTAAGAGATAGAACTTCATTAGAGAGAGTACAGAATAAATCAAACAGGATGCAAATATATTACAGTTCGGAAGAGGTTCAAAGGCGTAATCAAGTGGATGAGACCTAGTAATTTCTATCCTATTGCAGGCTCGCTGGGCACGTTTCCATACCACAAGCGATAGATGTTGGTGTTTCAGACCTGCATGGGCCACCACTAAAACCATGTCACGCCCCAGTCCCAAAATATTATGGAACCAGGCCACGTGGCATTGGCCAGCTGACACGACTCCGAAGATATCCCAATTTAATGGATCCTGACGAAGCATGCTACGCTGTCCTAAATCTAACAAGTCTAATAACAACAACAGGCAATGTCTAATCTCATCCACAGATAACAAGTAAATACTGAAATAAAAGACTGGAATATGAGAAACATAGTCGACTGACATAGTACAACTGAAATAAGTCTGGTGGGAACAAATCCACTACAATGTACTGATAGTCTGAAATAAAGTACTGAATATCTGAAATGAAAGTACTGATAAGGAGAGACTGGAACAACATCTAACTAGGTAAGGAGCTCCAGTCATAGGCGGAAGGCCTACCAATCTGATCAGGGGTACTCTTATGGAAGGACCTCTAGCTCCTCGTCCAGAGCAAACCTCATCTCTATGCCTGGCCCGTAAACTGTAGGAAAAAGGCCTCGTCCAGATCTGGAAGATAACCAGGTCCTCAGAGGGACGTAACAAGATACAATATGCATGCTGGATATAGTACTGAAATAAAAGTAAAGAGGGGGTGTGCTAACCATTTAAGTGAATGCAATATAAGGACAACCTAGGAACGTATAAGTAGGTGTAGGCATAACGTCCAACATCCTCTAGAGTGTGATATCTGTAATGTATATACGTCCGTAACACTCCGAAGAGCGCGGTGTCTGAAATATAGGGAGTCACCGGGTCTGTGGTTCCTCTGGATACCACGGAGTCCGATGGGGGTATCCTATACGTCTGTCAGTTGTCCTTCCCGCCCAATGTAGATACGCAAGTCGAATATACGACTTGAGTGTACCGTATCTAGATGCCAAGTCTCAACTAACTATGTTACTCTAGAATACATGCTAGTCAGTGATGTGCGTCATACGTACCGATAGCGAATTGGGTATGTGGACCCGCATCCCAATATGAATGTACCATCGTGGTACGTGTATAGTGCCATGGTCTAGGAGAATATCAGAATATCCTCGCAGTAGTGGTTGAGTCAACTAGCAACTAGGTCAAGTACACTTCTCATCGACGCAATGTCGACTATACCCGAGTCAATCTCGGATGCGCACAGTTCATGTATATTTGAAATATTTAACATTTAAATTTAAAGCAGTAAATCAGCAAGGTATACTTGCCTGTCCCGGGTAGCTGCGAAATCCAAAGCCCTGCTCCTGATGCCTCGGCAGTAGTGTCCAACAATCCTATATAGGATGTAGTAATGACCAAATTAGTCGCTACAATAGCACGACTTAGACACACTGTTCGTATCTACAACTGACATAGGGTCGGGACTGTTTATACATATAGTTTACACTAGTATATACATAAACACTAAATCATATTTAATTATATAAAATAATATATATGTTTAGGAGTACAAAAATAGTACTTAAATTAATTAGTATATACTAAATATACCCACAGTAAATATGTATACATAATTGGGTAATATCATAATTTCATATATATATACATATATATACTTAGATAGAAAATATATACATAAATTTATATATATACAACATAACAAGGGTGTATAAAATGTATATACATACATGTAGGTATCTATATATATATACATGTTAGAGGGGTTAATACATATAAGTATTCAATACATACTATTATACACATAATATCTCTTAATTTCTAAAAATATAATTAAACTCAATATATTTATATTTTATATTTTTCATATAACAAAAATATACATACATACATACATACTTATGTATAAGTTCCTAATATGAAAATATAATATAAAAATTTGTATTATATTACATATAATACAAATTCATAGAAATTATCATTTAACCATGATTTATATTAATTTTATACTATCCTCGTATAATACCATATACATATATATATATATATATAATTTTCAAAGTATCTAAATATAATATATGTATACATTTATACACATATATATTTATTAATACATAATAATTCACAGTATTTATTATTAAAATATAAAATAGTATATAAGGTATAATTACAGAAAATACCTATTATATAGAAATATATATATATATATAAGTATTAATTAGTATACTGAAACGTATACGTACATACCTGCATTTAGATATTTTTATTGGTATAACAAATATATATATATATATATATTACAATTTATATAATACTAAAAATAATAAAAATATATATAATACGGTACTTATACAGATGGTATAAATACACAATTTAATTAATACAGAATATTATTCTTAATATACGAAAATACGTATAATAATACCTAAACTAACCTAATACCCATGCACCTAGAAATACACCTACAATTAAGGATAAATATACATAAAATAATGTACCTGGTCGATGCTCGGATCGAGGGGGTCACGGTGGTCGACCGTCGCCGGAGGGGGGTGGCCGGACGGCGCTCCGGCGTCGCGCGGGGAGAGACGGGCAGCAGCAGCAGTTAGCAGCTAGGTGGCTGCTGCGGGGGCGAGCACGAGTGGCTGAGGCGTCGATCGACGACGAGGCTCGGCGGGGAGGGAGTGGACTGGCCGGGGGAGGGTTCGGCGGAGTTTGGCGGTCGGCGGTGCTGTGGTGGCGGAGCACAGTGTGGTCGGGTGGTCGGCCTTAGGTGCGGGAGGGAGTAGCTCGAGTTGGTGATGGGGTTGTTGGAGGGGGCTGCCGGCGGCCAGACGGCGGGGGACGGTGGTGGCAGGTGGGGGAGTGGTCGGCGAGGGTGGTCGGGTCGGTGTGGGGGCGGCCGGAGTTGGCGGTTGGCCGGTAGGAGACGGCGGGTGAGGGAAGGCTGGTTGGGGTCGGGTTGTGTAGTAGTTTAGGAAACTAGAGTTTTTCTAGGGTGCCTTGATTTGTGTGCCTCCCATGTAGTGTAAATTAATGTATAAATAGGAGAGAGAGTGAAGGGGGGCTGTCTTGGGGTTAGGGCCGACTGTAGGTGGGGTTTGGGGAGTTGGGGATGTTCATCAAGATGGGTGGAGGGCTAGGAATAGGCCAATTCAAATGTAGGGCCAAGATGTGCCCTACATAAAGTGTTGTAGGTACATAGAAAAAGGGGGGAAACCAAATGCCTACGGTTGGGCATTTCAATACTTTTCTCCATGATGGTTTGGGCCAATGAGAGGGGGACACCACATTGAAATTTGCAATTAAGCCCTTGAACAATTTGGTATTTGCACAATTAATTTGCACTAGGGATTTAATGAAATCAAACACCATGTTTGGTGTTCCTCATTGGTCTATGATGGTGTTTGGTGTTTTGTATGAGGCTTGTGGGTATGGATGTGGGTTTGGGTTGGAGTTGGGTCCAATTTAATTGAGGTTGGGTAGCCACATTAATTAATTCATGATTAATGTGACGGGTGTTTCTAATTTAATTTAATTAAAAACTGGGAGTCTAAATTTGGTTGGACAAAGGTCATTTGTGTAGTAGGCTCAGTGTACAATATCATCGTGATCTGGGTTGGTCACAACTGGTTGAGGTTGGGTCTTAATTTCAATTGAAACGGACAACGAACGTAATTAAGCAATTTAATTAATTTGCGCACGGACGTTTGTAACGACTTTTGTGCGTCTAAAATCAGGCACAAAAATCGGTATCCGGGGTTTATTCTAGGTTCAATACGAGGGGTTTACAGGTCTAGGTCAAATATGTGGAATTTGTTTTAGGGCAACAGCTAAGGTAGTATCCTAAAACAATCAATCATTGCACAAGTATCATAATGCTATATATATTAAATCATAAACAATTCTAATTAACCCTAATTATGCTAATTAAATTATTTAACCCTAATTACTGGTCGATGGGGTTTACAAGAATATTTTATCTATGCTAACTTAATTAATTCTATATGACTAAGTCATTAACTAATCCTCAAATATCACTAACTAACTCTAACTAATACTTAAAAAATTTTAGTTAGATATCGTACTAACTTATACTAATATAATTATAACTATATTGATATCAATATAATTTAAAATGATTATAAAATGACAAAAATACCTTTCTCCCAGAATTTAGTGGTTACATATATATTACATTACGGGGGTAACCCATACTTCACCTAGAAAGCCATAGGTATTTGATTGGCCGATTATTCATATAATTGTATGGTGTGTTGCTTGCTAGTCGCCTGGTACTGTTACTACCACATTTTCTAGGAAAGGGTATTTTGGTCATTTCATAATTAATTAAATATTGTGCATGTTGAATATTTATTTATTGTATTATTTATTTATTGTTAGATATTAGATTTTATTTTGGACTTGTGTTAGTGGACCTAACTAGTTTAGATTAGATTCATGGACCAACATTTAATTCTAGTTAGAATTAAGCCCAATAGTAAGCCCATTCATTAGGAGGATGAATTAATTTGTTAAACCAATTATACTAGAACCTTCACTCCTTAATTAATTCCTTCATGACAAGCCCTAAGGGATATTGTGGATATTTCATAGTAGCTTAGAGGAGGGGGTAGGGGCCGGCCATATTTGGAGTGGAGAGAGACTCTCACTCTTTATTTTTTTATTCCAAATCTAGATCTAGAATTTTTTTCTTCCAAATTCCTTCATCCTTACACCAATTTCTACCCAAATTTCTTTCCAATTTCTTCCATATTCATCATTGGAGGATATTAGAATAAGGATATACAAGAAGGAACCAAGGATCTACAAGGAAGAGTAAGGATCTACAAGTTGAAGGCTCTTGACACTCATTTGGAGAATTGTGTTAAAAATCCATCTCCCAATATGTATAATTTAGTTTTTCCTCTCTAATTAGACTCTAAATCTATAAATTAATCATTAGGAACCCTCTCTTGTACTAAGACTACCCATAGAAATTAGAATTAGGTTCATAGGAGGCCTATGGAGAAAGTTATGTGGTATTTTGTGTCAATTTTGGAAGAATTTTGAGATTGGCACATCTTGTGTTTATCAATAGGTCAATTAGACCAAATTGACATGTATTTGATTTTGTGTGACTAGTGTCGTATCCATAATTGGATACGTGTAGATCGTATCCCGACAATTTGGCGATACAGTTTGATTTGGGAGTTTTCTTCCAACACGGGAGCTTGAGCATATCATATTTTGATACAAGCACGTAGATGATTAGCTAATACTTCGTGTTGCTTCTAATTATGATTTTAGATTTGTTCGTGTCCTTTGAGGTACGTTTGGTGGCATGGTGGAGCCGTATTGCAAGCGTATCATAGATTGAGTGTGATACAAGGGCGGTGTACTCCACGTGTTTGTTTCCTTGCATTTCAATTCAATTTATCATGGTTATAGCTATTAGAGTATTATAATTGTTATATGATATATATGTATATATATAATTATGTGTATGTTCTATATTTTATTTTGATGTGTTGGTGGTAAAGAGAGAATATGAGAGTGCATGTGCATTATTAGTGTAGGTATATGATAACATATATATATATATATATATATATATATATATATATATATATATATATATATATATATATATTATGGGAGTGAGTGTATGTGTGTATAAATGTGTTCATGTGAGCTAGGGGAGCCAATAAGCAGGCCGGATAAGTAGGCCAAGAAGAAGTAGCAGAAACAGCAAGAAGCAGCAACAAAAGCAGCAAGAAGCAGCAGCAGAAGCAGTAAGCTGTTGCAGCAGCAGAAGCAATAAGCTGCAGCAACAACAAGCAATAAGCAGCAGCAGCGATAAACATAAGCAGTAGCAATAAGCAGTAGTAGAAGCAATAAGCTGCAGCAACAACAAGCAATAAGCAGAAGCAGTAGCAATAAGTAGCAGTATTTTGAGTGCTTAGAAATTAAGTTGTAGATAAGATAAGTTAAGCTAGTTAATAAGCTAAGTTAGTTATGTATATATTGTTAGGGAGTTAAGTATATATATATATATATATATATATATATATATATAAGCACTAGCTAGCATTGGTTAGTATTATTTCTAGTTTACCTTGAGTTACACCAAGGTAATGAGAGTTGAGATATCTTGGGTATGGGTATTGAATATCCGATGGGTATGTTAGTTATGATAGTTGGTATAGTATTCTAATAAGTTTAAATGCATGTTAGTGTATAGTGAGGTATGTTGGTTAGTTAGCTAATGTGTAAATCCCCTCACCCAAAATTAGGTCTACTTGGCTTAGATAGTGAAATTAGGGCTAGTTTAAACCCAATTAGAAATAGAACACGATATCTGATTTAACTGTACAATATTTTATATCACTTAGCGCACCTTACCGTTGCTTCAATAATTGGAGCATCTCACTAGCCATTGCCTTTCTATAAATTTCATAACCTTGTCCTAGACGTGCCCGCCTACCATTCTGACACTTGTGTAACTTATAATTAAGCTTTCTTGTACTACATTTTAGTCGCACAATAAACGTCGCGGACGATATTATTTAATTCTAAATAAAATATGACCTTGTACACTTGTGCGTTTCAAATCGAGATTGGGAACACAATCTTGACCGTTTTGTGCAACTCGAATTTTATTAATATTCTACAATGTACCCTCTACGTCCCTGATACTTGTGTCCCACCTAATTTTAATCTCATGTACTTCTAATTAATTCCAGAACACCGTGTGCGGTATTTTAATTAATTAAAATCTAATTTCCATCTTTGTGCAATTTTCCCAATTGTTGGGCATTTTTATGCAAAAATGCATTTGAGGTGTCCACACCATTGGACAATGCATGAAGAAACCCAATTTTTCCTTCACGTGAATGTTTCCATAATTTTTTGGAATGTGCAACGCGCACATCGCCCCCATTTATTTTAAACCCCATCCTTGCATTTTAAACCATGTAATTTATAGCCCCCAACACCCTCATGTAAGCCCAAGGCCCAATCCCAAGGAGTGTTGACTAAGCCCTAATCCTAGGTCAGCCCCCAAACCTAAAAAATCCCACATGTATAAATATACTCTTCCTAGTTTTTTAATACCAAAAACCCAAACCTAAATCTAAAATTTTAGCCGACTCCCCTTCATCCTCCTGTTCACCTCCTTCTCCACTTCACCCGCCGGAGCCACCCTTCCCCCGTCGACCGGAGCAGCCATGTCCGGCCAGTCCTTGCTCCTGTTCCCGGCCCTCATCGCCACGATGCCGGAGCCGACCGAGCCTCGCTGCCTATCTCCTCCCCGACAGTGCAGCAGCCCCGGCTTCCTCTCTCCACCACCGGAGGACCCCGTCGACCTCGTCTCCTCCTCCATCTGTATCATCCCTGACCACCCCTGGACTCTACTGCTATCGACGCCGACCGGAGCAGCCATGTCCGGCCAGCTCGACCCTGCTGTCCGCCACCACATCGAAAAACATACCTCTCCTCTCCCAACTCCCTTCTCCACCCTCTTTCTCCTATGCACCGCCTCACCCCGGCCCGACTCCTCCGTCGGAGCCCAGAACAGCCGCATCACCACCACGTTCCTCTCCTCCCTTCGACCACTGCATACATCCCGCCGGACTGAGCCTAATCGACTCCTCCTCCTCGTCCCTGTCCACCACGATATAGCACCAACACCTTTACCTCCCCTTTTGTGAACCCAAGCCTCCTCCCTACTCGACCACCTCATTGGCCGGACCCCCTCGCTGGCCGGAGTTCAGCAGCCACCACCAGCATCATCATCATCATACTCATCATCATCTTCACCATGAATATATCAAAATCATTACCAACACCAACCCTAATCACTTGTTCATTATCTTAGTCATTATCATCATCGTCCTCGTTATCACCATCGTCCACATCATCACCCCCTTAACTATTATTATCCACATCATCGCCATCGTCCTAATCATCATCCATATCACCACCAATATCATAATCATCACCATGGTAATCATCATCAACCCCTTTACGATCATCACTATTGACCTAATCACCCTCGTCCTCGTGTTCATTAAAGACCCGGCACTCTTGCCAGACAACCCGCAGCAGTCACCCCCGATTCCCGTACCTGTGCACGCTGACCCCGAAGACCTGTTGGATTTATCTGCACGACTTCAAGACCAGATTATTGGTGCTACACAGCTTTCTTGCCAGGCAAGTATACCTTGCCTTATTGTACTATTTAAATTCTGTATTATTAGCTGCATATTTATTATCTTAAATTGTACGTGTCCAAGAGAGACTCGGGTGCAGTCAACGAAGGCGTTGACGTTAGGACTTGCGTCTGACTTAGAGTCTAGTGGACCCACCTAAAGTCATGGAGTTATTGGTATGACTCCCCAGGCCTTGACACATTTCTTACACGTGTTGTGAGTCTCATGTAGGGCACAGACTTGGGTATGCGGTTGGCCACTTGTACATATAGGTCATGCGACGGTTAGGGTATAACTGCTAATAGTGTTGCATGTTAGAGACTTAACAGTTATTAGTAGTCGGAGCATAGACTATTATAGTACGAAGGTCCAATCCTTGTCCTTGTTTAGTTGTGAGGTCGGACTATCATTCTAACGATAGACTATGAGCCAGAGCTACGACATTGATACCGGCACTTCGTCTCAGTGTAGTAGCTACTATGTGTTATGGATACAACATGCATAGATCATTGGGCGAGAAAGACAATTAGTAGGCATATGGGATAGACATTTGGTTGCCATAGTTTCAGAGTAAACTGCAGGGCCGTGAGCCCCAGTGTTATCCGGTTATGGGCCAGTGTTACCCGATTATGGGATCAGTGTTGCCCGGTTATGGGAGTATTTGTTTGTCGATTCATCCGGCAGAGGTTACTAGCTGCGCGCTATCATGATCGGTGATGTAGTCAGCATATACATCTGGCATCCAGTTTACAGCTAATGCTAGATAATTAGCCTCTGGCTTGACGCTATGCTTTATACCTTTCACCTATCAATACGTACCAAGGTTGTCTTCAAAGTGCATTTCACTTAGCTGGTTAGGTCACCCTTGAGTTTTTACAGTATTTACTTTATGGCATGCTTTTATGTATCTTGTTACATCCCTCTGAGGACCTGGCCCTTTCCAGGTGTATTGTTCATGAGTATTCGCATGAGCGCAGATCCGGACTTGCTACGTATATTGCGATGAGGACTTCTCTTCGAGCCGTGATTGTTAGTTGGTATTCTTATATTGCCTTTATTGTGTTTATTTATATTCTAGTCTGGTAATGGATTTGTTTCCATCCGACTACCATAATTAGATACTTTATATTCAGATCTAGATACGTAGCTATTGGTTATTTATCTATTTATGATTCATGTGGATGAGATCTAGATTATGCCTTGTCACGCCCCAGTCCTAAAATACGTAGGACTAGGTCACGTAACCATGCCAGCTGGCCCGTATATATGGCAACTCCAATATATGAAAACCATATATACGTGCGTACGCTGTATAATGAATAATAGTTCACCAGTGGTATAACTAATCACAAGTCACAGGGTAATATCTAAATCTCATCCACAGAAGTCAAATATGAATAAACAATAACCATGTAACTAGATCTCAATACAGATATCTAAGAATGACAGTCAGATGAAATCAAATCTACTGTCGAAATAAAATATAAAAGGAACCAGAATACACACCATATAAGAACAACATCTGACAATCACGAGGCTCGAAGAGAAGACCTCCTCGGAGCATAAGTAGCCTGTCCGGATCTGTGCTCCTGCGAGTACTCAAGAACATATACACCTGGCAGGGGACCAGGTCCTCAGAGGGATATAGCAAGATACAGAAAAATGACATGCCATAAAGTAAATACTGAATAAATAAAGGGGTGTGCTAACCATCTAAGTGAATGCAATTTAAAGACCTTGTAGTACGCATGGGAAAGTGTAGGCTAGATATATGCTGACGTAATTCACCAATCGTCATGACTGGCTAGTATATGTATCATATGCCCCCGATCATACGGGTAACTCTGCAATCGTCCATCCCTGCAGAGCATGGAACGAAGGATAATACCCCATCCTCCTCGGAGCACGGTAATGGGAATAAGAAAACCAATACCCCATCTCCGAGCAGCATGGTAACTCTCTATATATACCGTAATCCCCATCTCCGAAGAGCATGGTAACTTGAGTATATATCAGGGGGGTGTCCCATACGCCTACTAGATGTCTTTCCCGCCCAATATAGATGTACAAGTCGTGAAAACGACGTGGACACCTCCTACTATGATGCAAGTCTCTATGAAATAAACAACTGAGCTACATACCGCTACACGTGTTGCTCACACTGATGGCCAGTCGCGCATGAGGCACGCATTCCTACATGTACTCACTCTGTGACGTGTAATAATACGTGTCAAGGCCTGGGAAGTTATATCAATAACTTCACAATTTTAGGTGGGTCTACTAGACACTAGGTCAGATACAATTCCTAACGTCAACGCCATCGTTGACTGCACCCGAGTCTGCTCGGACGCGCACATTTATATAAAAATAAATAAACATGTAACTAGCAAGAACTGAATATAAACAGTACAACAAGACAAGATATACTTGCCTGGCGGGAGAGCTGCAAATATAATGTCCAGATGTCAAATACCAAGTGTCAGAACTATGGCCTCAGAATAAATGTCTCCGAATACTGAAATAAATATCACTAACAGTCTCAAAAAATATCAAATAGCTAGAAACGTCTATCCTTTCGTCCAATTTGGACGCAGAGGCAAAAATGACAGTTTCTGGTCAAAGCGGGGTCCACTTGTGGGCCGCTTTGCACCGAAAAATGTGCCAGGGTCAAAGGTCTCCAAATTCGCCAAACTTAGTGTCAACAAGTCAGGAACGATGATACGAACCCAACGGAACTTCCAGAATTGGATTCCGATGGGCCGGTCACAAAATCGCCCGTCAAGTGGAGCCTGTGGGGCCCACGATACGCGATTTTGTCAACGTTCTCAGAATCGAATCAAACTTGGCTCATAGGACCAGCGTATTGCTACGAGTCCGATGGCGTAAGTTTCGTTTCAATCCGACGTGTGTACACAAAGTTGCAGCATGTTCCAGAACTGACGGAAACGGGACGGTGTCGGCGGATATGCGTTGATTCCGGTGTGCACGCACATCCAAATCAACTTCTTCGAATTCCTATACATCCGCATCAACGTCGCACACATTTCGGTAAAGACCGTGTGCGACCAAGTCGTCCCATTTGGCGGGGCGTACCCAGTTCCGGGGTGAATCGGGTCGTTGTTTTTCTTGTTTTTAGATCGCGTGTCGCGATCGCCACAGGATGCGATGCACCGAGCGGGTTGCACGGGCACCGAGATGGTTACATAGCCTACGTGTCATAACTGACGGAATTAAAAACGGATTTACGAGGAGTTAGAACGGGTTACCTGAACAGGGCTCCGTGGATTGAATTTACCGTGTCCGGGAAGAGATACGACACGACGCTGGTCGTGTCCGGGCTGTGTCCGGGCTCTGAAATGCTATTGTGTCCGGTTCTGCTCGAGTCAGGATCATCGCGGGGTTCGTCGTAGCGCTCAGGCGGAGCTCGGTGGTCAGTGGGGCATCCGGGCAGGGCACGGTGCTGCTGAGAGTCGTCGAGGCTGAGTTGGAGAAGGAGGAGCAGTTTCGGCCATGGGGGTTCACGCTGAGGAGGAGGAGGAGGGGCTGTGGTCTCGGCCAGGGGGTTCACAGTGAGGAGGAGGAGGAGGTGGTCGAGGGGGTCTTGCTCGGTGCTGCCGGCGAGGTCGGGGTCGACTCCGGTCGTCGAGGAAAAATGGAGGAGAGGAGATGCTGGTCGGGGTTGAGGCCGGTCGACGGAGTCATGGGGGAGGAAGGGCGGAGCTCAGAGGGTCGGGGGGCCAGTTGCTGCGGGGTGGGGGGTCGCCCAGTCGGCCGGTCGGGGGAAGGTGGCTTGGGGGGGTTTGTTGAGGAGAGGAGGAGGAGCTGATGATGAAGGTGGTGGTGGTGGTGACCGATGATGGTGGTGGCGGTGGAGGGAAGAGGGCGGCTGGGGAGAAAGGACTCGGGGGAGAGGGTGGAGCTCGTCGGGAAGGGCGGGCGGTGGAGCAGGGAGAGTCGGGGAGGGAGATGGTGGCGGTGGTGGTGGTGGCGACAGATGGTGGTGGTGGGCGAGGCCGTGCGTCCCAGGCGAAGGGGAGAGGGAGGTGGAGGAGGAGGAGCTGGGGAGTCGGGGCGGACGCGTCGGGTGGCGGAGGGCGGCCGCCGCGGGGGAGGGGAGTGGCTGGCCGCCGCGGGGGGGGGGGGGGAACGCTCGGGGGAAGGAGGAGCTAGGGAGAGAGAGAGCGGGGAGTTCGGAGGAGCGGCGGGGGAGCTCCGGCCAGGGGCGGCGGAGCCGCCGGGGGGGGGGGGTCGGTCGGCCGGTGGGGGGGTTCGGGCTGGGGCTGGGTAGAATAGGATTTTTTTTTCTTTTTTTTTTCTTTTTCTTTTATTTTCTTTTTATAAAGAAATTTATTATTAAAATAAGAAAATTATCTAGAGATATTTTCAGGATATTTCTGGGATATTTTCGGGATATTTTCGGGATCTTTTCGGGTGGGTCCCGCGTCCAAATGGACGGCGCAGGTTCACCGGCCAGTGAGGGAACTGACACTTCGCACTAAAATTTGCCGGAAAGTCCCTGTAATTTCATAAATTGCGTAAAGTCCTAGTTTTGGGAAATTGCGCAATTACGAAATTGTCTGGAAAAACACCCGATTCCGAAAAATACTAAAATTCACATAATTGAAGGGAAAAGCTGTGTGAGGGTCCTAAGGGGGGTGGGGGTGAGTCTGGGCAGGGATTGGGCCTGGTTTTGGGGTGATACGGGCCACCGTATCTATTAATAAATAAATACCGCGCACGGTGTTCTCTAATTATTTAGAGGCAGTTAGGGTCATAATTTTTCTACGGTGTCAATACACTAAATGTAGTATACCCAGTGTAGAAAAATAATATATTTTTGTCTGGGCAAAACAGGTGCATGTTGGACCTCAAATCTCTAGGGGTACAGAGATGGGTAAAGAGCAAAAAATAAAATAGGAAATAAATACGGGCTTTTGTAACGAGATTTGTGCGTCTCATACGAGGCTCAAAACTAAGTATCTGGGAGTTGCACAAAGTGCAGGATAGTAGGCTGGCATGTCTAGGAGAGGTATGCGAACTTCGTTCGGGGATAATAGTCAAGGTAAAGCTCCAAATAATTAGGTGATGGACAGGTGCACAAGTCAATAGGATATGTAAGCAAAATAAATTAAAATATTGCAACAAATCCTAAATTGTGAAAAATATTCCTAAAATACTGGAATCTGGTCGAGGGGGTTTACAATCTACCCAACTTATAAAAATTTTGTCCTCGAAATTAAAACTAAGCCATGGTAGAAGTCAAAGACGGCATAAGATATAATTTAACAAAGTAATTTATATCTTGGGTTACGAATAGGTTCGAAAACGTTTATGCATGTCGTACTCGCGCTTCTAAGTAGATTCTTCTGGCGCGCTATGCTTCCATGCTACGTGGACCAAGGGGATAGACTGGTTCTTCAATACTTTTTCTCGATGGTCAAGGGTTCCCGCGGGTTGCTCTTGATACGACAGGTCTCGTCCTAATAGTGATCTCCGGATGGTTGAAAACATGACTGCTGTCTGACACATATCGCCTGAGTTGCGACACGTGAAATACCTCAAGTACTCTCTCAAGTGAAGGTGGTAGCGCAAGTTGATATGCCACTACTCCCTTTCTTTCTAGCACGTCAATGGTCCAATCTACCTTGGACTCAACTTGCTGCGTCCTCTGATTTGCATGTGTCTCTAGTAGGTGATATCCTCATAAAGACATGATCGTCCTCTTTGAATTCCAAGGGACGATGATGACGGTCTGTCTACTGCTTCTGTCTGTCTTGTACTGCTCGCCAGTATCCTTGTATATACTTAACTGCCTCTTCGGTGTTGACGACCAACTCTGGTCACGCGAATCCTTGTCTGGTACAATGCTGACTGGTATGTCGGTCCATAGGAATTTTTGATCCTTACAAGTCAACATAGTCATAGGTGCTGCTATCTATTCAGGGGTCAATCAATTGTTTATTCAGGTAAAATCCATTTAGACTCCTGACAGCAAAAAGATATATTCTTTATCGTAACACTTGAGTTCTGACTTGACCCAAGTTACGAGGCAAAAATAAAAAAATTTCTTATGCTGTCATAGGGATGCACGTACCAGGAACGTAGATAGATAGGTAGGTAGGTAGGGTCATTCTAGGGATAGCACAGTTTTTAAACTGCAATCCAATCTAATAATAGGGTTTGGTAATTACCCAAGAAACAAACAGGAATAGCTACAGAAACAATACACTTATCATATTTATACTAAGCATGAGATTTCGTCTTTCCGAAATAAGGGAAGACGGAAAACAGTATTCAAGAGTTTAAGGGGGAGGTAATAGATTAGAAGTGTGGGGATCAAGGCGTTTAAAGAATTCAACGGGAATTTGTCAAAGCAGTTGTGGATTGAAATCCTATTCTGGTAATCCCTATTCACAAATTCGTATCAGCAAAGTTACGTAACTGATATGATATGCTCAGACATATCTAGAGGGCAAGTACATCTGTCTACTAATTACTATATATCTCAATCCACGTAAAGTAGTTATGCGAAGGGCGAACCAAGTGCACTATGGTTGATCAGACCGTAATACACTGATTCTGAGATGTACTAGTGTAGTACTCCAATAATACATCTCTCAAGAACAAGCTTGATAAGGAATAAGCTTGCAAAACTAGGCTATAATAGCGGCATAAGTCAAGGTAGTATAGCAATATAAGTACGCTAGATTATGATGTGAGAAATACAAAATAATTCATATTCACAAAAAGACAAGACTTTACAATCTCTACAGTTATTATTCTAAATCCTTGACTAAGTCGCTAGTTGACCCAAAAGAGGTATGGCCTTCTAAGTTCTATAATCTTAAAATACATAATAGGTTATCTGTCTAAAACAGAGATTTCAAGAAAGTCTGCGTAAAGTAGGGGTTCGAGGTTGTCTGCGTAATGCAGAGGTAAGATAATTTGGCGTAAGGTATAAATCCGAAATTGTCTGCGTATAACAGAGAAGCGTAAGGGAGAGCTTCATGGCTGTCCGCGTAAAAAGTCTGCGCGTACAAGTCTGGGTTAAAGTCTGAGCGTAAAAGTCTGCGGTAAAGTATTGCCTAAAGGTTGCGTAAAAATCTGCCAGCGTAAAAAGTCTAGCATACGCTGCAGCGAAAAGTTGTACAAGAACTCATGAGTTTGTCAGTCAAGTTAATGAATCCTGACATCTGACAAAGTACTTGCACAACGATCGAGGAGATGGTTATGATGATGGTTTACACGGAGATCCAGATTGTCGTTAGTGACTTATTGGATACCAATCATCTACGCTTGAGATGAGACAAAACAGATGTCCTGTCAAAAGCTGTTTCTTTTTGCACAGGGCTCGAGGCGTATCTCCGCACTTAATGAACGATATTTGGTCAACTGGGGAAAGCTAAGGCTGTAACAAAAATGCTAACATCCTATCATTCTATTTAACGCCTAATCAGGTCACTCTACGCTGGTTATCTATGAATCATCAGGTTTACGCAGGGCAGTTACCTACGTGGCTGGCATGATGCGTCATACACAGGATAAGGAAGACTAAGGGCGGCGTAAAGGGGACAAGCTTCTATATGATTTGGCTTTTACGCCAACTAGGCAGGGGTTTGGCTCTTACGCTAACAACAGTCAAATGGGTTTTACGCCAACAAGGGTAAAGAGTCTCTGGCGTAAAACTCTGGTTTATCCAAACTTAGGATGGGGTTTCAGTCCTAGTATTCAATCTTGGATTTTCTATTGGTTCTTCAAGGCTAGGGTCAACACTATGGTCAAATCTCTAATAATCCTATCTCTAACTAATCCTAGTAGTGTTTATACTATACTCAAGTCATACATAAATATGTCAAGGGATAAGAGTAAGTTAATCTATAGGTAAGTGACGCTAGGGTTTATTTAGGAAGTCAGGAAGGCTAGGCTTTATTTAGGAAGTCAGGAAGGCTAGGGTTCACTAAGTAATCCGAACTTAAGGATATGTCAAAGCCCTAGTGGTATTCTTAATAGGAATACTATCCTAATCATCATCCTATCAACAGGAATTTCTAAATTCTAGCAGGACTATACTCAAGAAATTATCAGGGAAGCACATGAATCAAGCATGATGCAATTTTTGTAAGTAGGACAGACTGGAAGGAAGATAAGTCATAGTCGATTATGGATGAGATCCTATCTTTAATCCTAGGTGCAGGCTTGCTCGGTACAGTAACGTAACCGAGACAATATGCTCTGAGACGTAGGCTTGCTCGGTACAGTAACGTAACCGAGACAATATGCTCTCGACCTGCATGGGCCACCACTAAAAATATGTCATGCCCCAGTCCCAAAATACGTAGGACTAGGTCACGTAACCATGCCAGCTGGCCCGTATATATGGCAACTCCAATATATGGAAACCATATATACGTGCGTACGCTGTATAATGAACAATAGTTCACCAGTGGTATAACTAATCACAAGTCACAGGGTAATATCTAAATCTCATCCACAGAAGTCAAATATGAATAAACAATAACCATGTAACTAGATCTCAATACAGATATCTAAGAATGACAGTCAGATAAAATCAAATCTACTGTCGAAATAAAATATAAAAGGAACCAGAATACACACCATATAAGAACAACATCTGACAATTACGAGGCTCGAAGAGAAGACCTCCTCGGAGCATAAGTAGCCTGTCCGGATCTGTGCTCCTGCGAGTACTCAAGAACATATACACCTGGCAGGGGACCAGGTCCTCAGAGGGACATAGCAAGATACAGAAAAATGACATGCCATAAAGTAAATACTGAATAAATAAAGGGGTGTGCTAACCATCTAAGTGAATGCAATTTAAAGACCTTGTAGTACGCATGGGAAAGTGTAGGCTAGATATATGCTGACGTAATTCACCAATCGTCATGACTGGCTAGTATATGTATCATATGCCCCCGATCACACGGGTAACTCTGCAATCGTCCATCCCTGAAGAGCATGGAACGAAGGATAATACCCCATCCTCCTCGGAGCACGATAATGGGAATAAGAAAACCAATACCCCATCTCCGAGCAGCATGGTAACTCTCTATATATACCGTAATCCCCATCTCCGAAGAGCATGGTAACTTGAGTATATATCAAGGGGGGTGTCCCATACGCCTACTAGATGTCTTTTCCGCCCAATATAGATGTACAAGTCATGAAAACGACGTAGACACCTCCTACTATGATGCAAGTCTCTATGAAATAAACAACTGAGCTACATACCGCTACACGTGTTGCTCACACTGATGGCCAGTCGCGCTTGAGGCACGCGTTCCTACATGTACTCACTCTGTGACGTGTAATGATACGTATCAAGGCCTGGAAAGTTATATCAATAACTTCACAACTTTAGGTGGGTCTACTAGACACTAGGTCAGATACAAGTCCTAACGTCAACGCCATCGTTGACTGCACCCGAGTCTGCTCGGACACGCACATTTATATAAAAATAAATAAACATGTAACTAGCAAGAACTGAATATAAACAGTACAACAAGGCAAGGTATACTTGCCTGGCGGGAGAGCTGCAAATATAATGTCTAGATGTCAAATACCAAGTGTCAGAACTATGGCCTCAGAATAAATGTCTCCGGATACTGAAATAAACATCACTAACAGTCTCAAAAAATATCAAATAGCTAGAAACGTCTGTCCTTTCGTCCAATTTGGACGCAGAGGCAAAAATGACAGTTTTTGGTCAAAGCGGGGTCCACTTGTGGGCCGCTTTGCACCGGAAAATGTGCCAGGGTCAAAGGTCTCCAAATTTGCCAAACTTAGTGTCAACAAGTCAGGAACGATGATATGAACCCAACGGAACTTCCAAAATTGGATTCCGATGAGCCGGTCACAAAATCGCCCGTCAAGTGGAGCCTGTGGGGCCCACGATACGCGATTTTGTCAATGTTCTCAGAATTGAACCAAACTTGGCTCACAGGACCAGCGTATTGCTACGAGTCCGATGGCGCAAGTTTCGTTTCGATCCGACGTGTGTACACAAAGTTGCAGCGTGTTCCAGAACTGACGGATACGGGACGGTGTCTGCGGATACGCGTTGATTCCGGTGTGCACGCACATCCAAATCAACTTCTCCGAATTCCTACACATCCGCATCAACGTCGCGCATGTTTCGGTAAAGACCGCGTGCGACCAAGTCGTCCCGTTTGGCGGGGCGTACCCAATTCCGGGGTGAATCGGGTCATTGTTTTTCTTATTTTTGGATCGCGTGTCGCGATCGCCACAGGATGCGATGCACCGAGCGGGTTACACGGACATCGAGATGGTTACATAGCCTACGTGTCATAACTGACGGAATTAAAAACGGATTTACGAGGAGTTAGAATGGGTTACCTGAACAGGGCTCCGTGGATTGAATTTCCCGTGTCCGGGAAGAGATGCGACACGACGCTGGTCGTGTCCGGGCTGTGTCCGGGCTCTGAAATGCTGTTGTGTCCGGTTCTGCTCGAGTCGGGGTCATCGCGGGGTTCATCGTGGCGCTCAGGCGGAGCTCGGTGGTCAGTGGGGCGTCCGGGCAGGGCACGGTGCTGCTGAGAGTCGTCGAGGCTGAGTTGGAGAAGGAGGAGCAGTTTCGGCCATGGGGGTTCACGCTGAGGAGGAGGAGGAGGGGCTGTGGTCTCGGCCAGGGGGTTCACAGTGAGGAGGAGGAGGAGGTGGTCGAGGGGGTCTTGCTCGGTGCTGCCGGCGAGGTCGGGGTCGACTCCGGTCGTCGAGGAAAAATAGAGGAGAGGAGATGCTGGTCGGGGTTGAGGCCGGTCGGCGGAGTCATGGGGGAGGAAGGGCGGAGCTCAGAGGGTCGGGGGGCCAGTTGCTGCGGGGTGGGGGGTTGCCCAGTCGGCCGGTCGGGGGAAGGTGGCTTGGGGGGGTTTGTTGAGGAGAGGAGGAGGAGCTGATGATGAAGGTGGTGGTGGTGGTGACCGATGATGGTTGTGGCGGTGGAGGGAAGAGGGCGGCTGGGGAGAGAGGACTCGGGGGAGAGGGTGGAGCTCGTCGGGAAGGGCGGGCGGTGGAGCAGGGAGAGTCGGGGAGGGAGATGGTGGCGGTGGTGGTGGTGGCGACAGATGGTGGTGGTGGGCGAGGCCGTGCGTCCCAGGCGAAGGGGAGAGGGAGGTGGAGGAGGAGGAGCTGGGGAGTCGGGGCGGACGCGTCGGGTGGCGGAGGGCGGCCGCCGCGGGGGAGGGGAGTGGCTGGCCGCCGCGGGGGGGGGGGAAACGCTCGGGGGAAGGAGGAGCTAGGGAGAGAGAGAGCGGGGAGTTCGGGGGAGCGGCGGGGGAGCTCCGGCCAGGGGCGGCGGAGCCGCCGTGGGGGGGGGGGTCGGTCGGCCGGGGGGGGGGGGGTCGGGCTGGGGCTGGGTAGATTAGGATTTTTTTTTCTTTTATTTTTCTTTTTCTTTTATTTTCTTTTTATAAAGAAATTTATTATTAAAATAAGGAAAATATCTAGAGATATTTTCAGGATATTTCTGGGATATTTCTGGGATATTTTCGGGATCTTTTCGGGTGGGTCCCGTATCCAAATGGACGGCGCAGGTTCACCGGCCAATGAGGGAACTGACACTTCGTACTGAAATTTGCAGGAAAGTCCCTGTAATTTCATAAATTGCGTAAAGTCCTAGTTTTGGGAAATTGCACAATTACGAAATTGTCTGGAAAAACACCCGATTCCGAAAAATACTAAAATTCACATAATTGAAGGAAAAAGCTGTGTGAGGGTCCTAAGGGGGGTGGGGGTGAGTCTGGGCAGGGATTGGGCCTGGTTTTGGGGTGATACGGGCCACCGTATCTATTAATAAATAAATACCGCGCACGGTGTTCTCTAATTATTTAGAGGCAGTTAGGGTCATAATTTTTCTACGGTGTCAATACACTAAATGTAGTATACTCAGTGTAGAAAAATAACGTATTTTTGTCTGGGCAAAACAGGTGCATGTTGGACCTCAAATCTCTAGGGGTACAGAGATGGGTAAAGAGCAGAAAATAAAATAGGAAATAAATACGGGCTTTTGTAACGAGATTTGTGCGTCTCATACGAGGCTCAAAACTAAGTATCTGGGAGTTGCACAAAGTGCAGGATAGTAGGCTGACATGTCTAGGAGAGGTATGCGAACTTCGTTCGGGGATAATAGTCAAGGTAAAGCTCCAAATAATTAGGTGATGGACAGGTGCACAAGTCAATAGGATATGTAAGCAAAATAAATTAAAATATTGCAACAAATCCTAAATTGTGAAAAATATTCCTAAAATACTGGAATCTGGTCAAGGGGGTTTACATGCCTGTGATTGGAGATGTTTTATACCACTTATGAATTATTGTTCATGGTACAGCGTACGCATATTTTATGGTTTTCATATATTGGAGTTGCCATATACATGCGGCTGGCATGCTTACGTGTCCTAATCCTACGTACTTTTGGGACTGAGGCATGACATATTTTTGTGGTGGCCCATGCAGGTCAAGAGCATATTGTCTTGGTTACATTACTGTACCGAGCAAGCCTGCACCTAGGATTAGAGTATAGGATCTCATCCATAATTGACTATGATTCACCTTTCTTCCAATCTGTTCTATTTGAATAGCTGCATCCTGCTTGATTCATGTGCTTCCCTAATAGTTCCTAGAATATAGCCTTCTCCTAGAATATAGAAGTCCCTGTTGTTAGATAATAAGTAGGGTAACCTTCCTATTAAGAGTACAACTAGGATAAATGACACATCCCTGAGTTAGAACACCTACTGAAACCCTAGCACCCCATACCTATAGATTGATGTACCATTACCTCTCGATATATGTATGAAGACTTGAGAGTGGTATAGACACTACTAGAGTAGTTAGAAAGTTGACCATGAGGTTTGACCCTAGTATGGAGGAACCAATAGAAACATAAGGGTAAATATTAGGGCTAACCTAGCTTTTCATGGTAAGATAGTATTATAGAACTATACATTTAGATTCTTGTCTTGAGATTAGCAGGCAGTACTTTAGAAATCCAAGAGCAATGCTTAGAATATTTTCCTCAATCTAACCTCGAACACAGATATTAGCATACCCCCACTTAGAAGACCATGATGCTATCTAGAGTCCTTCTATTAAATTTTATAATCGTTCCTCCGAGACCGTAGCGCTCGTAATTTGTGCAACGACTAATTATGTTCTTCTGTCGTGCCACCTAACGCTTCCATTCTTAATGTTAACCCTTCTGTTCTATGAGCACTATGAATAAGACTTAAGATGACCATGACCTATATAATAGGGTACTCTAATAAGTACCAAGACCTCTTCTTGTAAACCTTATTAGGAGTTTCTATATTATCCTTAAGGCAATATAGTATTAATTTATAGTATTAAGTTGGGTAGTATGCCTCACAACATAGTATCACGTAGTCCTCTCGACCCATTGCCGAAATATAACTGAATGATATTACTTGTATGCTAGTATAAGACGATAGTGTTTATGCAGACTGTAGAAATTAGAGGCCCATATCCCTATTTGGTCGACTGACGACTTAGACAAGGAGTTGGTATGACAACTATAGAGACTGTAGAGTCTTATCTTTTGTGAACTTGCATTATTTTGTGACTTCTCTCATCATAATCTAGCGCCCTTATATTTTCTGAACTACATCGACTGATGCTGCTATTATAGCCTAGTTTTACAAGCTTATTCTCTTATCAAGCTTGATCATGATATTGTATTATTAGGGACGCCTACTAATACATTGTCTAATCAGAATCAGTATATTAAGGTCTAGCTAACCTTAGTACATTTGGTTCGCCCTTCGTAATACTACTTTACGTGGATTGAGATATATAGTTGACTAGTAGACAAATGTACTTGCCCTCAAGATATGTCTGAGTATATCGTATCGGTTACATAACTGTAATGATACAAGCATGCGAATAAGAAATTACCAGAGAAGATTTCAATCCACAACTGCCTTGACAAATTCCAATTTGAATTCTTTAAAAATGCCTTGATCCCCATACTTCTATCCTATGACTCTCCTTGAACTCTTTATTATTGCTTTCCGTCTTTCCTTATTCCGGTAAGACGAACGCTCGTGCCGAGTATAAGTTGACACACTGATAAGTATAGATATATCCCATAGGTTAATCATATGACTTGGTGACCCCCTTTATAGTCAATTAGGAACATATCAAAGATGATAGGTTGATGTTAAAACTTTGAGGATTAAATAACAGGAGGAGTAGCTTTCTTAGAGGTATAGCCTTGGATGATAGATGGGTAAATTCTAAGTTGGGTAGAAACTGCATCGTTAAAACTTGAGGCAAATTATTTTAGACTGTGACCAAGTAAGATTAGATAGAGCAACCCTACCCTATTTTACTTTTGAGGACGAAATTATTTTTAAGTTGGGTAGATTGTAAACCCCCTCACCCAAAATTAGGCCTACTTGGCTTAGATAGTAAAATTAGGGCTAGTTTAAACCCAATTAGAAATAGAACACGACATCTGATTTAACTGTATAATATTTTATATCACTTAGCGCACCTTATCGTTGATTCGATAATTGGAGGACCTCACTAGCCATTGCCTTTCTACAAATTTCACAACCTTGTCCTAGACGTGACCGTCTACCATTATGACTCTTGTGTAACTTATAATTATACTTTCTTGTGCTATATTTTAGTCGCACAATAAACGTCACGGATGATATTATTTAATTCTAAATAAAATATGACCTTGTACACTTGTGTGTTTTAAATCGAGATTGGGAACACAATCTTGACCGTTTTGTGCAACCCAAATTTTATTAATATTCTACACGGTACCATCTACGTCCCTGACACTTGTGTCCCACCTAATTTTAAGCCCATGTACTTCTAATTAATTCCAGAATACCGTGTGCGGTATTTTAATTAATTAAAATCTAATTTCCATCTTTGTGCAATTTTCCCAATTGTTGGGCATTTTTATACAAAAATGTATTTGAGGTGTCCACACCATTGGACAATGCATGAAGAAACCCAATTTTCCCATCACGTGAATGTTTCTATAATTTTTTGGAATGTGCAACGCGCACATCGCCTCCATTTATTTTAAACCCCATCCTTGCATTTTAAACCATGTAATTTATAGCCCCCAACACCCTCATGTAAGCCCAAGGCCCAATCCCAAGGAGTGTTGACCAAGCCATAATTCTAGGTCAACCCCCAAACCTAAAAAATCCCACATGTATAAATATACTCTTCCTAGTTTTTTAATACCAAAAACCCAAACCTAAATCTAAAATTTTAGCCGACTCCCCTTCATCCTCCTGTTCACCTCCTTCTCCACTTCACCCGCCGGAGCCACCCTTCCCCCGTCGATTGGAGCAGCCATGTCCGGCCAGTACTCAAGGCCGCAGCCACCTCTTCCTCTTTCCTCCTTCATCTTCCCTCTTCTTCTCCTTCCTCCTCTTCCTGGCCCTCCTCGCCACGACGCCGGAGCCGACCGAGCCTCGCTGCCTATCTCCTCTCCGACCGTGCAGCAGCCCCGGCTTCCTCTCTCCACCACCGGAGGACCCCGTCGACCTCGTCTCCTTCTCCATCTGTATCATCCCTGACCCTCCTGAACTCTACTGCTATCAACGCCGACCGGAGCAGCCATGTCCGGCCAGCTCGACCCTGCTGTCCGCCACCACATCGACAAATACACCTCTCCTCTCCCTTTTCCCTTCTCCACCCTTTTCCTACTATGCACCGCCTCACCCCGGCCCGACTCCTCCGTCGGAGCCCAGAACAGCCGCATCACCACCACGTTCCTCTCCTCCCTTCGACCACTGCCTACATCCTGCCGGACTGAGCCTTATCGACTCCTCTTCCCCGTCCCTGTCCACCATGATGCAGCACCAATACCTCTACCTCCCATTCTGTGAACCCGAGCCTCCTCCCTACTCGACCACCTCATTGTCCGGACCCCCTCGCCGGCCGGAGTTCAGCAGCCACCACCAGCATCATCATCATCATACTCATCATCATCTTCACCATGAATATATCAAAATCATTACCAACACCAACCCTAATTACTTGTTCATCATCCTAGTCATCATTATCATCGTTCTCGTCATCATCATCGTCCACATTATTACCCCCTTAACTATTATCATCCACATCATCGCCATCGTCCTAATCATCATCCATATCACCACCAATATCATAATCATAACTATGGTAATCATCATCAACCCCTTTACGATCATCACTATTGACCTAATCACCCTCGTCCTCATATTCTTTAAAGACCTGACACTCTTGCCAGATAACCCGCAGCAGTCACCCCCGATTCCCGTACCTGTGCACGCTGACCCCGAAGACCTGTTGGATTTATCTGCGCGACTTCAAGAGCAGATTATTGGTGCTACACAACTTTCTTGCCAGGCAAGTATACCTTGCCTTATTGTACTATTTAAATTCTGTATTATTAGCTGCATATTTATTATCTTAAATTATGCGCGTTCGAGAGAGACTCGGGTGCAGTCAACGAAGGCGTTGACGTTAGGACTTGCGTCTGACTTAGAGTCTAGTGGACCCACCTAAAGTCATGGAGTTATTGGTATGACTCCCCAGGCCTTGACATATTTCTTACACGTGTTGTGAGTCTCATGTAGGGCACAGACTTGCGTATGCGGTTGGCCATCTGTACGTATAGGTCGTACGACGGTTAGGGTATAACTGCTAATAGTATTACATGTTAGAGACTTAGCAGTTATTAGTAGTCGGAGCATAGACTATTATAGTATGAAGGTCCAATCCTTGTCCTTGTTTGATTGTGAGGTCGGACTATCATTCTAACGATAGACTATGAGCCAGAGCTACGACACCGATACCGGCACTTCGTCTCGGTGTAGTAGCTACTACGTGTTGTGGATACAACAGGTATAGATCATTGGGCGGGGAAGACAATTAGTAGACGTATGGGATAGACATTTGGTTGCCATAGTTTCAGAGTAAACTGTGGGGCCGTGAGCCCCAGTGTTACCCGGTTATGGGCCAGTGTTACCCTGTTATGGGATCAGTGTTGCCCGGTTATGGGAGTATATGCTTGTCTATACATCCGGCAGAGGTTACTAGTTGTGCGCTATCATGATCGGTGATGTAGTCAGCATATACATCTGGCATCCAATTTACAGCTAATGCCAGATAATTAGCCTCTGGCTTGACGCTATACTTTATCCCTTTCACCTACCCATACGTACCAATGTTGTCCTCAAAGTGTATTTCATTTAGCTGGTTAGGTCACCCTTGAGTTTTCACAGTATTTACTTTATGGCATATTTTTATGTATCTTGTTACGTCCCTCTGAGGACCTGGCCCTTTCCAGGTGTATTGTTCATGAGTATTCGCAGGAGCGCAGATTCGGACTTGCTACGTATATTGCGATGAGGACTTCTCTTCGAGCCATGATTATTAGTTGGTATTGTTATATTGCCTTTATTGTGTTTATTTATATTCTAGTCCGGTAGTAGATTTGTTTCCATCCGACTACCATCATTAGATACTTTATATTGAGATCTAGATACGTAGCTATTGGTTATTTATCTATTTATGATTCATGTGGATGAGATCTAGATTATGCCTGTGACTTGAGATATTTTATACCACTTATGAATTATTGTTCATGGTACAGCGTACGCATGTGTTATGGTTTCCATATGTTGGAGTTGCCATATACATGCGGCTGGCATGCTTAGGTGTCCTAGTCCTACGTATTTTTGGGACTGGGGCGTGACATAATATTTTATATTAGATTACCTTGTGATACCAAGGTAATATCAAGGTATTAGTTTATACTCAAGAGTTTGTATATCAAGATGGGTGTGTAGGTGGTGTGATACCGCATTTGGTTCAAAGCCAAGGTATCCAGTTAGCATTAGTTTAGCTAGTAGTACTATATATTTTGTTTTGTATATATATATATATATATATATATATATATATATATATATATATATATATATATATATATATATATATATATATATATATATATTATAGTATTTTTATATCTAATAACTTGCGTATCTTATGATACGGTATGTTGGTATCCTAGTATCATAACATAGCTAGTATAGCCTAGTTACATAGTGTATGGACCCAATATCCTAGAGATAGACTTATACAACCTAGAAATAGCTAGTTTGACCAAGTTTGACTAGTTTGACCTAGAGTTGACCTAGTTTGACTATTTTGACTTAGAAATAACTTTATGACCTAGAATTGAACTAGTTTAACTTATTTTCATTCCAAAACCTTGTATTGATGCAATATACCATATATAGGTCTGTGTGACACCAGCTTAGGCATCAAGAGACATACCTTGCTCAGGATCTCAGATGAGTACATTTTTTTATTAGTTTTTATTTTATAATGGTGTATATATCTCATGTTCTAGAACTGTATACTTGATTCTGACATAGTGGTTTCACGGACTGGTACTACATTGATCCTGTCAAGAGATGTTGTCCCTTACCATGTTCAGTAGGTAATCCTTCACATGTATTTTATCGTGTATATCGGGTATTGATTTATTATACTTCATGTTCACACACTGCTCGTGTTCGATGTGCTTATATTCGTGTACACACACTGCTCGTGTTCAGTGTGCCCATATTCGTGTTCATAACGTGTCATGATTGGATCCATTCGTATTAGTTGGTGATGGGGGAATAGGAGTTGATTATGTGATCAAGCCCCAGTAGATTTGTATACATGTCGATTATATACCACACGTGTAATTGAGTTTCCATATTGTATTCGTGTTCAACCTAAACCGATCACATAATGAACTTGTATTCCATGGCACATTAGTTAGATTTCAGTTATTTTCATTTATTGCAGTTATTCTATTGTTTGTTCTTCTTTCCAGTATATTACCTATTCACTCTACTTTATTTTATTCTATTATTTAGTTATCTTGTATTCTTTTTCTATTATCTGTTATATATGCTCGATTATGTATTTGAAACTGCTTTCAGAGATATGTACTTTGCTCTAATCCTGACTGGATATATTTTTCAGATGATTGGCTCGTAGACTAGTGTCCCACACACTACGGACCGCAGGACGATGTTCCATTAGAGGATACTTATTTAGAGCAAGAGGACTTAGTACCAGAGCCTGAGAAGGTTTAGATTATTGTTAGACTTGTATTAGACTTTTATTGAGGTTATTGGCAAGTATATATTATTTCAGTCTTGTGGATGTATTGGGACTCTTTCTTTCGTTATTCCATCTCGTGCTTATCTTCCCTAGTTTGTATTATGATTAAGTATAGTTTACATTTATTAGATACCATATTGTTCCTCCGTTTGGAGTTGAGATGATTGACATGTACCATATATATATTATTTGGGATGTTTAGATTGTAGAGTTGACCCAGACAACGTTCTACCGCTGATGCTACAGCGTAGGCTGGACGTACCCACGTACTCGTGCCCGAATATCCGAGTGCAGGTCGTGACACATTTTTAGTGGTGGCCAATGTAGGTCGAGAGTCGCAAGTAGAGCGATATCATAGTAGTGCTCACCTAGAGTACTGCTACGAGCCTGCTTTAGAAAATAGAATTTAGGCTGAGAGTATACTCAATCACAACTAAAAAATACTTCCAATATCAGTTTTGCTATCCTTCTCTATTAGAATATTTCCTTTACTTTGAATAAAATCTGTCCTTCATTGATGATATCGTATCTTACTCAATAATGATTCTTTTGTTCCATCTATCTTCAAGATACCGTCGAAGAAATATTCCCAGCGCTCAGGCGCAATGTCAGCGAGGTCGGTCACTTCATCGCCTTTAAGGGCAGCACCATTAGACGTTATTCCAGCAGCCACATTCCAGAGGTCCGCTTCACCGATCCAGGTGGGCATTTCTGCAGTAGCTTGTGGAGGTGCTCCACCTCTGGTACAGAGGGCAGCGCCGACAGTTTAAGGGGATTTTCTACCCCCACCATCCGCAGTCGATCAGACGTAGATGTTTGTGCTCTTTAGCAGATGATAGAGGCACAGCAGCGTCAGTTAGAGGTTATAAGGCAGGGCATTGAGAATGCTCACCAGATTGCGCTTACAGCAGTCGAGAGAGTCACTTTAGTCCAGCCACAGATGTCACCACCTCAGTTTACCCCACAGCAGCCGAGGCTGGAGACTATCATAGATTTTAAGAGGATAGGGCCGAAGGACTTTAAAGGCACTGAAGGGATCATTTATGCTGATGATTGGATAGAAGTCATTGAGCAGAACCTGTTGCTGGTGCAGATTCTAGAGAGATTGCAGATAGAGGCCACAAGGAGCATGATGTTCGATATTGCGTTGACTTGGTTCAAGACGGACCTTGGGATCTCAGCACCAGGACTAACTTAGGAAGCTTTCAAAGAGCTCTTCAAGGAAAAGTTTTTTTTCCAGATGTGGCTTTGATATCTCTAGAGAGCCAGCTCCAGTACCTCATTCAGGGAGGTATGATGGTGGAGGAGTATGCGATAGAGTATTATAGATTAGGCCACTTTGTGGAGGGGATGAACCCCAGAGGAAGAGCCAGGAAGTTCAATAAGGGCCTGTACATGGAGATCAAATCACATACGAATAAAGATCCCACCGCTACTTTCGAGAAGATTATGAGACAAGCACAGCGGGCGGAGGATGATGTAGAGCTTGGATCTAAGAGGCCGAGAGAAATAGGAGGATCCAGTACCAACACGGGTCCAATAAAGTGGCCTCATTTTTAGCAGCAGCATCTGAGGCACTTCCTGTAGCCGAGGCAACAGTATCATGGACTAGCTACAGCGCCGACACAGCAAATGCACCAGATTCAGAGGCCAGCTATTCCTTGTACCTTCTGTAAGAAGAAGGGACATGGATGGGATGCATGCATGATGAGATTGGGCCAGTGCTTATTCTGCGGATCAGGAGACCATCAGTTGAGGGCTTGTCCTAAAGTTCCAGCTCATCCAGCTCAGGGCGGCGCTCAGGCACAGAGAGCACCCGCGATACCATCAGTGGGACAGCAAAGAGGACCTCCGCTACCACCATAACAGTAGAAGTTCGCTCAGCACCAGCAGCAGCAGAGAAGTGCTCAGCGACAGGGGCAAACTTTAGCCTTGACCGTCGAGGAGGAGGAGCCAGCCGGTGATATTATCTCAGGTTCAGTCTATCTTGATTCTTTTCTAGCTCATACTTTATTTGATTCAGGTGCTTCATATAGTTTTGTATCTCTTATCTTTTGCTCTAAAACATTATTTTGAGTCTGAATCGTTGGTGAGGACTTGTAAGATTATGACTGGGGGTGGCATTATCCTGGTCAGTGATATTTGCAAGGACCAGAGAGTTTTCTTGTGAGGCTGAGAGTTCAGCATATGTCTACTCGTAATGCCACTTTCGAGCTACGATATAGTAATCAGGATGGATTGGTTGAGTAGGAACCATTCTAGTATCGATTGTCGAAGAGGCAGAGTTTTATTCCAGACACCAAGAGAGCCAGAGTTTGAGTTTGTCAGAGGAGCAGCATATCAGAGCGAATAAGACTTCTGTGGATCTTTGGTAGAAGAGCTAGAGCCGCCATATCCATGGATTGCTGAGTATATGGACGTCTTTCCGGAGGAGTTGCAGGAGTTGCCACCAAACAGAGATGTGGAGTTCTCTATAGACTTGGTGCCAATCGCAGAGCCATGTCACTACCACATTTCTAGAATAGGGCTTTTTTGTCTATTGCCATATTTATTTTATTGTGTTAATATATTGTATGATATTTTTATTATACAAATTATTTGGTGTTCTTTAATGCATGGGTTAATGGATTAGACCTAAGAATCCACTAGATAAACCCTTTTGACAAACCCCTATTTTAAATTAGCATTTAGTTAAACCCTCAATTGTATGAATAAGTCCTTTAATTAATTAGTTCTTTATGACAAGTCATGAAGGGCAAAATAGACTCTTTGTATTAGAAACCCTAACCCTAGCCCTAGCTCTATATAATTAGAGGGAGACTCTCTCAAGCCTTTCTTCATTCATGAAGAAAACCCTAAGAATAGCCTCCACTTAGAAATCATCTTTCCTTCCTTAAATTTCAGGATATCTATCCCTAGAAACCCTCATTTCTTTCTCATCAAGAGAGACCTAGGAGCTTGGACCAAGGAGGCTTGGAGAAGGAGAAGTTACATTGGAAATCCATCTCCCAATAAGTAAAATCCGGAAAAACCTTATTTAAATTATGTTTTAATTGTTTGTTGGCCATTAGGAGCCCACCCATGGATCTAGGAAGGAGTTTTTAGGGAGAGCATGAGACTCTTTTGGTTGCATGATGTTTTCTCATGGTGTCACTAGGTGTATTTGGGTTTTGTGATCCTATGATGCATTTTTCCCAATTTTCCCGTAGCCATAATTATATATATATATGTATTTATACCTGTTTACATCACATACGCAGGGGTTTAATTTTGATTTGGGGTGTTATGCATGAGTAATCAAGCGTATTCCATTTTTAGCACACTAGGTGTATGTAGAAATGCTTAATAGGAGGAATACCTATTATATGACCTAGTTTCTTATGCATTGATGTGTATACTTGTTAATATGGATATTTATATATATACACGTATACGTATTATGGTGTTTTGGATACTACGAGTGATTGCATAGTCGGGTCCCTGAGGCACTAACTGTGCAGTCATGTTCAGTGCAGTGGTATCAACAATTGGGGGAAATGGGAAGTCGAGTAGATTGGGTGTGAACTGTGAGTGTGTCAGGGTATCAGTATAAATGTGGAGTGGTTGTGTTAGATAGGTGAATTTACCTATATGATTGATGTGTGTTGAGAGAGAGACTGTGAGTGACAGGCAGTGGGAATCGAGTTCACAGTATATCAGTCTCCTGAGTATCAGAGAGTCTCAATGAGAAGTATTTTCTTTACTGTATAGTATAAAGTTCTCTGTATCAATGTCAATGTTCAATTTTAGTGAGTGAACCCTGTATCAGAGTGCCTACGGGTGAGTATTGTGTCTCAGTTCAGTAATCTGTGTGAGTATCAGTAGCAAGCAGTGGTGTATCAATGGTATCAGTCGGGGTTTTCAGGTTCTGGGTATCCTGTGCATCTGTCCAGTTGTGAGTGACTGTGTATGTTTAGAGTATCAGTGTATATGAGAAGTCAATTTCAGTGAGTGATGTGTTTGTTTTTGTGATTGATCAAGTGGTTGAATATTAGAGTTTCAGCTTCCTGTGTAGGAAGCCTCTGTGTGTATCTCAGTTAGTGTTTAGTGAGTGACAATGCTGTGGTGTGTAGTAGATAGATTTGTGCATCAGTAGACTGGGTGCACAGTGTTGACACTATGAGTTTAGATACCAGTGTTCATTGGGTCGAGTTCACAGTGTATCCGCCTCTTAACTGTCAGTGAGTTTTATGTATTAAGTGTAGAGGAGTTGGCATAGGTGTTGGCATCAGTTGCTTGAGTGCCAGTGTTGGTTTCAGTATGGTTAGTTCCAGGTAGTGAAGGGGGCTCGGTGTGAGGCTCACTGCAGGGTCGGGTTCCATCAGATATTGTGCTGAGCATAGTATCATTAGGTAATAGATTTTAGTTGGTATCAGCAGTGTATACCAGTTGAGGAGTTTCAGCAGTTCAAACTGCAGTAGGACTTGAGCATCAGTGCCCGAAGGGGGAAAAAAGAAAACTGTGAGGGATTACACAGTATCAGTTTCATTCAAAACTAAATTGTGGTTACTTGGCTACTTCTGAGCTCTGACACTGTCTTATGAGTCATGAGTCCTATGACTTATCAGTTATCATTCAACAACTGAACTGTGAATCAGAGAGGAGGAGAGGGTGTTACCTGGGGTAGTGGACACGAGATCAGTGTCTGTATATATAGGGTTGAGGTGTCTGCATATAGTAGTTGACTGAGGTCACTATAAATAAGGGAGATAAGAAGAGGTGTTCGAGGATGGCAATAATGCAAGTGTGGATTTTGAGTGTTAGTAGATTGCTAAGTTAGTGTGGGTAAGTGTCATGGATCATGTAATACTAGTACAACTAAGATAGCATCTTTATAGCTATGCACAAGGATTATATAACCTACTAGTATCTAATATAGCTATTAATAGCAGGTGTTGGTAGTTATTTTCTATCTTAGACCATTATGATATAGAATCAACTAGTGGGCCTAGTTAACCTAGTTGGGTCCTAGACATGATCTAGAAGCCTCGTATTTAATTAGTTAATCATGCTCATTCTTTAATTCATTATTTTGACATTAATATTCCATAATTAGGTCATTATGATCTCGCCTAGGACATTGATCCTCACACCTTCCTCGGGACCACAGGCGAGTACATTCTCTGACAATTTTTATTATGTTGATAAATTCTATAATTTTAGTTGTATAGTATACTTGATCCCGACGCTGTGGATACACGGGTTAGCATCATAAATACCTGTCATGAGAAGTCATGATTGAAATCCATCGTGCTAGCTGGGGATGGGGAAATATAGCAGATTATGTGATCATACCCCACCTTACATGCATCATAGCTCACCCCACACGTCACGTTGGGTGTAGCCTGACCATTTACATGCCTCATAGCCTGTTATATATGATTAGCCTGATTATTGCTTGCATCATAGCTAACTATATGGTTAGCCTGACCTCACATGCATCATAGATAATCATATATAACAAGCCTGATCTCGTCCCAAGCCGATCACATAATAAACTGATATTTCAAACACTTAGCTAGATATTCTATTTTCTTATTCCAGTTCACTTGTTCTAGCCTTCACATATTTCTATTCATTGCTAGTTTTACTATTGTTGATTACATATTCTCCAGTATTTCATATTTCCAGTATTTATTCTTATCTCGTATTTCCTTACACTATTTTTATAGTTTTGTCAATATAAATAAAACTGTTGTTTAGTGTTTGTGCTTCGCTCCAATCCTAACTGGATAACATTTTTCAGAGGACTTGGAGGACTTCTATCCTACCAACTATGGCCCGGGCGTAGAGGAAGAATATGTACCAGAGATCCTAGAGGAGTCCCTCTCCCTAGAGGAGACACCACCTGCAGGCATTTAGACCATCCTATTTATGTATCATTGTTCTAAAAACTGAGACTTGGGTTGTATTTATTGTTGAGACTTTTTGTGGACAACTAGACTCTAGACTTGTATTGTATTATGTGGTTGTGCTTGACTCATGTTAGTACTATTTATCTTTATATCTCATCGTGCCATTTATTTTCCATAGTTATTGTGATTGAGTATATATTAAATTGTTGATCAATGTATTATCATTGTCCTCCCTGTGGAGTTGAGATCATTGACCGGTTATGAGTTATGTTTGGTAGTCTTGAGACCTAGACAGCGTTCTACCGTCGATGCTACGGCGTAGGCTGGACGTACCCACGGCTCATGCCCAAATTTCGGGTGCGGGTCATGACACATTTTTAGTGGTGGCCCATGCAGGTCTAGATTCGCATTTAGAGCGATATCGTAGTGGTGCTCGCTTAGAGTATTGCTACGTGCCTGCTTTAGGAAATAGGATTTAGGCTGAAAGTATGCTCAATCACAACTAAAAAAATTTTGATCCTTATAATACTATTCTGAATATTTGTTTCCTTTAAATTTTATTGTCTTTCCTTGATGATATCGTATCTGTTGCCTTAATTATTTCTTTTTGGTCTGTCTTCATGATGCCGTCGAAGACTAGGTCCTTGAGATTGAGGCCATCAGCTTCAGAAAGGTCTGCCACCTCTCGACCTGATGGACAGATATCTGGAGTTCCTCCTACATCTCCTGTTTATGTGGGAGTATCTACACTTTTTGGGGGTCCTCCTCCCCCACCTGTTCCGAGGGTTTCCCCAGCTGTGACGGAGCACCTTCCACCACCACCGACTCTGTTTCCCGGAGTTATGCCCGTTGATGGGGCACAAATGTTTGTGCTAATCCAGGGCATGGTAGATGCCCAGAGGACATCAACAGAGGCTCAACGAGTCCAGGCTGAGGCTCAGAGGGTGTAGGCGGAGGCATACCAGGCACAAACAAAGCTGATGAGAGAGAGCATAGAGAATGCTTATCAGGTGGCTCTCCAGGCTGTGGAGAGAGTTGCACAGCACCAGCAGCATCCTGGCTAGCAGAACCAGAGGCCGGGTACTGTAGTAGACTTTAAGAGGATGATGCCTCGAGAGTTCAAGGGTACCGAGGGGATACTCTATGCTGACGACTGGCTAGAGGATATAGAGAGGAACTTGCGCTTGGCGCAGATTCCAAAGATTCTACAGATCTAGGCTGCCGACAGTCAGATATTTGATATTGCGCTGACATGGTCTCATACTGATCCGAGACTCATTGTCGAGGGACTTACTTGGGAGGCCTTCAAGGAGCTTTTCAAGGAGAAGTTCTTCCCTGACGTAGCCCTAGGAGCCTTGGAGAGTCAGTTCCATGGCTTGGTCCAAGGAAGCATGTCAGTCGACGAGTACGTCGCAGAGTTTTACCGTCTGAGTCAATTTGTTCCATCGATGATTTAAGACCCAGGAGACAGGGCTCGGAAGTTTAGAAAGGGGCTGACAAGGGAGATCAAGTTTCATACTTCGGGATGTCGGCTGCTACATTCGAGGGCATTCTGATGGATGCCCAGATTACTGAGGATGACTTGGACCTCAGGCCCAAGAGAGGATGCGACACTTCAGGAGGAGCGAGCGATAGTGCGGGACCGGCCAAGCGTCCACACTTTCAGCAGCAATAAAGTTCGTACCAGCAGCAGCATCAGCAGCACCAGGCACCAGCTCGAGGATACACCCAGCAGCAACAGCCACAGAGGCAGACTCAGTCCGCTGTCCAGTGTGCGTACTGCGGGAAGGCAGGATACACTATGGACATCTGCAAGAAGAGGTTGGGTACATGCTTGTCCTGTGGATCATCAGCACATCAGATGAGGGACTATCCATCTATTCAGACTCGTCCAGGTGAGGGTGGAGCAGCAGCTCAAAGGGGACCAGCCAGGGTACCTACTGTATCAGGAGGCCAGCAGAGGGGACCTCCACTTCCACTGCAACAACAGAGGTTTGCTCAGCACCAGCAGCAGCAGAGAGGTGCACCCCAGGGACGAGCATATGCCATGACGATCGAGGAGGCCGAGCCAGCCAAAGACGTAATTTCAGGTTCAGTTCTTCTCGAGTCCATTCCAGCACTTGCATTATTCGATTCTGGTGCTTCCCATAGTTTTGTGTCTGTATCTTATGCTCTTAAGCATTATTTAGAGGCGGAACCATTAGATAGGACTTGCAAGATCATGACTAACGGAGGTATTATCCTAGTCCGTGATTATTGCAAGGACCGGAGAGTATCATTGGGAGACCGAGAGTTGAGCGTGTGCTTACTCGTCATGCCACTTTTGGGATACGATATTGTACTCGGAATGGACTGGTTGAGTAGGCACCATGCTACTATAGATTGCCATGGAGACAGAGTAATATTTTGACTACTAGGAGAGCCGGAGTTCGAGGTCGCCAGATGAGCAGCGGAGCAGAACAGAGGCAATTTTTGCGGAGCCAGGATGGAAGTAGATAAGTTACCATATCCTCTGATAGCGGATTTCCTGGATGTATTTCCAAAGAAATTGCTAGGCTTGCCGCCAGACAGAGATATTGAATTCTCTATAGATTTGGTGCCAGGAGTGGAGCCTATTTCATAACACGTCTATAGAGTCAACAGCAGCGAGCTGGCAGAACTGAAGAAGCAAGTTAAGGAGCTGTATGACAAAGGCTTCATCAAATCCAGTTCATCACCATGGGGACCTCCGGTATTGTTTGTACCGAAGAAGGATGGCACGGTGCGCATGTGTATCGATTATAGAGCTCTGAGCAACCTCACTATCATGAACAAATACCTGCTATCGAGGATAGATGATCTTTTCGATCAGTTGAGCGGAGCGAATGTGTTTTCAAAGATAGACTTGAGGTCAAGCTATCACCAGGTGAAGGTGAAGAGAGAAGACACACCAAAGACAACCTTTCAGACCAGATATGACCAGTTTGATTTCATGGTAATGTCGTTTGGTTTAACCAATGCCCCGGCAGTATTCATGAACTTGATGAACAAGGTATTCTACCAGTATCTTGACAAGTTCGTGGTGGTGTTCATCGACGACATTCTTGTGTATTCGAAGACCCCAGAGGATCACGAAGAGCACGTGAGGATGATCTTGGAGACTCTCAGGAAGGAGGAGATGTACGAAAAACTTTTAAAGTGTGAGTTCTTCCTCGACAAGGTTAAATTTCTTGGGCATGTGGTGACGGGTGACGGAATCTCAGTTAACCCAAAGAAGATTGAGGCAGTGGTGTCGTGGGCTACCCCCAGTTCGGTAGCTGAGATCAGGAGTTTTCTTGGGCTAGCAGGATACTACAGGAGGTTTGTACAAGACTTCTCCAGGATTGCAGAGCCGATGACTAGGCTGACCAGGAAAGATGTAGATTTTGTCTGGACGGAGGATTGCCAGGCCGCGTTTGATGAGCTAAAAAAGAGATTGACGACAGTCCCAGTTTTGACGTTGCCATCAGGGACAGGTGGATTCACTATCTACAGTGATGCTTCAGGGAAGGGTTTGGGTTACGTTCTTCAACAACACGGAAAGGTAATTGCCTATGCTTCCATGCAATTACGTCCTCATGAAAAGAACTACCCACCCACGATTTAGAGTTGGCAGTGGTTATCTTCACTCTAAAGCTGTGGAAACACTATCTGTACGGAGAGTGTGTCATGCCCCGATCTCCCGCAGGCTATTTCGGCCGTCCCCGCTAGGCGGGAATCACCCTCGCCAGCGCTCCCGCGGGACGATCGCTTTGACCCATCCGGGCGTGATGCCGCACGAGCGTGAGCCACGCACGTGCAAGGCCATGGTCTATTGGCTGGCGGTAAGAGTTTTAAGCTACAGAGTCGTATAGATTGTCCGAGTGTAGCGGAGTCATGAACGCATAGGTGATCGATAACAAGTTTATTGAGTTGACAATGTAGCGGAAGCATTAAAACACAAGTTAAAGTAAAGCAAGCTCTTTTATTGATATGAACAAGTGTTACAGGCGGCGTATAGCCGAGATTACAAGTCGCTCAAGCCTCTCTCTCTGAAACAGTAAAAGCGTGCCAAGTGGCTACAATTATGGAATGATTGTACAAGCGATGATCAGGCGATGTTCAGGTGATGTTCACAATATTATGTCTTATATATGTGCTTCAGTTTCGGACGCACCGTTGCTTCGGAGTGATCTCCACGCCTAAGCACGCACGTAGGAGGCATCCGTACCGAACGAGGTTCTTCCGTATCCTGCATACAAACTGGTGGATTATCAGTACATTGAATACACTGGTGGGGAAGCTACTCGCCCGTTCGACAAATCCAAATACGTAATACAGGTTTCGTGCACAACTATTAAGTTGTCTTTCTAGTTGCCTTAGGATCAGTTTCTTGTAAGTATTGAATAGCCTAACGTGTCGGGCAGTGCGCCGTGCGATGTTAGAAGAAACACGGCGAGACTTACCACTTACCATTTCTCCTTCCCTGTCCGAGGCAACAATATATTCAAGCACGGGCATGTATAAACATTCAGGGACAATAGCATATGCAAACACGTTGGGTCATTTATAACATGATCGTTCAGGTGTTCAGTTGTTTCTTGATGCGATGCAGTAACTCGCACGCGGATAGCCGCTAAGCGAGGATGACTTATCTATATGAACAGAAGTCGCTGGCATAGCCATTAAGGACAATAGTCATAAACGATTGGTTTGTAACGAAAGTACAGTGGGCGCTACAAGCCATCTCGTTTAGTACAGTAGACTATACAGTATAGTTTAGCCATGGAGAGAATGGTATACAGCGAAAGAATAATATGTGCTACACGCCATCCTCATCCAGTACAGTAGGCTTTACAGTGGAGTTCCATCCGGATCGGAGTGGCCCCAGTGCCCCGGAGACCGTCCGTGGAACTATGCCTTGTTTCTGAGTTGTCCACGACATGCAGGTCAGGGTCTTTTCCAATTTCACGAGATACACAAGTACTATAGAACAGGAGTACAGTGGTACAGTAGAATAGTAGTACAGTAGTGCACGAGTACAGGAGATGCTTGAATCATGATTCTGTACGGTGATTAACTTGCCTTGATGCATTCCCCTGGTTCGGGGATTTGCCTTAGGTGACCTAACGGTCCCGGATACTTGCAGGTTCATTCAGGCACGGAACTACTACTTAGTAGTCTCCCGGGGTTGGATAAAAACAAGGCAGCATTCAAGCAGACAAGCATGCGTTTCTAAGGAACATAAGTAGCACGTTGGCTCGGGCCCGGAGGTAAACCGAGAGTTAGATCGTTAGGGGACTTGGCATGCGAGGGTCTGAATATAAGCAGTATTTCAATTTCCATGTTCTAGCATAAGCAATACAAGTTGGGATTATTCCCTTAGCTAGGTGTGTTGGATTTATTAGCATGCAGGGGGTGATTCACCTAGCGACTAGCATGAATAATTCTAGATTTTATGTGTGCTGGCTAAGCAAAGACAAGTTTACCGTAGCCACCCACCTTAGTGATGATTCGCCTCAGTAGAGCGATACGCCGAGCGAGCCTATGAAAGCCTAAGCTGAATTCCTGTAGGGACAAGTCTGGATATCCTTTACTTCTCGTTTGAGGCAAAGTGGGTCGGGACAGTTGCACTATTGCCGTTTGAGTCGGCAGTCCGCTAGAACGGAACGGGGTGCTACATCCTACCCAATTCAGAAAAAGTCTCGTCCTCGAGACTTACTGAGGACAAGCAGTAATCTAGGGTTGAGGCAATCCTAGACAAGTCGTTGTACTTGTTCATTTGGATATTCACTTGCACAAGCGTCAAAATTAGCATATCGCTTAGACTGGATCGTGCGCACTTTCGAAGGGCCCCTCAAGCGTGAACATGTCAACCAGCTTAGTGATAGCGAAGTCTTAGCACTCGAGTTTCACCTTTTCTTAAGTCTTGGATGGTGCACTAGTTCAAGGCGTCCCTCGAATAGATGCATTCAACCAAACTTAGAGTTAGTGAAATCGGACAAGATACTAGCGATACTCTCAAGGGTTCGCATAGGTTGGCACAAAGGCCACTCGCAGCACAACAGCATACAAGCAAGCATATCAATCAAAACGTATTTTGAAAGTATTTAGACTTATTATTGGAACATCCCGTCGAGGCATTGAGAGAGAGCGTGCACATAACCCACGAACGAGCTTTCGAAACAGAGATATCGAATCGAAGTCCAAAGGCGTAGAAGCCAGGCTCTGATACCATTATGTTACGCCCTGATCTCCCGCAGGCTATTTCGGCCGTCCCTGCTAGGCGGGAATCACCCTCGCCAGCGCTCCCGCTGGACGATCGCTTTGACCCATCCGGGCGTGATGCCGCACGAGCGTGAGCCATGCCCGTGCAAGACCGTGGTCCATTGGCTGGTGGTAAGAGTTCTAAGCCACAGAGTCGTACAGATTGTCTGAGTGCAGCGGAGTCATGAACGCATAGGCGATCGGTAACAAGTTCACTGAGTTGACAATGTAGCGGAAGCATTAAAACACAAGTTGAAGTAAAGCAAGCTCTTTTATTGATATGAACAAGTGTTACAGGCGACGTATAGCCGAGATTACAAGTCGCTCAAGCCTCTCTCTCTCTGAAACAGTAAAAGCGTGCCAAGTGGCTACAATTGTGGAATAATTGTACAGGCGATGATCAGGCGATGTTCAGGCGATGTTCACAATATTATGTCTTGTATATGTGCTTCAGTTCCGGATGCACAGTTGCTTCAGAGTGATCTCCACGCCTAAGCACGCACGTAGGAGACATCCGCACCGAACGAGGTTCTCCCGCACCCTGCATACAAACTGGTGGATTATCAGTACATTGAATGCACTGGTGGGGAAGCTACTCGCCCGCTCGACAAATCCAAACACGTAATACAGGTTTCGTGCACAACTATTAAGTTGTCTTTCTAGTTGCCTTAGGATCAGTTTCATGTAAGTATTGAATAGCCTAACGTGTCGGGCAGTGCGCCATACGATGTTAGAGGAAACACGATGAGACTTACCACTTACCATTTCTCCTTCCCTGTCCAAGGCAACAATATATTCAAGCACGGGCATGTATAAATATTCAGGGACAATAGCATATGCAAACACGTTGGGTCGTTTATAACATGATCATTCAGGTGTTCAGGTGTTTCTTGATGCGATACAGTGACTCGCACGCGGATAGCCGCTAAGCGAGGATGACTTATCTATATGAACAGAAGTCGCTGGCATAGCCAATAAGGACAATAGTCATAAATGATTGGTTTACAACGAAAGTACAGTGGGTGCTACAAGCCATCTCATTTAGTACAGTTGACTATACAGTACAGTTTGGCCGTGGAGAGAATGGTATGCAACGAAAGAACAATATGTGCTACACGCCATCCTCGTCCAGTATAGTAGGCTTTACAGTGGAGTTCCATCCAGATCGGAGCGGCCCCAGTGCCCCGGAGACCGTCCGTAAAACTATGCCTTGTTTTCGAGTTGTCCGCGACATGCAGGTCAGGGTCTTTTCCAATTTCACGATATACACGATTACTGTAGAACAGGAGTACAGTGGTACAGTAGAACAGTAGTACAGTAGTGCACGAGTATAGGAGATGCTTGAATCATGATTCTGTATGGTGATTAACTTGCCTTGATGCATTCCCCTAGTTCGGGGATTTGCCTTAGGTGACCTAACGGTCCCGGATACTTGCAGGTTCATTCAGGCACAGAACAACTACTTAGTAGTCTCCCGGGGTTGGATGAAAACAAGGCAGCATTCAAGAAGACAAGCATGCATTTCTAAGGAACATAAGTAGCACATTGGCTCGGGCCCGGAGGTAAACCGAGAGTTAGATCGTTAGGGGACTTGGCATGCGAGGGTATGAATATAAGCAGTATTTCAATTTCTATGTTCTAGCATAAGCAATACAAGTTGGGATTATTCCCTTAGCTAGGTGCGTTGGATTTATTAGCATGCAGGGGGTGATTCACCTAGCGACTAGCATAAATAATTCCAGATTTTATGTGTGCTGGCTAAGCAAAGACAAGTTCACCGTAGCGACCCACCTTAGCGATGATTTGCCTTGGTAGAGCGATACGCCGAGCGAGCCTCTGAAAGCCTATGCTAAATTCCTGTAGGGACAAGTCTGGATATCCTTTGCTTCTCGTTTGAGGCAAAGCGGGTCGGGACAGTTGCACTATTGCCGTTTGAGTCGGCAGTCCGCTAGAACGGAATAGGGTGTTACATAGTGTGTGGAGATTTTCATAGACCACAAGAACTTGTAGTACATGTTTATACAGAAAGAGCTGAACATAAGGCAGAGGAGGTGGTTGGAGTTGATTAAGGACTTTAACATCTCATTACAGTACCACCCAGGAAAGGCCAACGTAGTCGCCGATGCCTTGAGCAGGTATTTGATGGCTATGTACTTGACGACAGATAGACATTTATTGGCAGATCTGGAGAGCTTAGGAATTGAGGTGCTAGTTCCTGGTATTGAGATTCAGATATAGGGATTGCAGATACTGTCCAAGCTGGTGGACAGAATCAGAGTTGAGCAGTATGATGATAAGGCTCTGAGGAGTATCAGGGAACAGGTTTGGGCAGGATTGTCAGACGACTTCACTATTACGGATGGTGGGTTTTTACGGCACGACACGAGGATATGTGTGCCGAGCGGGGAGCTGCACGAGAAGATCTTGTAGGAGGCACATCGCTCTCAGTACTCGATGCATCCAGGTGCCAACAAGATGTATCGAGATTTGAGGGAGCACATATGGTGGTATGGTATGAAGCGCGAGGTAGCACGCTTTGTATCCCAATATTTAGTGTGCCAGCAGGTAAAAGTGGATCGATAAAGGCCAGGTGGATTGCTTCAGCCTTTACCTATCCCAGAGTGGAAGTGGGAGCACGTGACCATGGATTTTATTTTAGGGCTTCCGCGTTCTCCAGGAGGAAAGGACGCAATTTGGGTCATCGTGGATAGGTTGACCAAATCAGCCCACTTCTTACCATTCAAAGTTGGCACATCGACGGAGAGGCTAGCAGAGATGTACGTACAGCAGATTATTAGATTACATGGGATTCTTGTGAGTATTATCTCGGATCAGGATAGTCATTTCACTTCCCACTTCTGGAGGAGTTTGCAGGCTAGCTTGGGCACCCAACTCAAGTTCAGTACCGCATACCACCCCCAGACAGACGGGCAGTCTGAAAGGACTATTCAGACACTCGAGGATATGCTGCATACTTGTGTTCTAGATCTCGGAGGTTCTTGGGAGGATCATCTATACCTGGTAGAGTTTGCTTACAATAACAGCTACCAGGCCAACATTGAGATATCACCATTCGAGGCTTTATATGGACGAAGGTGTCGTACACCGTTATCTTGGGGTGACGTCAGAGAGAGAGCCTTGTTAGGACCAAAAATGGTCGTGGATGCAGCAGAAAAGGTAAAACTCATCAGAGACAGACTGCGAGTAGCGTAGGACAGACAGAGGCATTAGGCCGACAGCCACCGTAGACCCCTAGAGTTTCAGGTATAGGTTTGTTATTATTCTGGCTTGTGATTATTTTGTTTTAGATTGCGTGTTAAGACTGTTTTGTTCTTGGTTGGCGATCTGGTGTTCCTACAGATTTCTCCAACGTGGGACACGATTCATTTTGGTGAAGGCGGAAAGCTTAGTCCACGTTATATCGGACTTTTCGGTATTCTTACGAGGGTCGGTGCAGTGGCCTATAAACTAGACTTGTTGCCTGCACTAGAGGGAGTACATGACGTGTTCCACGTGTCACAGCTGAGATGGTACATTACAGATCCTAGTCACGTACTAGATCACTCGGAGATCGAGGTTGGTCCGACTCTCAGCTATCCTGAGCAGCCCGTAGAGATCTTAGATCGCAGAGAGAAGGTGTTACAGAACCAGACTATTCCTTTGGTTCATGTTGCATGGAGACATCACTCTCCAGACGAGTCGACCTGGGAGAAAGAGGACAAAATGCGCGAGCAATACCCGTATCTTTTCGAGACTTACGGTATAACTCCTTGTCTGATTTTGTTCTTGTTCTACTTCGATTCAATTTTGAGGACAAAATTTTTTTAGGAGGGTAGACTTGTCACTACCACATTTCTAGAATAGGGCTTTTTTGTCTATTGCCATATTTATTTTATTATGTTAATATATTGTATAATATGTTTATTATACAAATTATTTGGTATTCTTTAACACATGGGTTAATGGACTAGACCTAAGAATCTACTAAATAAACCCTTTTGGCAAACCCCTATTTTAAATTAGCATTTAGTTAAACCCTCAATTGTATGACTAAGTCCCATTAATTAATTAGTTCTTCATAACAAGTCATGAAGGACAAAATAGACTCTTTGCATTAGAAACCCTAACCCTAGCCCTAGACCTATATAATTAGAGGGAGACTCCCTCAAGCCTTTCTTTATTCATGAAGAAAACCCTAAGAATAGCCTCCACTTAGAAATCATCTTCCCTTCCTCAAATTTTAGGATTTCTAGCCCTAGAAACCCTCATTTCTTTCCCATCAAGAGAGACCTAGGAGCTTGGACCAAGGAGGCTTGGAGAAGGAGAAGTTACATTGGGAATCCATCTCCCAATAGGTAAAAATCCAGAAAAACCTTATTTAAATTCTGTTTTAATTATTTGTTGGCCATTAAGAGCCCACCCATTGATCTAGGGATGAGTTTTTAGGGAGAGCATGAGACTCTTTTGGTTGCATGTAATTTTCTCATGGTGTCACTAGGTGTATTTGGGTTTTGTGATCCTATGATGCATTTTTCCCAATTTTTCTGTAGCCATAATTATATATATATGTATATATATATATATATATATATATATATATATATATATATATATATATATATATATATATATATATATATATATATATATGTGTGTGTGTGTGTGTGTGTGTGTGTGTGTGTGTGTGTGTGTGTGTGTGTTTGTGTATTTATACCTGTTTACATCACATATGCAGGGGTTTTATTTCGATTTGGGGTGTTATGCATGAGTAATCATGCGTATTCCATTTTCAGCATACTAGGTGTATGTAGAAATACTTAATAGGAGGAATACCTATTATATGACCAAGTTTCTTATGCATTGATGTGTATACTTGTTAATATGGATGTATATATATACACGTATACATATTATGGTGTTTTGGATACTACGAGTGATTGCATAATCGGGTCCCTGAGGCACTGATTGTGCAGCGTATTCAGTGCAGTGGTATCAGCAATTGGGGGAAATGGGAAGTCGAGTAGATTGGGTGTGAACTGTGAGTGTGTCAGGGTATCAGTATAAATGTCGAGTGGTTGTGTTAGATAGGTGAATTTACCTATATGATTGATGTGTATTGAGAGAGAGACTGTAAGTGACAGGTAGTAGGAATCGAGTTCACAGTGTATCAGTCTCCTGAGTATCAGAGAGTCTCAATGAGAAGTATTTTCTTCACTGTGCAGTATAGAGTTCTCTGTATCAGTGTCAATGTTCAATTTTAGTTAGTGAACCCTGTGTCAGAGTGCTTAACAGTGAGTGTTGTGTCTCAGTTCAGTAATCTGTGTAAGTATCAGAAGCAAGCAGTGGTGTATCAATGGTATCACTCGGGTTTTTCAGGTTCTGGGTATCCTGTGCATCTGTCCAGTTGTGAGTGACTGTGTGTGTTTAGAGTATCAGTATGTACGAGAAGTCAATTTTAGTGAGTGATGTGTTTGTGTCTGTGAGTGATCAAGTGGTTGAATATTAGTTTCAGTTTCCAGTGTAGGAAGCCTCTGTGTATATCTCAGTTAGTGTTTAGTGAGTGACAATGCTGGTGTGCAGTAGATAGATTTGTGCATCAGTAGACTGGGTGCACAGTGTTGACACTATGAGTTTAGATACCAGTGTTCATTGGGTCGATTTCACAGTGTATCCACCTCTTGACTGTCAGTGAGTTTTGTGTATTAAGTGTAGAGGAGTTGGCATAGGTGTTGGCATCAGTTGCTTAAGTGCTAGTGTTGGTTTCAGTGTGTTTAGTTCCAGGTAGTGTAGGGGGCTCAGTGTGAGGCTCACTGCAGGGTCGGGTTCCATCAGATACTGTGCTGAGCATAGTATCAGTAGGTAATAGATTTTAGTTGGTATCAGCAGTGTATACCAGTTGAGGAGTTTCAGCAGTTCAAACTGCAGTAGGACTTGAGCATCAGTGCCCGAAGGGGGGAAAAGGAAACTGTGAGTGATTACATAGTATCAGTTTTATTCAAATCTGAACTGTTGTTACTTGGCTACTTCTGAGCTCTGACACTGTCTTATGAGTCATGAGTCCTACGACTTATCAGTTATTATTCAACAACTGAACTGTGAATCAGAGATGGGGGAGGGTGTTACCTGGGGCAGTGGACACGAGATTAGTGTATGTATATATAGGGTTGATGTGTCTACATATAGTAGTTGACTGAGGTCACTGCAAATAAGGGAGATAAGAAGAGGTGTTCGAGGATGGCAATAATGCAAGTATAGATTTTGAGTGTTAGTAGATTGCTAAGTTAGTGTGGGTAAGTGTCATGGATCATGTAATACTAGTACAACTAAGATAGCATCTTTATAACTATGCATAAGGATTATATAACCTACTAGTATCTAATATAGCTATTAATAGCAGGTGTTGGTAGTTATTTTCTATCTTAGACCATTATGATATAGAATCAACTAGTGGGCCTAGTTAACCTAGTTGGGTCCTAGACATGACCTAGAATCTTCGTATTTAATTAGTTAATTATGCTCATCCTTTAATTCATTATTTTGACATTGATATTCCATAATTAGGTCATTGTGATCCCGCCTTGGACATTGATCCTTACACCTTTCTCAGGACCACAGGCGAGTACATTCTCTGACAGTTTTTATTATGTTGATTAATTCTATAATTCTAGTTGTGTAGTATACTTGATCCCTACATTGTGGATACACGGGTTAGCATCATAGATACCTGTAATGAGGAGTCGTGATAGGAATCCATCGTGCTAGCTGGGTATGGAGAAATATTAGTAGATTATGTGATCATACCCCACCTTACATGCATCATAGCTCACCCCACACATCACGTTGGGTGTAGCCTGACCATTTACATGCCTCATAGCCTGTTATATATTATTAGCCTGACTATTGCTTGCATCATAGCTAACCAAGTGGTTAGCCTGCCCTCACATGTATCATAGCCAATCATATATAACAAGCCTGATCACGTCCCAAGCCGATCACATAATAAACTGATATTTCAAACACTTAGCTAGATATTCTATTTCCTTATTCCAGTTCACTTGTTCTAGCCTTCATATATTTTAATTCATTGCTAGTTTTACTATTGTTGATTACATATTCTCCAGTATTTCATATTTTCAGTATTTATTCTCATCTCGTATTTCCTTACACTGTTTTTATAGTTTTGTCAATATAAAAGAAACTACTGTTTAGTGTTTGTACTTCGCTCCAATCCTGACTCGATAATATTTTTCAGAGGACTTAGAGGACTTCTGTCCTACCCACTATGGCCCGGACGCAGAGGGAGAATATGTACCAGAGATCCTAGAGGAGTCCCTCTCCCTAGAGGAGACACCACCTACAGGCATTTAGACCGTCCTATTTATGTATCATTGTTCAAAAAACTGAGACTTGGGTTATATTTATTGTTGAGACTTTTTGTGGACAACTAGACTCTTGACTTGTGTTGTATTATGTGGTTGTGCTTGACTCATGTCAGTACTCTTTATCATTATATCTCGTCGTGCCATTTATTTCCCATAGTCATTGTGATTGAGTATATATTAAATTATTGATCAATGTATTATCATTATCCTCCCTATGGAGTTGAGATCATTGACCGGTTATGAGTTATATTTGGTAGTCTTGAGACCTAGACAGCGTTCTACCACCGATATTGCGGGATAGGCTGAACGTACCCACGGCTCATGCCCAAATTTCAGGTGCGGGTCGTGACACGCCAATATCACAGCACGTTTATAGAGTGAATAACAGCGATCTGGCGGAGTTGAAGAAGCAGGTGGATGAGTTACATGATAAGGGCTTTATCTGCTCAAGTTCATCACCGTAGGGTGCTCCGATATTATTTGTACCAAAGAAGGATGGGTCGGTACGCATGTGTATCGATTACAGGACACTTAACAACCTCACTATCAAGAACAAATATCCGCTATCGCGGATTAATAATTTATTTGATCAATTAAGTGGAGTAAAGGTATTCTCGAAGATAGACTTGAGGTCGGGGTACCACCAGGTGAAAGTGAAGAAGGAAGATATTTCGAAGACAGCTTTCAGGACTCGATATTGGTAGTTTGAGTTCTTGGTGATGCCATTTGGGTTGACCAATACCCCAACAGTATTCATGAACCTGATGAATAAGGTGTTTCATCAGTACTTGGATCAGTTTATAGTGGTATTCATTAATGGCATATTGATATATTCGAAGACCCCGGAGGAGCATGAGAAGCATCTGAGGATAGTTCTGGAAACCCTTAGGAAGAAGAAGCTATATGGCAAGCTTTCAAAGTGTGAGTTCTTCCCTGATAAGGTTGAATTCCTCGGACATGTGATTACAGGAGACGAAATCTCAGTAGACCCGAAGAAGATTTCTGCAGTTGTCATAGTCTACCCCGAGTTCAGTAGCGGAGATTAGGAGTTTTCTTGGACTGGCAGGCTATTATCGAAGGTTTCTTCAGGATTTTTTCTGAATTGCGGAGCCAATGACTAGACTAACCAGGAAGGATGTGGAGTTCGTCTGGAGTAAGGATTGTCAGTCTGAGTTTGAGGGGCTAAAGAAGAGGTTGACTACAGCTCCAATATTGACATTGCCATCAGGGGCAGAAGGATTTTCTATATATAGTGATGCATTGGGTAAGGATTTGGGTTGTGTGTTGCAGAAGAACGGGAAGGTGATTGCCTATGCTTCCAGGCAATTACACCGGCATGAGAAGAATTATCCTACCCATGACTTGGAGTTGACAGTAGTTATTTTTGCCCTTAAACTGTGGAAGCACTACTTGTATGGAGAGCAGGTAGAGATCTTTACATATCACAAGAGCTTGAAATATGTGTTTATACAAAAAGAGCTCAACATGAGGCAGCGACGGTGGTTGGAGTTGATGAAGGACTTCGATATTTCTTTGCAGTATCCTCCAGGGATGGCCAACGTAGTCGCGGATGCCTTGAGCAGGTATCCAGTAGCTATGTACTTGACGAGGGACAGATATTTATTGGCCGATCTTGGTAGTTTGGGCATTGAGGTATTAGTTCCTGGAGTTACAGCATATATGTAGGGATTTTAGGTCTAGTCAGAGTTGATAGACCGGATCAGAGCCACACAATTCGAGGATGAGTCTCTGAGGAGCATCAGAGCACAGGTCCGGATGGAATTGGCATAGGACTTCAGCATTGCAGATGATGGATCATTGCGGCACGGTACCAGGTTGTGTGTGCCGAGTAGAGCATTGCGTGAAAAGATTCTTCAGGAGGCGCGTCGAGGTGCTTGGTATGAGAGATATGAGAGAGCATATTTAGTGGTATGGTATAAAGCAGGAAGTGGCTATCTTCGTATCCAGATGCTTGGTATGCCAACAAGTAAAGGCAGAGAGATAGAGGCCAGGTGGATTGCTTCAGTCTTTATCCATTCCAGAGTGGAAGTGGAAGCATGTGACGATGGACTTTGTTTCAAGGCTTCCACATTCTCCAAGTGGTAAAGACGCGATTTGGGTCATCATAGACAGGTTGACCAAATTAGCCCACTTTTTGCCATTTAAAGTTTGTACGTCTACGAAGAAGCTCGCGAAGATGTATGTGCATCAGATAGTCAGATTGCATGGAGTTCCTGTGAGTATAGTCTCAGATCGGGATAGTCACTTCATGTTCCACTTTTGGAGGAGTTTGCAAGCTAGCTTGGGCACTCAGCTCAAGTTTAGTACCGTATATCACCCTCAGACAGATGGGAAGTCGGAGAGGACTATTCAGACTCTTGAGGATATGCTACGCACCTGTGTTTTAGATTTTGGAGGCTCTTGGGAGGATCATCTTCACTTGGTAGAGTTTTCTTACAATAATAGCTACCAGGCCAGTATCGAGATGTCCCCATTTGAGGTATTGTATGGACGTAGATGCCATACTCCGTTATCATAGGATGATGTTAGAGAGAGAGCCTTATTGGGACCAGAGATGGTAGGTGAAACTCATCAGGGATTCGAGTGGCGCAAGACAAACATCGGCATTGGGCCGATAGCCACCGGAGACCTTTGGAGTTTGAGGTATAGTTTTAGATTTTTGTTTTATGCTTGATATTGGTTGTTTATTATAGATTAAGTTTGTAAGGCTGTGTTTTATTCTAGATTAGTGGTTTGGTGTTTCTGAGGATTTTTCCAGCATGAGGCACAATTTATTTCGGTGGAGGCGAAAAGCTTAGTCTGCGATTCATCAGACCTTTCAGTATTCTCGAGATGGTCGATATAGTTGCTTATAGACTAGACTTGCCACCTGCATTAGAGGGAGTGCACAATATATTTTACGTCTTACAGTTAAGACGGTACATGGTGGATCCTACTCATGAGTTGGATCACTCAGAGATAGAGGTGGGCCCTACTCTTAACTATTTAGAGCAGGCAGTTGAGATTCTGGATCAGAGAGAGAAGGTGCTGAGAAACCAGACCATTCCCTTGGTACACATCGCATGGAGGCATCACTCTTCGGGTAAGTCTACCTGGGAGAGGGAGGATGAAATGCGAGAGCGTTACCCATATTTGTTTGTACCTTGAGGTATGTTCTTTTCTGATTCTGTTCTATTTTATTTTATGGGGACAGTTTCATCTTTGAATTTCGAGGACGAAATTATTTTAAGGGAGGTAGACTTGTCACTACCATATTTTCTAGGAAGGGGTATTTTGGTTATTTCATAATTAATTAAATATTATGCATGTTGAATATTTATTTATTGTTAGATGCTAGATTTTATTTTAGACTTGTGTTAGTAGACCTAACTAGTTTAGATTAGATCCGTGGACCAACATTTAATTCTAGTTAGAATTGAGCCCTATAGTAAGCCCATTCATTATGAGGATGAATTAATTAGTTAAACCAATTAGACTAGAATATTTTCTCCTTAATTAATTCCTTCATGACAAGCCCCAAGGGATATTATGGATATTTTATAGTAGTTTGGAGGAGGGGATAGGGGCCGACCACATTTAGAGTGGAGAGAGAGACTCTCTTTTTCTTTTTTTTTTATTCTAAATCTAGATCTAGAATTTTTCTCTTCCAAATTCCTTCATCCCTACACCAATCCCTACCCAAATTTCTTCCTAATTTCTTTTCTATTCATCATTGGGGGTTATTAGAACAAGGATCTACAAGAAGGAAGCAAGGATCTACAAGGAGGAGCATGGATCTACAAGTTGAAGGCTCTTGACACTCATTTGTAGAATTGAATTAGGAATCCATCTTCCAATAGGTACCATTAGGTTTTTTTTCTTTCTAATTAAACTCTAAATCTATAATTTAATCATTAGGAACCCTCCCTTGTACCAAGGCTACCCATAGAAATTGAAATTAGATTCATAGGAGGCCTATGGAGAAAGTTATATGGTATTTTGTGTCAATTTTGGAAGAGTTTCGAGATTGGCACATCTTGTGTTTGTTAATATATTAATTAGACCAAATTATGTGACTAGTGTCATATCCACAATTGGATACGTGTAGGCCGTATCTCGATAATTTGGCGATACAGGTTTATTTGGGGGTTTTCTTCCGATACGGGGGCTTGAGCATGTCACATTTTGACACGGGCACGTAGACGATTAGCTAACACTTCATGTTGCTTCTAATTATGATTTTAGACTTGCTCGTGTCCTTCGAGGTACGTTTGGTGGTGTGGTGGAGCCGTATCGTAAGCGTATCTTAGATTGAGTGTGATACGGGTGCGGTGCACTCTACGTATTTGTTTCCATTCATTTTAAATCAATTTACCATAATTATAGCTATTAGAGTATTATAATTATAATTATTATATGATATATATGTATATATATAATTATATGCATGTTCTATATTTTATTTTGATGTGTTGGTGGTCATGGGAGAATAGGAGAGTGCATGTGCATCATTAGTGTAGGTATATATATATATATATATATATATATATATATATATATATATATATTTGAGTGAGTGTATGTGTATATAGATGTGTGCATGTGAGCTAGGGGGAGCCAATAAGCAGGCCGAGAAGCAACAGCAGTAACAGCAAGAAGCAGAAGCAGAAGCAGAAGCAGTAAGCTGCTGTAGAAGCAAGCAGTAAGATGCAGCAGCAGCAGAAGCAGTAAGCTGCAGCAGCAGCAGAAGCAATAAGCTGCAACAACAGTAAGCAATAAGTAGCAACAACGATAAGCAGAAGCAGTAGCAATAAGCAGCAGTAGTTTGAGTGCTTAGAAATTAAGTTATAGATAAGTTAAGCTAGTTAATAAGCTAAGTTAGTTATATTGATAAGCTAGTTATGTATATATTGTTAGGGAGTTATATATATATATATATATATATATATATATATATATATATATATATATGTACTAGTTAGTATTGGTTAGTATTATTTCTAGTTTACCTTGAGTTACACCAAGGTAATGAGAGTTGAGGTATCTTTGGTATGGGTATTGAATATCCGATGGGTATGTTAGCTATGATAGTTGGTATAGTATTATTGTAAGTTTAAATGCATGTTAGTGTATAGTGAGGTATTTTGGTTAGTTAGTTAATGTTAGATATTGGATTACCTTGTGATACGAAGGTAATGTCAAGGTATTGGTTTAAACTCAAGGTATTGAGTTTGTATATCAAGATGGGTGTGTAGGTGATGTGATACCGCATTTGGTTCAATACCAAGGAATCCACTTAGCATTAGTTTAGCTACTAGTACTATATATTTTGTCTTGTATATATATTATAGTATTTTCATATCTAATAACTTGTATATCTTATGATACGGTATTTTGTTGGTATCCTACTATCCTAACATAGCTAGTATAGCCTAGTTACATAGTGTATGGACCCAATATCCTAGAGATGGACTCATACAACCTAGAAATAACTAGTTTGACCAAGTTTGACCTAGAGCGGTCTAGTATTCTGGGAGCGGGGCGTTACAAAATTTTATTGGTGGCCTACGCAGGTCTCATTTTAAGATTATTGGATATCACATGATTATTGATCTCAATCCACAATTCCTTAGAAATCCTACTTGTTACACTTGGTCTTCGCTCCCTTGTAAATTGGTCCCTCTCTCTGCCTAGACCTATCTTGCTTGACCCCTATTAATTCGTTATTATCTATCTATATTCCTTGTTTTGAGAGACGTGGTCCTGTAGTTGGCCATGTTAATCACTTTATCAGATAAGACGTTGTCTTGTCTTAATCCTTCGGTTACTTATTATTTATCTTGGGTTCTGTACTCTCTACCGATGCATCACCTTGTTTGATTCTCCTATTATTTCCGTTGTGCATTGACCTTGTATTGACTTAGTATCATTATCGGCCTCTTCGTGCGTTGATGTGGTATTCTTAGAAGGAGGATTATGTCAGAGCTCAGAATTTGCTGAGGAAGCCATGATTAAAGATTTCAGAAGCATTTTTTGAGTGTTTAGTGAATATTCTTGCATCGATTCAGCTCATTTGACTCTGGATAGCTCGGCCTACTTGATTATCTATTCATATATTATTTTGATTATATATATACTTTCTATATATGATAATTAGATTTGGATTTTGAATTTAGAGTATTTTCCTAGAAACTATATCGTGATTTTCTTAAATGTTTTATGATTTCAATGAGTTAGACATTGGTTTCTATATTTGTTAATTTTGGATATTTGTCAAGAGTGACCAAGTGGCCCTAGTATACCTTGATGGCGTGGTAACGAAACTGTAGCCGCTCGATCACAGTATCGTAGTGAATCTTCTGCAGCCAATTCGGATGGCGTGGTAGAGAATGACCGCGACACATATCGTGATTGGATATAAGGAAACTACGGTCGTCGGTATGAGACAAATTTCCTTCATTTTGTGATTTTCTGTAGATTTTTCATGCATTTGTGATTTCGGCTTTTCTGATATTGTTTTCGATAGTTTGTAGTTATTTTTCATTTATGGAGTCATTTCGTGCACGTGAGATTTTAATTTTCAAGATTATTTTGGATTTACATTATGAGTTGATTTGTATAGCTAGATGTTTTCCTCTTCGATGTTTTTATAATGAGATTTTGTTCATTTCTGATTGTACTACTTGATTTCTGTAAGGTGGAGAGAGGTTTATATATATATATATATATATATGATAGAATTTTTTAATATGGGTACGCTGTCATATCCCTAATTTTTTTTCTAAAATATTTATATGACTGTATTTCATATTTCGAATATATTGAATTTTATGTATTTTTAAAAAAATTATTTTAATTATTTGAATTGTTTGGCCCTGGTCGTTGACGCCTGAGTTTTATTATTATTGTTGTTATTAGTTTTACTGTCTGTATTATTTAGTGATTATTAATTTTTGGTATTATTATTGGTATTGAAATTATCATTTTTATTATTTTTATTATTACTATTATTGTTACTATTATTATTATTATTATTATTGATTTTTATTATTATTATGAGTATCATTATTATTTACCCTTAACCCTAACCCTTAACTCTAACCCTATCCCTAATCCCAAATCCTAACCCTTAATCTAAACCCTTAACCCAAACCCTAACCTACCCTCCCCTTTCTCACATTCGCTCACCCCCCTCTCTCTCTGATATCTCTCCCGCAGAAACCCCCTCCCGTCCAGGTTTCTCTCAGCTCTCTCTCTCTCTCTCTCGTTCTCTCCCCTCTCTCCCGCCCCTCTCTTTCTCTTTCTCGTCCCTCTCTCTCTCTCTACTCTCTCCCTTTCACTTTTGTTCTCTCTCTCCCGACCTCTCCCTCTCACTCTCATCTCTCTCTATCTCTTATTCCCCCTCCCTCTCTGATCTCTCTCTCTTGCTCCCTCTCTCTGGTCTCTCTCTCTCTCTCTCTTGCTCTCTATCTCTCCCGAGCACCACCACCGCCACCACCATCTCCATCACCACTTCCATCCACCACCACCATGGCAGCCATCTTCACCACCATGTCCGCCATTATTATCACCATCTCCTCCACTTTTTTCTTGTTTCTCATATTGTTACAAGTTTTTTGGGACATATGCACCTCGATATGCGTGTCGACTTTGTTTTTCGTGTTGGCTTGATCCGCGTGCTGCCTCGGGCAGTAGGACACCTCGAGTCCTGCACTATATTGAACATCATGTCATTTCGGTTTATGTGCCGTCTTGATCTTCGTACCTCTCAGCCTTTGTACCTTTTCTCGTGATCTGTGTAGTATTTATTCGTACGCACGTACCGATTTACATATCATATCGATTTATGCACTTCATGTTTCCTCGAACTTCGTGTGCATCTCAATTTACATACATATTCCATTTTTTATTCTTCTCGGTGTTCGTGCTACCTCAGATTTTGTACGTGTCTTGATTTACGTACATATTTCAATTTTTGTGCCAGATCCTTATAACGCTTGCGGGACCCGCACGGTATAGCTTAGTGCCATCTTTTATGATTTAATTTGATATTTTATTATTTATTGTTTAATGCTAATGTTTGTTTATTGTGTGTTCTTAGGACCCTGATGGATGTGCGATCTTGAGTTCAGAGTGTCGAAGACTGCGTATCTAGCCAAGACCTCTAGGCAAGTACCCCTTGCTCTGTTACAATTTTGTGCCGATGCGTTTCTTATCCTGCATTTAATTTACTGTAATTATTCTACTTGTAACTGTAAATTTATAGTGGATATGTAAATATTAATATTAGTGTAGAATGGTTAGGTATCGGGCCAACACCCATACCGAACAACTCGGAAGGGACATCCACGCCTCCGAGGACATGAGCACGACCTTCTTATGAGCATCGCCCCAATATGCCCCATGTCTGACTCGCGGTCGGGTTACGGTTTAGCACTAGATTACTGGACTTGTGTATTGTGCTTTGGTTAAGGACATAGAACTCTGTGGTGGTGCATCCTGCTTGGTGATTTGTGTAATGTGTTGGCTTGGTGCCTAGTACGCATTGTAGCATTGTTGGAGGTCGAGACTTAGTGTTCTCGATTTAGGATTCTACGACGGATTGCGTCGGGTGGCTCTTCTTTTGTTTTGCAGGTTATGTTCCAGTCCTAGAAACATAAGGTGGTTCTACCGATTTTTTTCAGAACTTTGGTCAGGAATTTGATTAGGAATTTGGTTTAGGATTTGGTTCGGGATTCGACTCGGGGTTTTGGACTAAGGAATTTGATTCAGTGATTTGATTCAGGAATTGGGTTCATGATTTGATTTGGAAATTTGGTTCTTGATTTGATTCGAGAATTTGGTTTAGGATATTGATCCAGAATATTAATTTGGGACATTGATTCGGGATAGTGATTCAGGATTTGATTCATAAATTGATTAGAGATTTGATCCGGAATCATAAATTGATTAGAGATTTGATCTAGAATTTGATTCAGAATTTTGATTCAGGATTTTGGCTCGAGAATTTCTTCGGGGATCTAGGTATAGTTGTATCATGGACTTGTTGTATCGTACCGTATTTTGTTTAGTGTTACATGGTTGATCCAATCCATGCTAGGTAGGCTCGGGCTAGTAGATTAGATATGTGGTTATTCTTTTACCCTTGTCGCTGGATGGAGTAAAGGGTATAGTTCTACTCGGAAGACGGTCAGCGGCCCCGATCCTTGTTTGGTTTAAGGATCTTAGATCGGCTCCAAAGTGGTTCATGCACTTCCTTACCGCTGTTCGGTGACATTATTAGATTATTGTTCTTTATCATTCTTTTGAGAGATTTTTCTAGTATAGCCAGATAGGACTAACAATTGCCCTATATATCGGGATGGTGAACTTTGGATAAATTTGAGGACTATCATTTAAATCAGAGGTATGATTCTGAGATATTGATTGACAAACTCTTATGGAATTTTATAGACCTAGGGCACATGCCAAATATTGTTATTGTTGGATTTCTCGAATTTGGATTATTGTGCGAGTATTTTGTAAAATGAGACAAATATTGAGGTTATCAATATATGGTTTTACCCGATTTCCCAAGTGCCCAAACTTGATACACTTCTATATTTTGGTATACCTTAGGGATCTTATGTTACTAGGTGGCATATGTCGACATCGCAAAAAAATAATATTGATGGTGGGTATAGAATTTTTATTAATTGCAAATTAACAAAGAGTACAAGAGAATCCCTATATAAGAGGATCTAAGTACAATAGAAAAAGATCTGGGCAAGTGTGACGATGGAGATCGAGCACTACAGCGGCTCCTTTACTCCGTTGATGATCCGGAACCAAAAAGGTTAACGAGGCTTTGAATGACGCCTCTCTTCTTTTTTTCGTGGCGGTAGCACCGTTTCTCCTTTATGTGTATGGCTGGTTTCTGCTTGCATGTGGGAGATGCCCACTATTTATAGCCTTAGGAAGGCCTTACATAGGCGCATGTATGCAGGTTGCATGCTAGTTCATGGCACGACAGGCACGTGTTGTGTTAAGGCTGCCACGTGGCAAGTCAAGATATGGGATAGATGATGCCCATAATACCCGTAACACATGTCATACCCTAATTTTGATGGCTGTGATTGCACCTTAGGACTGTTGCCACTTGGCCAATGGAAATCGATATAATTATAATGGCGCATAGCATTGCGGGCACATGAGAATACTAAGCTATATAATAGTGCATGTCATTGCAGGCACATGAATCACCAAGATACGTAGTGGTGCATGGTACTACGGGCACATGAAAACCAAAGCTATGAAGTGGCGCATGGCACTACGGGGATATGAAACACCACTTAGACTATTTATGCATAGAGCTGGATTATTTAAACACATAAATATTGGTCACTGAGGTGCATAGAGCTAGGTCACTAAGGCACATGGTGTAGATTTTGTATGCTTCTACAAGACCCCATTCAAAGTTTCTGAACTTAAACTTTGTAAGTTTTAAAGTTTGGAATATTTTGAACAAAAGCATGAAGGATATAGGTGCAGGAATTAATTTGGCATACGTATAAAGCCTCCTTAGGTTTGGTGCATCGGGGGAGTACTTCCACTTGGCGCAGCAAACTATCTGGTGCATTAGCTGTTGGGTGCATTAGGAAGTCATTTAACATAGCGCATTAGACTTTTTGGCACATAAGACCACGGAGCACATCAGGCCTGGGTGAAGATTCTTTAATTGACTATTAGATTCATCCCGCGACTTCTGTGCCTAGCAACTCGTGAGCCATTTATTAATGGCTTCCTTGCTATAAATATAGGGCTAGGGAGAAAGAGAATAGTATGTTTCTCTCTCTCATAATGTCTCTGTTGAAGTTGGGCATGGGGAAGTCAGTCGAGTGGTTCGTAGACCCTCTCCCTCTGGTGGTCGACCATGCTTCCGTCGTCGGCGAAGTTGAGGAGTAAAACTCGTACTCTCTTTTTATTTTTGGGTCACTTTGGACACTCTCTTGGCACCACTTGTTCGCACCACTCCTGGCACTGCTCGAATCACTTGGCTCAACGCACATGGTCGTTGCTGAAGGGCTTCGTCCTGACGGTACGCTGATGGTGAGGGTTCTATCATGGTAGCATGATGATGTTGTCTTCGAACACGTACCTGAAGCATGCACCGAGAACTGATGCACGACCATGCTTTAGGGGCATATTCTCCTCTGCACTACCACACTTTAGGGTTCTATCTTGGTAGCATGATGATCTAACTAGTTAAGATTAGATCCTTGGACCAACATTTAGTTCTAGTTAGAATTGAGCCCAATTATAAGCCTAATCATTAGGAGAATGATTAATTAAGTTAAACCATTAGACTAAAACCTTTCCTCCTTAATTAATTTTTTATTTTGAATATATTATCCATCGGTATGGATTTTTTTCTCGTCATTGGCTTGCACTGAGGAGTCTTGCTGAAGTGATGACCCGGAATACGTTGAGGTCGGCTTTACACGTGTTGGTATCAGAAATAACACAGAGGGGTCTCCTTATTTTTATATCTACCCATGATCTTGAATATTAATAAAAATTCTTGAATGTAATGGACTTACATATGTACTCATGATCTTGAATATTAATAAAAAATTTGCCTTATTTTATGTTTGGAACTTTGCTTGTTATTGTGGATATCTTGGCTTGTAAGTATTATACCAGAGGTAATATGGACATAGTATAACATCATAACGGTGATAATCGCTAAGCCCTATCAGAGGTAGTATGACCATGATAGGTTAGATTGGTTCCATTAAGGAGGTTCGATGGAGACACCATCTGCGATGGTAGAGATACCGTGGTGTAGAACCGATAGTCAAGCAAGTTTTTTGAGTACGACCAAGGTAGAATATTATATAGAGAGAGAAGAAAATGAGTCAGAGGTAATATGGACGTGACTGCTTTCATGGGAAGCTCGTAGTTCAGAGGTGATATGGACGAGAACCACTTGCTTTGTATCGATTTTTGTGTGTGGTAATAACAATAAAAAGGAAGAGTCGGAGGTAATATGGACGTGACTGTCTTCTTTTGGTGGGGAGAATGACTCATGGTTCAGAGGTGATATGGACGTGAACCATTTACCTTCAGAAAAGTTTTTTTGAGGATCCGTTACCTATTGCGTACTCGGGACTCCCGAGTACGGATAACATTTGTCCGCATGCTATGGATGGATAGAAATAACGTATTGGGGAGGACATTGACTGTAGACATTGCCTCTTACTTCCCTCTGCTAGGGTAGAAGAGAATTTTTTTCCAACTGCCTTGATTAGGCATAGTACTTCTTTAGGAACTTGCCGTTGATGGGCATTATGAGCAAGTCACCATTGGGCTGGGCGAGTCTATATGCACCATTGGAATAGACCATCTCTACCACAAAGGGTCCGTCCCATTTGGGTTAGAATTTTCTAGCCTTCTTGTAGGTTATGACCATCGGTCTTCTGACTACGAGGACTAGGTCGTCCACCTAAAATATCCTTTCTTTGACCTTTTTGTTGAAGGCACCAAAAAGTCATGCTTGGTATAGCTCAATACGTTGTTGAGCAAATATACATTTTTCATCGAGTGCTTCTAATTCTTGCAAGCGTCGACGATAATTGTCTTCGATAGTCAGCTGATTAGAGAGTGAGTCCTCGTTAGGGTCTACTGATGTCATATTGATGAACAATATTTGTTTGAGTAAGTCTTCGATGCTGATGTCAAAATCGCAAGCGAAAGACTGTTAATAGTGGGATTATACTTTATTTTTCTCCCCCGAGTCTCTGGAAGTTGTGGAAGGAGTGATATACCTCAAACCATGACCGGTTCATTGATAGTATATTTCAGGCTTGCCCTTGGGGGTGAAGTGATGCAGTGGTAAGCATCATCCTTTATCGTAGTTCAGGCCTTGGTCATCCTTCAAGTCATATCCCATCTTTTGGAGAATACGCTTAGTCTGTATACTGTAGCGGTGAAGTTGCATTCTACCAATTTTCGGTTTCGTCTCTTCGTAGACGAAATCTCAGCATCCTTCAATTTTCCTAAAAATGATGGGTTTGTCCCCTCTCTTCCTTGCTGGAATGATGAAATAGTGGTCTTGGCCAAAATAGATCTGGTTGGTCGCGTGAGAAATGGCTACTTGTGTATGAAGGTGTAAGCCTATACCATATTCTAAAGAATATGTGGCGCTCCAATGCGCGACAACAAAACAATTCAAATAGAGGCCTTTGTTGAGGAAATATGGTATCTCCTCTAAAGGGATTATATCATCGTAAGATGGTACATTGGTAGATTTCGCGGCATATGGTTCTAGCTCATCTTCTTCGATTGTCGTTAGTGATGTCAGCGGTACCGGATTTTTTTTACGGACCTTGACCATCAACTACCCTGAAGTTTTTTTGGCAAGGGGATTCTTCTCTGGAAGATGCCTCTGCTCGTGGAGAGTGATCATCAAAGGTTCGGACGCTCTTCTACGAAACTTAACCATTAGAGGAGAAGTTGTACGATGAGGACATCCTTTGAGACGGACTCTTAGAGAAATCTCCAGAAGCCGTGGCCATATCGGCCTCATCATCAGCATCGTTACCTCCATCATCTAAGTAAATTTTCTTGTACAAGATCGAGTGCGAGTAATATGCCTTGAAACCTTTGAAGGATCTACGTCGGCAAATTATGTCTTGACACTATGCTGTCTTTGCTAACATATTTGAAGCATTAATGGAGAGTGGATGGGACTATCTGTCACGCCCCAGTCCCAAAATACGTAGGACTAGGAGTACGTAACACGCCCAGCCGTATGTACATGAACTCCAATATATGGAAACTATATACACACGTACGCTGTTTATGAATATCCAATCCACTAGTGGTAATATACTGTCACAACAAGTCACATGCAATCTATATCTCATCCACAACACAAGTAGTCAGTAGAAAATAAAGAGCTGGATAATAACTGGATATCAAAGATAGTATCAAGTCTGATAGTCGGGTGGAAACAAATCTACTACAAAATGACTATACTGAAGTAGCAAAAGATCTCTAAACAGCGGTAATAAAATCATAGATACTCGGAGGGTAAGATCTCCTCAGTCAGGTACGTAGAGTCAGGTCCAGGCCCGTACTCCTGTGGGTACTCCTGTTCGTCCATATCTAGAAAGGAACCAGGTCCTCAGAGGGACATAACAAGATACATAAAAATATGCCAATAAGTACTGAAATATAAACATCCAATGGTTCGCCTAACCGTCTAAGTGAATGCAGTTTGAGAACAACTTTCCACCAAGTGGGCCATCTGGCTAAAATATAGGATTGGCGTGACCCTCTCAGAGAATCAGGAGCCTCAAAGCATGTCGTCTTTTGAACGGCAGAGGCCGCCAGTAATATATAGTGGTCATCATCACCCGTTTCTCCGGTGGAGAAGCCGGGCGTACAGGAAAAAGTGCAAAGGAGCCCAAATATTTTACTTATTGTTCTTTCCACCCCCATGCTCTAAGCAGGCCATATCCATGACATGATAAATCCTCTAATAACTGCCAGGTCTACTAGCATACAAAGTTTCTATCAGCAGTTATTCCTAACGCACGGAGCTTACATACAGGAAACCAACCCGATACGTAGTCCGAGGTCTATATGAGACTCACAAATCGTGCAGCAACTGTGTCACAGTCAATAAACCTACTGATGCTCCCTAGAATTGCTGGTCTCATAAATAGGTCCAGAATCTACCAAATAAACATCTATATAAGCAGAATCAAATATGCATGTATCAACTGAAATATAAATAATTTGTACAGTGGCAAGGTATACTTGTCGGGCAAAAGTTCTGGGTAGTGCACGTTCCAACAGTAGTGTTTAAACTTTGGTGTAAGTGGAATTAGATTTTTAGGAGAGTTATGATATATATAGGAATAAGGAGGCGGTAGAATTTACTTAATGGGTAAGAAACTGTTACCACTGCTGTTTTTCTTTTAATTGGTTTAGAGTGCGGTGGAGGAAACTTAGTGGTTAAGAATATTAAAACTACTGGTGCTGTTTTCTTTCTTTCCATTGGTTTTGATTTCGATGAGGGTTAATTAGTAATAGTGTTAAGGAGCGGTGCAATGAGAAGCTTACACGTATAGAAAAACAAAACAAAGTTGAGTTTTACTTCTGATACAGATATTTTCTAAGGATGTGGTTTTACGCGTGGTGAAAGGAATCTTAAGTGGTGAAAGATATTACGCAGTAGTTGGTATTACGCGTAAAGAAAAGAATTAGGCGGGTTAGGTTTACGCGTAGTGAAAGGAAGTGTTTACGCGTATGAGTTATACGCGTAGGTTTGCTACAGCTGCTATCATATTTATGCACGGAGAAGAGAGGCAAAGTTTACGCGGCTGTTTGCTGCTATTGCGGATTTTACGCAGGGAAATAGTATACGCGGTTTAGGTTTTGGGTTAGGACCAATAAGAAATTCTATTTTCTATTTCTCTCATTCTTTTTTCTTATTATTAATATTTATATATATATATACATATTTATACATAGAAGATTCTGGAAAAATTATAGGGGTGCATACGGATAAGGTAGTAACTGTCCAACGGGTCTCCTACATGGAATAAATTAGGAAAAAATTATAATGTCTCTATAAATCCTCTTAATGCTCAATACCTCAGGATAAAATCTATTTCTCTATTTAGATTATCAAAAATAATAAAATAATAATAAAAATACGGTTTTCAGAATTAGGGGTTTTACACGATCATATACTCGTGTATCCATGGGTGCCCTAACAAGATATTGTAGGACACCTCAACGTCGATGACATAATAAGTCACCTATTTTCGAAGATCACCTATTTGGCACTTCAGACGAATCTTGCCTAGAGGGTAACTTCTTCCAGCGCTGAAGCCGCTAATAGTGGAGTTGGTGGCTGCTAGCCGATACATTAGGATTCCCGAGGGTTGTAGTAGACTTCGTGGGATAATATTGAAGAATAAATCGGGGTCAATGTACATTCGATCCACCCTAATGGCTCCGATATATCCTGTGTAATACAAAGGGCGATCATATATGTTATTTTTTAATAACATATCCTGCTGAGAAAATATGATGTTAGGGATTGTCTCCATCACACTATTGCAGTGGGGATATGCTACAGGATCTTCGGCTGGTAGTTTGACCTTGGCTAAGTAAGAGTCGATATTTTGTAATGCCTCACTTAGTGCGTGACGAGTCTCTTTGGAGAGACGTAGGAGATCAAAGAGAGACAAATTTGTTGAAGTATTGGCCAGTTGTGCCAAAATGTTAAAGTTGTAAGGTTTCTCCAACCCTTGAGTTTTGTCCTTTCGCAGAGGTTCGTTGAAGCGCGTTTCCTTCTGCCTTTGCTTTTTCGCTGCAGGAAGCTGGAATAGACCAGGATCAGAGGTAAGAGGTAGAATATTTAGGGGTGTACCATCATTGGGAGCATTATGGTCGCACTGGTAAGCTAGGCCCGACCTGGTTATACCGGTGAGAGCTTCGTCTGCTAATGGAGAGACCGTGTGACATGACCTGGTCTTCCTTCCCTTAGATTTAGAGACAAGAGGCTCTGCTTGCTGCATTATTTTGGGGATGAGATCTGGATGAACCTATATGACTTTGCCTCTTAGAGTGGTATGGGGAACCAATCCATCTGCTCGAGCTGGAGGGAGGTTATCGACCTCCATGGTTGTCCTAGGTATGGGGACGACACCATCTTAGTCCTCTATTATTGGGAAATTGTCGAACTGGAGAGATAGCATATTTGAAGTGACTATTTTTTCTTCCTAGTCCAAAGTAAGGGCTTTGGTGTTAATTAGTCATTGTATGTGCCTTTTAGTATGTAACAATCCCGCGTAGCGTGGTGCACATATCGATGGTAGTAGCAATAATTGGGATTGTCCACTTGGCCTGCTTCGTTAGGGCGTCTGGTATCAGGTAGCTTGAGTTTCTTGCCTTTCATTAACACTTCGAAGAGTTCCATGACATCATCGTCATTAAAGGAATATGTCTCCTTTACTCTTGGCGGCTCTATCGATGAGGTTGGACCCTTGGACAGGTTAATTGTCAGGGCTTGCTTTCCTTTACCGTCATAATTGTTGGCGGCTGTGAAAGGACGCTTTTCTTTTTCTTCAGCATTGGGGGCTTGGAATCCCAATAAGCGGGCATCCTTCGTACTTTTTTCTACAGCAGTGACACTTATGATAACTATCGTCCAGTTACTAAATGGTATAGATGTTGTCTAGAGTCTGTATTGAAGTACTCAGAGCCCGCATCATGGCTTCGAGTGTCTCAAGGCATTGCTGGTTACTGGATACTGCACCGTGCTCGTCTTTTGCCATGTACACTGATATTAAGTGGGAGGAAGAGGATGGAAAGGTAGATGCCCCACTTTCCTACTCGGATGTCTGAGTATCACTGTCCTCAGGGAGAGTGGGTAGTGTCGTATCACTTTCATTATTGGAGGGATTACTACCCCCAGTTTCAGTTGCGGGCTTGTCCTGGAGTGTATGGATACCCTCAGCTAAGCTATTATTTGGGTGCAGAGGTTTACTGTCATCTTAGAAGGATAGATTGTCATAAAAAACTGGGGGACTGCTACTCCCAGCTCTAGTTGAAGCTTCATTTAGGGAGGTATGGCTACCCCCAGTCAAGCTGTTATCCATATGAAGAGACCCACTGTCCTTTTGAAAGGATGGTTTATTGTGGAACACCGAAGGACTGCTACCCCCAGCTCCGATAGAAGCTTGGTTCAGGGAGGTATGGCTACCCCCAGCCCTTACTTTCGAATGTGTGCTTTAGAATACTCCCACGGTAGGTACTTGTTTGTTGGTCCTCGGATGACTTCGTGGTGTGCTGACCGGCACCCTTAAGTTAGGCGAGATTTTCTTTAAGATCTTCATGGGATAGGACCTCATGTTGAGCAACATGAGACAACATATAGTTCCTCCTCGTCATGTAGAGGTCTTCGGGGATGTAGCCACTAGAACACCGACTGTCTGGCTGGAGAAACTGGAGCTTTTGAGCAGCAATAGTTGATGATGATATTGGCACAGGTGTATCTGCGAGAAGACACATTATGTGAGAAGGTAGCCTCTCTCGTCTTACGCTTGTGACTAATCACATTGTGTAAATCGGACGATGGAAGCTTCACTTTCACTCCCATTTCATACGTTCGGGCAAACCTTTCGCACGGAGGTGAGAGTGGAATGTTTACTTCCTGAATTAGTTCTTCCGCAGAAACTGCAACTGGATCATTAGTGGAAGACTTGATATGAGATGGACCCACTCCATGCGCGCATCCAAACTGGGCGCATGGGTCCGTCATTCCAATATTTGTTCCCCAACTTGGTTTGAGTGCATCTACGACATCCAAGTGGGTCCGGGAAGGCTCTAAGGATCGACCTACTTTTGACGCATGAGCACCAGGGTCTGCCTTATAGAATCTCCCATTAGCATCGCATGTTACAAACAACGACGCATGATTTTGGAGAGCTGACGGCACAGCCCCTCGAGTGCACATGGCTCGGGGTATTTTGGGTTTCCTTGAGCCAGCGTCCTTGAGCGCATAGTACAGGGAATCCAAGTTAGGACTATACGAGTCCTTGTTACTAGTGACCTTGCTTGGAGGAAACTCCATGCGCCGGTGATCAGTGCATCCTTTACGGCCTAACCGGCACTACATGCGAGCATTATGAGACTTGGCACGGTTCCTCTTGAGTGCAACTTCAGAGACGGAGATAGGATGCGCGCCTACCTTGTGTGCACCTGCGGCTAAGGTTGGTGGCATTGCTGGAGCGGAGTTAGGGTCTAGCGCAGTGGCATTAGCAACCCATATCCTGCAAACTTTTCGAGGTCGTGCGGGTATAAGCAAAGGTCTCGACTTGTTGGCAGAGTACAAGTCAACCACGTGTGCAACTACGACATGGGTTGATGATGCATCGGGTATCGGCTTTGGGCTTGGCCCAGCGGTACTGACGTCACAAGTTCTACGAGCCTTACAAGGTCGTACGGGCCTCGTTGGAGAGCTCATCTTGTCCAACATGTCTTCGAACGCCTGTTGGTCGAAGCGAATGACCAACATCCTCTGATTCAAACCTAACTTGGTTACATCGGATTACGTCACTAGCGTCTCATTGGAGGAGAAGCTCTTACCCAGCAGAGTCGCCATTTTTGTCGACATCGCAAAATAATAATATTGATGGTGGGTGTAGAATTTTTATTAATTATGAATTGACAAAGAGTACAAGAGAATCCCTATACAAGAGGATCTAATTACAATAAAAAAGATCTGGAAAAGTGTGATGGTGGAGATCGAGTACTACAGCGGTTCCTTTATTCCGTTGACGATCTGGGACCAAGGAGGTTAGCGAGACTTCGAATGACGCTTCTGTCTTCCCCTTTCAGTGACGGTAGCACCGGTTCTTCTTTACATGTATGGGTGGCTGATGCTTGCTTGTAGGAGATGCCCACTATTTATAGCCTTAGGAAGGCCTTACTTAGGCACATGTACGTAGGTTAAATGTTGGCGCATGGCACGGCAGACGCATGATGTGTTGAGGCTGCCATGTACCCAGTTAAGATTGGGGTTACTGATGCCCATAATACTCTTAACATGTGTCATGCCCTAATTTTGATGGCTGTGATTACACCTTGGGACTGCTACCACTTGGCGCATGGAAATCGACAGAATTATAGTAGCGCGTGGCGCTGCGGGCACATGAGAACACTAAGCTACATAATGGCGCATGGTACTGCGTGCACACGAAACACCACTTAGAATGTTGGCACATAGAGCTGGATTACTGAGACACATAGAGCTGGGTCACTGAGGCGCTTGGAGCTGGGTTACTAAGGCGCATGGAGCTGGGTCACTGAGGCGCATGGTATAGATTTTTTGTGCTTCTACAACATATTATTTAGTAGTTTTGTTCCTTACTGATATGGATGATATACATATACATGGTGGATCAAAGAGTTATGTATATAATTTGGTGGATCAAAGGAATGCTGATATTAAATCCATGATTGATTTACTACCATAGTAACTGGTAGTATTTATACTTATGGACGGATAACTTAGTTAGACTGTAAACCCCCTCGACCAGAAATTAGGGTTTACTAGTTTAATTAGCCTAATTAGGGTTAACCTAAATTAATTAAGATTTAATATATAGTATTATAATACTTGTGCAATGATTTATTGTTTTAGAATACTACCTTAGCTGTTGTCCTAAAACGAATTCCACATATTTGACCTAGACACGTAAACCCATCATATTGAACCTAGAACAAACCCCGGATACCGATTTTCGTGCCTGATTTTAGTCGCACAAAAGTCGTTGCAAACGTCCGTGCACAAATTAATTAAATTACGTAATTACGTTCGCTGCCCGTTCCAATTGACATTGAGACCCAACCTCAACCAGTTTTGACCAACCCAGATCACGATAATATTGTACACGGAGCCTACTACACCAATGACCCTTGTCCAACCCAATTTAGACTCCCGGTTTTTAATTAAATTAAATTAGAAACACTGGTGCATTAATTGTGAATTAATTAATGGGGTGACCTAACCTAAAATAAATTGGACCCAATTCCAACCCAGAACCACACCCACACCCACAAGCCTCATACAAAACACCAAACACCATCATGGACCAATGAGGAACACCAAACATGGTGTTTGGTCGCATTAAATCCCAAATATGAAATAATTGTGCAAATACCAAATTGTCAGGGGCCTAATTGCAAAATTGCAATGAGGTGCCCCCTCTCATTGGCCCAAACCATCATGGAGAAAAGTAATGGTCATGACCAATCATGAGCATTTAAATTCCCCCCATTTTCATGTCCTTACATCACCTTTTTGGGAACCCATCATGACCCTACAATTTGAATGGCCTATTCCTAGCCCTCCACTCATCTTGATGAACAACCCCACTCCCCAAAAATATTGGTCCAGCCGGCCCTAATCCCTAGGCAGCCCCCCTCACTCTCTCTCCTACATATACATGCTTATTTACACATTAAATGAGAAAAACCCAAACCCTAATACTAAAACCCTAACTCCCACTCCCCACAGCCGACCCTAACCTACCCACCCCGAGCTCCACCACCACCACCAGCCACCACCAGTCGCCGCCACCCTAACCCGACCCCTTCGCCGGACCCTCCCCTACCCTCGGCCACCGCCACCCGGCCACGACGCCGCCGGCAGCCACCCCCAAACAGCCCCACACCAACCTAGCTTCCACAGCCCACACAGCATAGCCGACCACCCCCCCAGCTTTGTGCACCGCCACCACCGCGTCTCCGACCGCCATACTTGGCCGAGACCTTCCCCGTCCAGTCCTCCACCACCCCGCCGAGTCTCAGCCGACGCCGCCGCCGCCTCGAGGAGTAATCGGACCCGCAGCAAGGAACTATACGAAACTGCTGCTGCTGCCCACCTCCTCCCCGCGCGACGCCGGAGCGCCGTCCGGCCACCCCCGCCGGCGACGACCCACCACCGGACACCCCCCGACCTGTCGAACACTTAGGTACAATATTTTATGTGTAATTATTAATATTTATACGTATATTTTTAGTTGCAAGTTTAATATATATATGAGTCTCTTATATATCGTATTTTAATACGTATTCTATACTATATAATGTATTTTATGTATTTAACAGTATATATGTTTATAATATTCCTGTATAATTCCATAATATATATTTATAATCATTTTAATTTATAAAATATATGTATGTATGTATGTATGTATGTATGTATGTATGTATGTATGTATGTATGTATGTATGTAAGTATGTAAGTATGTATGTATGTATGTATGTATGTATGTATGTATGTATGTATGTATGTTTCTTTTATAAATAAATACGAAGAATATTAAATATCTAATATTTATAATATTAAATACATTTCTGGAAAAATAAAGTATTATTATTAAATGTATATTATATAGTAAATACTTATGTATTGACCCCCCCTAGTATGTATATGCCTTTGAATATTTATAAATATATATATGTATATATATATTCTTGGAGAGTATGTATACATATTTTATATACTTTGGTTATGTTTTATATAAATTGATATATATATATTTTCTATCTAAATATATATATGTATATATATATGTGAATTTATGATATTTCCCCATTTATGTTCAGAGTTTTTATAAGTGTATACTAATTAATACGTAAGCACTATTTTTGTACTAATAAACAAATATATTATTTAATATATTTAAATATGTTTTAGTGTATATATAAATAATAGTGTCAGCTATATATACTGTAACCTCCGATTTCCAATTTCCAAATAATTAGATTTTTAATTTATTTTAAAATATCAAGTTTATAAAATATTTTCTCCTTGAAAATTTTATTTGATTTTGAACAGTGTTGATTTTAGAGGGTAATTTAAAATATTTTTATAAAAATCATTTTTCCTAAATGTCGATGTATTACAAAATAAATAAATAAATAATAATATATATTTCTCTAGTTTCAAATGTTTATTGGCTTGAAATCATAAAATTATTTATTTGATAAAATTATTTTTAAAGGATTAGTTGTTTTCTCCATAATAATTTTATATTTATTGGGATAGTAAATAAATAAATTTCATACTTTCTAAGATTTTGCAAATATGGTTTAATTAGTAGCTAATTGGGAATCAGTTAGCTTTCCTAAAATATTTTCTAAAATTATAATTTTTTCTTTTAAAATTTTACAAGTTTGCTTTTTCCCATTAACTGGCCAACACACCCTCAATCCCACATGAACTTATTCATGTACAATCTGGGCCATTCATTATTTGGGCCAATCCTCATCCTTTATCCCACACCCTTTTTCCCTATTTAAGTCTCTCATCCACACTCCCAAGAAACCCTAGCTAGCCCTCACAAATCCCCACAAGCCAAGAAGCCACCACCATTTTTGTGTGCTCGTGTCCGTGTGTCCAGCATTACCGTGTCAGCCGTGATGGCCTCGGGTCCGACCCCGGGTGTCCCACCGTATCCATTCATTCCTGTGTCCGGTTACAATATTACAACCTGATTTTTTCGTGTCCGACACACCCGGACACATCCACCTCCACCACAGCCGTACACCCAACCCCGTGTCCGACAGACCAGGACACGTCCCCCACAGTACATCGAATCCTCGTGTCCAGCCTCGGACACGATTCAAAACCCTAAACCTAATCTAGATCTACCGCCGGTGGCCGCCTGCAACCACCGTTCTGGAACCTCGAACTGACCACCGTCGAGAAGAACGTCGACCTAACCGTCGTGCGTCGAGCCATGGCCGCGTCGAGCCCGCGTCGAGCCGAACAGCCGTCGTCGACGACTGGGACCGCCTCAGATCCGTCGACCACCGTTGGCCATCTCGATCCGCCGTCGCCTCAGATCCGAAGCCGACCCGCCGCCTCGAGCAGATCCGCTGCCGCTGCCGAGTCGACCGCCTTGCCTGCCGACCCCGGCGGACTTCCCCGATCGTCGACGCCGGAAACCCCCGTGAGTCCCTCTTCCCCCTTTCTTCGATTCAGTGTCTAATGAATTGTAACAGTAGATTTCGGTTAACAGTGTTAGTTATATTAATATGTATATAATTAGTTTAGTTAATATATGATTAGAGTAGTTAATTAATTAATTAATCAGTTAATTAGTTATTAATCAGTATTAAATTCTTAATCAGTTAAATTAATTTATAAATTAATTAGTTTAGTAATTTCATATAATTAGTTTAGTAATTTCATGTAATTAGTTTATTTTTATGAAATAAAATATAAGGATTTGATTTTGTGAAAAACTATAATAATTTTTTGGGTTCTTTGACTTTCAATGGAATTAGACTTGGTTCTTCCAAACTTCCTAGTAATGGACCGAGTCGACTGTAGATAACTAATAAATAGTTTTTTTTAAATGTTGAACCTTAGTTAAATTGGGATATTTTATTAATAGAGATCCGTTATTTTGGGATGTACCTATAATGTATTGGTTTCTAAATAAGGAATACTTCTTAAAAGATATAGTTGGGCCATTAAAAGAATTCATATAGATTACAATTTTAGACTTAATAATAATATTTCCTAAATATATGTATTTGAGTCTAACTAAACCTACCTTTTCTCCTAACACAAATTGATTATTATTGAACCTAGCTAGTTTATGTATATTTCTCTGTCTGTTGTGGACCGGTATCTTCGTCTCGATCTTCGTATCGAACTTCAATTTTTGGACTTCTTTATATGGGTTCTAGCTATTTGGACTGCTCCGGACCCATTGGAACTAACTGCTACTTCATTTGGGATCACCTTGAGGAGGGTGGCATTATATACATTCTTTGATTAGTTATATATATATATAAAATGTTGATTGATATATATATGCAAATACGTATTTTGGTATATAAAATGTAATAGTATACGTACTATTTTGATATATATATATATATATATATATATCTCTTTATTGTTCAATTGGTATAGTATAATATGTATATGTGTATTCCTTTAATATATATATGTAGGTATTTTGGTATAAAAATATATAATGTTTAGTATATGTATATATTTTGTATATATATATGTACTTAATATATTTTCAAATATGTATAATTAGTATAAATGTATATATATATATATATCTTGTACATACAATTAATGTATTGTATTTGTATTTAATGTGATGTACTAGTATTAGTATATATTTTAATAATAACATTGACAATATATACATATATATATATTTTAAAAAAAATATTGTTAGCATATGTATGAGTATACATATATAATGTTCAACTAGTATAAATCCGATATGTATTTAAAAGGCATATATATATTGTAAATACATTTAAATTGGTGCATGTATAAATATTGTAAGTATTAATAAGTGTAATGTGTATTATATACGTATCCCTACTAGATGACCCTAGTTGACTAGTGCCATACCTGGCAGAGCCCCTGAGTTCATGTATTGTGATGTGTTAGTGTAGCGCCTGATGCAAATGTTGTATTTGATATATTTTTAGGACTGTTGGTTCCTCCAGACGATACTCTGGGACAGGACATTGACATTACCAGCTAAGGACCCAAGGCGAGTACATTCTCTGATTAGTTTTTAATTTATGATATCTCCTATGTTCACTGTATCTAGTGTAAATATCCATGTTCTTGACACATTGGTTACACGGATTGGTATACACGGATCTCGTCATGAGATGTTATTCCTTATTCATGGTGTAGCTTGTACAAGACTTGTTTTCCTTGTTATCTTGTGCATGTACAGACACTGATTCCCGGGGAGATTTGCTACCTTCCTAGGGAATCCTGTGCCATAGCGTACCATGATTGGATCTACTATACCAGTCGGGGTGGAGAGTATTTTAGTGTAGATATGTGATCATACCCAACTTTTCATGCATCATAGCTCACCCCACATCTCACGTCGGGTGCGGCCTGACCATCTCCGTGCCTCATAGCTGTTACGTGTGATTAGCCTGACCCCTACATGCATCATAGCTAACCAACGGTTAGCCTGACCTTCGTGAATCATAGCTAATCACATATAACCAGCCTGATCAAGTTCCCAAGCCGATCACATGTTAAAGCTAGTACTCACACACTTAGTCATAGGATTCTTGCTCATTGACATATTATTCTTTTCCTGTATTTACTTACAGTATTTCCAGTATTTCTCTCATTGTACATTTCTCGTACCTATACATATATCTTGTATGTTTCCATTTAGAACTGCTACATAGTTTATGTCATTTATATAGAACTGCTATTTAGATATGTACTTTGCTCCTTCCTTACTGGAAAATATTTTTCCAGACTGTGACCTTAGTAGACTGGTTTCTGACACACTTGGGGGATAGGAGGTTACTGATTGCAGGTATGATTATTGTGTCATTAGACTTGTGTTGTATTCTTTTATTTCTTCATTTTCCTATCGTGCTGTAGTTGTGATTGAGTATTTCTAGATTTATTTTATGATATCCACGTCTCCTTATGGAGTTGGATACTAGCGTGAGATTGTTTAGATAGTACTTGACCTAGACAGCGTTCTACCGCCGATGCTGCGGTGTAGGCTGGACGTACCCACGCTCTCGTGCCCCTAAACCGGGTGTGGGTCGTGACACGTTTTTAGTGGTGGCCCATGCAGGTCAGACTTCGCAAGTTGTGCGATGTCGTAGTAGTGTGGCATCTTTGTTACACTATTGCGTGCCTGCGATAGGATCTTGGACATAGGATACTAGGACGAGAGCGAATACTCAATCACAAATTCTTGAGAGATTCCTGGGATGACCCCATGAGTATCTTATTATAATTTCCAATTTAAATTCCTTCGCCCTTGTTTCCATCCGTCCTCACTCGTTGATATTGAGTTTGATTATTGTTGACCAGTTGTTAACTTTAATTCTTGGTATCGTTATTGAGTTGATTTCATATTGAGATGAATTTTATGGACTAGAATTTATGGTATCATCTGATGACATATATTGATGAGGACAGTGAGAAAGGTAAAACGTCTACTTTGGTTATAGAACCTAGAGTTTATCGCAGCCATATTAGCTGTCGTGACGAGAACATAGGAACCTAACTTGGATGTACATACTTTAGTTATGAGATTTAGAGTTTCTCGCAGCCATACCGGTTGGCGTGGCGAGGATTCTAGATGACATGATTATAGGGTTGCATACCTTAGTTACGGAACCTGTCGTTTCTCGCATCTATGCTTACTGGCGTGGCGAGGATTCTGTGTGTCATGATTTCTGACAGACGTGTATGATTATCAGGTTGTATCTTAAATTGGTTCTTAAAATATCATCTCAAGACTTATCTATTTCTGTTATTCCAGGACTTTGTTACATCGCTTCTTTTCTTTACTAGCAGTAAAGATACCTTCCGTCCTTGATCCAGTTCCTTTTAAGCTTATTTTCTTTGAGGATTCCTTGTTAGTATAATAATTAGTGACTTACAATTTTATTTGTGTCTTGTATTAGTATTGACTGTGTTGCTAGTAAGTTGTAAGTGTTTCCTAGTTGGGCATGTGAGCAGTAGGCTTTATCTAGAGTTAGCCCTTAGCATAGTACCTTGTACCAATGGTTCTGGGATAAGTGTCATTAGAGACTGAGAGTAGAAGGAGAGTATAGAGTATCAGTGATAGTTCTCAGAGTTAGTATCAGAGCCAATTACCCGTCTTGGATAATCATGATTATGTAATTGAGTGATCTATGTAAATAATTAGGTATCAAGAAAATTGTGTTAAGAATTAATGGAGCATGATGATTGATATCGGAAGTGTTAAGGGTAAGAAAATATATACTCATAAAGTTAATGAGGTATCATGAGTAGAGAAATATCGGAATAGGTAATGAAGATGGTGAAGCGTATCACGAATTAGTTTAATAGGCTTTAAAGGATTAAAGGAAATACATATACAACCATAGAGATGAGGAACCATATACTTGCCCAGGAGAATAAGAAAAATGAGTGTTATAAAAGGTACAGCTAATCATGAGTTCTAATGAGCTTGATGAGATGATGCATTAATGAAACTAGTGATATAATACCAAGAGTGCTAATGATTCTATATCGAGGATTAGTCGAGAATAACGTTAATAACAGTAAGCACTCTGTGTGATGATAATTAAATGATATACCAGTTGACATAAATTGAAATCAGAAGGAAAATATAGGTGATGATAACTTTGATCATTGGAGGTAATAGTACAAGTGATTCAGGCAATACAATTTTAGTACCCAGTTGGCAGTTGTAGGCAATAGAGGTATTGAGTGCACCTCGAGTATCAGAGACCGTGAGCACTTATATGTATAATTGTGGATTTATAAATTAAAGAGTGGAAATAAATTTTAAATTTTTACAATTTTTAAGGAGTTGAGATTTTATGTTGTTAAAATATTGAGGATTTAAATTTGATTCAATAAACATAGTTAAGGCTACAAAGATTTTAGAAGTGATTAAATTTTATTTCGATGTGGAGTATCTGATGTTGAGGAGGTATATGCATTTTATTTTAAAGTTGTTCGAGAAGTAAACCTTGACGATTATTTGAGGATTAATTTTATGGTAGATGAGAAATATGAAAATTAATATATGAGTAGATGATATACATATGTAAGAATCTATTGACTTGGGCATGATTGAGATGGCACTGAAAACAGACTTGGGTGTCCATCTAGAGTTGTATTAGGGGGGGAAACAGTATTTAGTATGATGTGTTACACTTGGTGTGCACTTGAGTGATGAGAACAAATGGTATGGACAATTGTAGTAGTAACGAGAACTAGCAGTGGGTGTACTTATAGTAGAACAAAGATACCTAAAGAGATAGAGGTATCAAACTTTACATGCATAATTTGACCTATGATTGTGTTAGAGGTTCTTGGTATCAGATTTTGGTATTAATAGACATGTGTGTGCAATATGGATATATTCATGGATCTTGTGGATAAATGACTAGTTGATATGGGTACCAGTGTACAGGAATAGGAATTTGTTAGTGAATATGCTAGAGTTAAGTGTTTGTTAGAGATAGTAGATACTACAAGTAAAATGTTAGCAGATTCTTTCTTTCCCTCCTAATGTTCCTTTTCCGTCTTTCGATTGATTGATTTTCTTAGTGTTGTAGTTCATATGCATGATTCTCTTGTTAGAATATAACTAGTAGTACACCCTAACAGAGACTGAAATACCATGACAAAAGATACATGACCTATATATTTTTCTTAAATTGCATGGCTGTAGGTAGAATTTTCTTAAACCATGATCATTAGGGTTTTGACCATAGCAAAAAATCTATGACAAGGTTATGACCGACAAAAAGGGACAAGATGATTAAATTATGGATGAGCATTAATTTAAATAAAGAATTTAGGGGATTGTTATAACAGAGTTGATGGATTATTGATTTTGCGAAAATCGAGGTTTGATTAAAATTCGAGGATAAACATTAACTTAAATAGAGAGTTAAGAAATTCACAGGGCAAAATTGAGGATTTATGGAATTTTAGGAATGTCTTGATATGATTAAATTGATTATTAAAATTTGAGAAAGTTTGAGAGATTATCATTTTATCTGTTTGATTGCAAGATAGAAATTTTATAGTTTATATTATGAATGTTGCATTGAAGATTCTGAAGGTATCGCATCGTTGAGTATTTGAGGAAAAAGAAAATCAGGAAATAAATCATTAATGGAATAGTGTCAAATTTAATTCTCGGGAGGAGAATTTATATTTGAATAAGCATCAATTGAATTTGAGTTAGAGGAGTAAGATGATTGATGGATTAGTGTTTAAAATTTAAATTTTGGGATACAGATTTTTAAGTTTTATAAATATGCATTGATTGGATTTCAATTGAAGGATTGGATATTAAATCCTTGAGTATTTAGATGCGAACTTAAATTTTGGAGGAGATTATAAAAAAAAAAATTTGAATTTGATTTTAAAACTTGAAGATTTTCCGGAATATGATGTTATAAAATTTTTGAAAGGTTGTGAAATAGCAATATGGAATTACTTCATGATTATTTGGTTTGAAACTTAAATTTTGATAGAAATAATATGATGAGTAAAGACAATTACTGGGGATCCTAAATTTCGAGGACGAAATTTTTCTAAGGTGGATAGACTTGTAACCTCCGATTTCCAATTTCCAAATAATTAGATTTTTAATTTATTTTAAAATATCAAGTTTATAAAATATTTCCTCCTTGAAAATTTTATTTGATTTTGAACAGTGTTGATTTTAGAGGGTAATTTAAAATATTTTTATAAAAATCATTTTTCCTAAATGTCGATGTATTACAAAATAAATAAATAAATAATAATATATATTTCTCTAGTTTCAAATGTTTATTGGCTTGAAATCATAAAATTATTTATTTGATAAAATTATTTTTAAAGGATTAGTTGTTTTCTCCATAATAATTTTATATTTATTGGGATAGTAAATAAATAAATTTCATACTTTCTAAGATTTTGCAAATATGGTTTAATTAGTAGCTAATTGGAAATCAGTTAGCTTTCCTAAAATATTTTCTAAAATTATAATTTTTTCTTTTAAAATTTTACAAGTTTGCTTTTTCCCATTAACTGGCCAACACACCCTCAATCCCACATGAACTTATTCATGTACAATCTGGGCCATTCATTATTTGGGCCAATCCTCACCCTTTATCCCACATCCTTTCTTCCTATTTAAGTCTCTCATCCCCACTCCCAAGAAACCCTAGCTAGCCCTCACAAATCCCCACAAGCCAAGAAGCCACCACCATTTTTGTGTGCTCGTGTCCGTGTGTCCAGCATCACCGTGTCAGCCGTGATGGCCTCGGGTCCGACCCCGGGTGTCCTACCGTATCCATTCATTCCTGTGTCCGGTTACAATATTATAACCTGATTTTTTCGTGTCCGACACACCCGGACACATCCACCTCCACCACAGCCGTACACCCAATCCCGTGTCCGACAGACCCGGACACGTCCCCCATAGTACATCGAATCCTCGTGTCCAGCCTCGGACACGATTCAAAACCCTAAACCTAACCTAGATCTACCGCCGGTGGCCGCCTGCAACCACCGTTCTGGAACCTCGAACTGACCACCGCCGAGAAGAACGTCGACCTAACCGTCGTGCGTCGAGCCGTGGCCGCGTCGAGCCCGCGTCGAGCCGAACAGCCGCCGCCGGCGACTGGGACCGCCTCAGATCCGTCGACCACCGTTGGCCATCTCGATCCGCCGCCGCCTCAGATCCGAAGCCGACCCGCCGCCTCGAGCAGATCCGCTGCCGCTGCCGAGTCGACCGCCTTGCCTGCCGACCCCGGCGGACTTCCCCGATCGTCGACGCCGGAAACCCCCGTGAGTCCCTCTTCCCCCTTTCTTTGATTCAGTGTCTAATGAATTGTAACAGTAGATTTCGGTTAACAGTGTTAGTTATATTAATATGTATATAATTAGTTTAGTTAATATATGATTAGAGTAGTTAATTAATTAATTAATCAGTTGATTAGTTATTAATCAGTATTAAATTCTTAATCAGTTAAATTAATTTATAAATTAATTAGTTTAGTAATTTTATATAATTAGTTTAGTAATTTCATGTAATTAGTTTATTTTTATGAAATAAAATATAAGGATTTGATTTTGTGAAAAACTATAATAATTTTTTTGGTTCTTTGACTTTCAATGGAATTAGACTTGGTTCTTCCAAACTTCCTAGTAATGGACCGAGTCGACTGTAGATAACTAATAAATAGTTTTTTTTTAAATGTTGAACCTTAGTTAAATTGGGATATTTTATTAAAAGAGATCCGTTATTTTGGGATGTTCCTATAATGTATTGGTTTCTAAATAAGGAATACTTCTTAAAAGATATAGTTGGGCCATTAAAAGAATTCATATAGATTATAATTTTAGACTTAATAATAATATTTCCTAAATATATGTATTTGAGTCTAACTAAACCAACCTTTTCTCCTAACACAAATTGATTATTATTGAACCTAGCTAGTTTATGTATATTTCTCTGTCTGTTGTGGACCGGTATCTTCGTCTCGATCTTCGTGCCGAACTTCAATTTTTGGACTTCTTTATATGGGTTCTAGCTATTTGGACTGCTCCGGACCCATTGGAACTAACTGCTACTTCATTTGGGATCACCTTGAGGAGGGTGGCATTATATAGATTCTTTGATTAGTTATATATATATTTAAAATGTTGATTGATATATATATGCAAATACGTATTTTGGTATATAAAATGTAATAGTATACGTACTATTTTGATATATATATATATATCTCTTTATTGTTCAATTGGTATAGTATAATATGTATATGTGTATTCCTTTAATATATATATGTAGGTATTTTGGTATAAAAATATATAATGTTTAGTATATGTATATATTTTGTATATATATATGTACTTAATATATTTTCAAATATGTATAATTAGTATAAATGTATATATATATATATATCTTGTACATACAATTAATGTATTATATTTGTATTTAATGTGATGTACTAGTATTAGTATATATTTTAATAATAACATTGACAATATATACATATATATATATTTTAAAAAAATATATTGTTAGCATATGTATGAGTATACATATATAATGTTCAACTAGTATAAATCCGATATGTATTTAAAAGGCATATATATATATTGTAAATACATTTAAATTGGTGCATGTATAAATATTGTAAGTATTAATAAGTTTAATGTGTATTATATACATATCCCTACTAGATAACCCTAGTTGACTAGTGCCATACCTGGCAGAGCCCCTGAGTTCATGTATTGTGATGTGTTAGTGTAGCGCCTGATGCAAATGTTGTATTTGATATATTTTTAGGACTGTTGGTTCCTCCAGACGATACTCTGGGACAGGACATTGACATTACCAGCTAAGGACCCAAGGCGAGTACATTCTCTGATTAGTTTCTAATTTATGATATCTCCTATGTTCACTGTATCTAGTGTAAATATCCATATTCTTGACACATTGGTTACACGGATTGGTATACACGGATCTCGTCATGAGATGTTATTCCTTATTCATGGTGTAGCTTGTACAAGACTTGTTTTCTTTGTTATCTTGTGCATGTACAGACACTGATTCCCGGGGAGATTTGCTACCTTCCTAGGGAATCCCGTGCCATAGCGTACCATGATTGGATCTACTATACCAGTCGGGGTGGGGAGTATTTTAGTGTAGATATGTGATCATACCCAACTTTTCATGCATCATAGCTCACCCCACATCTCACGTCGGGTGCGGCCTGACCATCTCCGTGCCTCATAGCTGTTACGTGTGATTAGCCTGACCCCTACATGCATCATAGCTAACCAACGGTTAGCCTGACCTTCGTGAATTATAGCTAATCACATGTAACCAGCCTGATCAAGTTCCCAAGCCGATCACATGTTAAAGCTAGTACTCACACACTTAGTCATAGGATTCTTGCTCATTGACATATTCTTCTTTTCCTGCATTTACTTACAGTATTTCCAGTATTTCTCTTATTGTACATTTCTCGTACCTATACATACATCTGGTATGTTTCCATCTAGAACTGCTACATAGTTTATGTCATTTATATAGAACTGCTATTTAGAGATGTACTTTGCTCCTTCCTTACTGGAAAATATTTTTCCAGACTGTGACCTTAGTAGACTGGTTTCTGACACACTTGGGGGATAGGAGGTTACTGATTGCAGGTATGATTATTGTGTCATTAGACTTGTATTGTATTCTTTTATTTCTTCATTTTCCTATCATGCTGTAGTTGTGATTGAGTATTTCTAGATTTATTTTATGATATCCACGTCTCCTTATGGAGTTGGATACTAGCGTGAGATTGTTTAGATAGTACTTGACCTAGACAGCGTTCTACCGCCGATGCTGCGGCGTAGGCTGGACGTACCCACGCTCTCGTGCCCCTAAACCGGGTGCGGGTCGTGACATATACATACAGCCCCGACCCTGTGTCAGTTGTAGATACGGACAGTGTGTCCTAGTCGTGCTATTGTAGCGACTAATTTGGATATTACTATATCCTGTATAGGATTGCTGGACACTACTGCCGAGATATCAGGAGCAGGGCTTTGGATTTCGCAGCTACCCGGGGCAGGCAAGTATACCTTGTTGGATTACTGCTTTAAATTTAAATGTTAAATATTTCAATTATACATGAACTGTGCGTGTCCGAGAATGACTCGGGTGCGGTCGACATTGCGTCGATGAGTAGTGTACATGTCCTAGTTGCTAGCTGACTCACTCACTGTGAGGATATTTTGATATCTTCCTTGACCATGGCACTATACACGTATCGTGATGGTACACTCATATTGGGATGCGAGTCCGCATACCCGATTCGCTATCGGTACGTACGACGCTATCGGTACGTACGACATGCATCACGGACTAGCTTGTATTCTAGAATAATATAGTTAATTGAGACTTGGCATTTAGATACGGTACACTCAAGTCGTGCATTCGACTTGCGTATCTACATTGGGCGGAAAGGACAACTGACAAACGTATGGGATACCCCCACCGGATTCCGTGGTATCCAGAGGAACCATAGACCTGGTGACTCCCTATATTCAGACACCGCGCTCTACGGAGTGTACGGACATATATACATTGCAGATACCACGTCCCTTAGAGTGTGGACGTTATATATATACAGATACCTCATTCTTTGGAATGATGGACGTTGCAGATACCACACTCTAGAGGACGTTGGACGTTATGCCTACACATACTTATACGTTCCTAGGTTGTCCTTATATTGCATTCACTTAGATGGTTAGCACACCCCCCTCTTTACTTTTATTTCAGTACTATATCCAGCATGCATATTGTATCTTGTTACGTCCCTCTGAGGACCTGGTTATCTTCCAGATCTGGACGAGGCCTATTATCCCACAGTTTATGGCCCAGGTGTGGAGACGAGGTTTGCTCTTGACGAGGAGCTGGAGGTACTTCCATCAGAGTACCCCTGATCAGATTAGTAGGCCTTCCGCCTATGACGGGAGCTCCTTACCTAGTTAGCCGTTGTTCCAGTCACTTTCCTTATCAGTACTTTATTTCAGACTATCAGCACATTTTGTAGTGGGTTTGTTCCCACCAGACATATTTCAGTTGTATTATGTCATTCGACTATGTCCTTATATTCCAGTCTTTTATTTCAGTATTTTACTTATTGTTTGTGGATGAGATTAGACACTGCCTGTTGATATATTAGACTTGTTAGATTTAGGACAGCGTAGCACACTTCGCCAGGATCCATTAAATTGGGATATCCTCGAAGACGTGTCAGCTGGCCAATGCCACGTGGCCTAGTTCCATAATATTTTGGGACTGGGGCGTGACATAGACGATACCTACGTTATATTTTGGAAGCTAGAGGACTTGTTGACTGATAGTCTGTGATTATTGATTCTAGTGAGCTAGAAGGTATGGCATTGGTTTTGGTGATTGATTTAGAATGTAATATTGGGTTTTCTGACATAATATTCGTATTCCATCGTAGATAGATAAACTGTTGATGGATTAATTTAGCTGGTAGACCGACCTGGCGGTTAGATTTGTCTGATTCATTGATTGACTATCCTTGTTTCCTGACTTGACTACCTGTATTCGTGCTATTGACAACCAGGTTACAGTTTGTGGTACTGGCCCTGTTATCGTACTGAGGTATTTTATGTTCATTTTTTTACTACGGTGTTGTTCTTGATTATAGCGCACTGAGGTACGACTACATATTATACTTGTACACTGAGGTGCTATATGTCATGCCCCAATTTCGCTAAATCGATAATCTTCCGTGCAAGCGTAAGGCATGCGTGCACAAGGCCTAGGCATAATGATATACTTTAGAACACATGCAACAGAGTACGCAAGTAAGATAACACACATTTGAGCTATAGAAAAGTTTTTTTTATTGATAATGAACATCTGGTTACAGACTCTTGACCCAAAAGCGATAAGGATGCCACACGGGCTTACAACTTGGATACAAAATAAGATAGCCATTCCATATATCATATCCTTTACTAAAACTTCAAAACAATATAGACACCTACTGGCGAAGCTATCGCCTTGCCTCGAAGCTGCATATAAGGGTTGCGCAGGCTCCGGGTGCTTTGTACAAGTCCCTAAATTCACAAACGGGGCGCGTCGAGTACTGGACTGGTTGGGGTAAGAAAGCTTCAGCTTCTCGCCGCGTCGTTCGGGCTCGGGGAACCTGCTGCAACGAGGGTCAGTACTTTGAAAAGTACCGGTGAGGGCGAGCTAACCTAACTAACCAAATCCAAAGTTTGTTTATATGAAGCATGCAATTTACTGGTAGTTTTTCTATTTTGTCTAGTTGATTTTACAAGCAAGCATTGAGTATGCAACTTTACAGAAATAAATATGCCACCGTTTGGTGACTTTTACCTTCTCGTCTGAACTGCCTGCACAATACTTACTATGTCCTTCCCTGCCACGAAGACATCATTAGTTTGAGCAAACAATGCAGCAATATATATATATATATATTTGGTCATGGCACATCATTGCCACCGTGGACAATAGCTACAGTAAGACAGTGACCCTTGCAGCTCGGGTAGCATGCCCTGCTACAAGGCCCCCGTATTACCCGTGCTAGGCTTGCTAGCGTAGCTATCCGAGTTCGGCCCGGAACGAATCGGCCCCAGTGCCCCGGGCACCGTTCATAGGAACTATACCTTATGCACAAGTTATCCGACCGAACCACGCATTGACACTAAGTTAATAGATAAAGCATTCAAGCCAAACTAATGTACATATCTACTTTAGTACAGTGCATTCGGCATAGTCTACATGTCCAAGTGAATGCATTTCAACTATTTTGCACAATATACGTACAGTTATATAGAATACGTTCTAGCTACAACTAAAACATGAATATATAAATGCATAGCGGACAAGAACGTATCAATGTGATCGTTGAGAATTCTAGGTGACAAGCATTATAATTGTTTCAAGTCTAACTCTTCCTTCCTTTGACTCAATTTATTCTTATTATGGTATCGTTGGAGCGGGATGCACAAATAGCCAATTTATTAAGAGTGAAGACTTGGAAGAAGGGTGCTAATCGAAGTAAAGCCAGTCACAAGTTGGTGAACTAGGAGAGAAAAACGGAGAACTTCAAGACTCTGCTTGCGCGTCGCCTACCCGATCACCTGCACGCACCAATAGATGATCAATATCTCCAGCTTTGGTCTCCGAGATTCGATACGAAATACAAAATCCTAAGAACAAAGTCAATAAAATCCATCGAAACCGTTCAAGAAAATATAAGTCATAAAACCAACAAGAAAGCAACCAAGCGGCATCAAAAACGGGCAAGGAAACCAGCGCAACGGAAGGGCCCCTCTCGACTATGCCGCTGATTCCTTCCTTGAGACACGATCCATTGAATATGGGACCTGATTCCGAAGAAACTAATCCATAACGAGGAAAGGATCTTGATTCAATCTGTCCCGATCTAACGGTACCAAGTATTTTTTGGCCGCGCTCCCCGAATAGGGGGAACGGGGCATTACATACCCTGTCCATGTTATTATAGTATATTATATTGTTACCTGAACGGGTACCCTTGTTGTTGGTCAGTGATCGAAGCTTAGCATGGTAAAATATTTGTTTATTGATTGTTGTATTACGCTCTGAACGAATCTAGGTTAGAACACGAAAATCATCGTAGATTCTCACACAGCGTACCCGTACTGTGGTACGACTGTAGAAGCATAAAAAAATGTGTGCCTACACAGATGGTGCACTCTCCATAAAGAGCCCAGCAGAAGTAAGGCGCGCTTTCTTAGTGCTAAGCACTATGGCACACTTTCTTAATATAGTGCGCTATTTTAATTCTATGAAGCTTGGCGCACAATAGCCTTGTCCCGCTCTCAGCATTTAATACAATAAACTGACAGCTTATAGTTGCAGAAACCGAAGAGATCAATTCATTTATTACAGAAGATCTTCGACATGCAGACCCAGGTTGTCATTTAGCGGCCAGTACAAATCAACTTCTTCAATGTGCGCCATAAGGCCAACTTTTTCAAAAGTGCGCCATCACGGCTACTTCTTCAAAAGTGCGCCGTTGTGCCAACTTCATCAAAATTGTGCCGCTGAGCCAATTTCTTTAAAAGTTGATGTGGCAAATTCATCAAAAGTGTCACGCCCCAAATCCAGAATACTGGAGAGCGGGAGAATGACTCAGCCAACCACTCCTTGCGAAATACCGAAGCAACCCGCAATGTGTTATGGTTGTCTAGAGAAAAGGGGGTGCATATTACAATCAAGTCTCCTAGGGTTAATAACTTCTACATCTCAATTATTCAATCAAATAGCAATAATATAGAATATTTTAGAATAAGCAATAAGGTGTCCCAAATACCGTATCAGAATATTCTAGAGATCTAGCAATATAAGTTGATATGCTAGATACACAATCAAAAGTATACATGACAGTGAGTCAGCCGCAGTCTGAATATAATACAGTCATGTATGGAACTAGTATCCAAATTTTTCGGCTAGCAGGTGCCGGTTGGCTAAACGCCCAAAAGAACATAGTTTACAAAAGACGAACACTAAAACAAGAAATCTACTCGTGACCCTCAGTAGCCATCCTTCTGGTGTGTGCCATCAATAAAGGAGAAGTAAGCTTGATCCTCAGGTGCCGGCTCTAAACCTGGCCATGCAAAACCAGTAGGTTCAGATCCCAAATAGCAAGTACTACAAAGAAAGCACGAAATGAAGAAACAAAAACCAGATCTGTAGCATGCGATGCATGATCCAACAATCAATGGCAAATATCTCATCCATGACATGATATGACACCCCTTCACCAAACAAGGACAGGCAGTGCTCTATAGTATCAAGATAGAATGCATCCTTTGATTATGGTCAAGCTAAAAATATTTTGCATCATTGTTTCAGTCCACAGTTTATCGTAACACAAAGCGCAACCCAACAACTAAACAAGAACATGAGTTGAACTATCATGCCACAACAGCCTGTGTCCCTAATTCCATACAAATAGAAGAAACAATATGGATTCAGTCCATGGATTATCGTATCATAACGTTGCAACCCAACAACGAAACAAGGACATGTATTGAATCACCATGCCACGATAGCCCACTTTCCTGGCTATGCACCTATATAAGCAAATCAGACGGCCAATCATGTATTACGGCTTAATATGTGATCTCTAGGTTATCCCAGTAATGAAATATATGAGTATCCTCATATCATGCCAAAATCGAATAGGGCTGGCTGAACCAATAATATACAAGCAAGATTGTATGTAAAATAATGCACCAGTCCCTTGAAGGGGTACTAGGCTAATTATTAATCAGTAACAGTTCTAGGCTTTCTAAAGAAAAGATACTGGCTCGGTCTTATAATTAGATACTGCACTCCACTAGTGCAGATGATATACAGTATCTGTGATGGCCAGCCTTTACTCCCAGCTAATTTAGGATGTTTCAAAATGCACGATCTCGAGATACCGTTTTCTCCCAATGCTCTACCAATTAAGTTGCCTAGTTAACCCTAGGTTAATTAGAATCTCATGACGTGGTCCCATAAATATTCCTTATTATATGTCGTACCTTAGTACGGGCACTCTTGATATGAATCAATATTTTTACTCGAAAGTTAATTCTGGATTCACCCAAGTGTGATGCAACGATTAATACTATCTAGCTACGACTAAAGCACTGTCCAACTACCAGATCTGTGTATAAAAATAAATACATATATTATATAGCAGGAGTATGTGGTACAATAACTCACTGTATATCAAGTAACACTCTCGGTGCAATCAAGTGTATTAGCACGGATAGAATAGTCAGGGCAGGAACAAGTTCTAAAATCAAGATCATGGACAGGTTACCAGGTAGTAAGTTATTCAGAACAGGATAGTCTAATACTGGTCACATCAATTTGTCCCTTTATTATATCGATAAATGAGAATAAGAGTAGTGCGAGAATCCCTCGAGATCAGATCCACAACCCTTAAACCAAATAAGTAATGGGTTGCAGAATGTCACCGGAGTTGAACTACGCCTATTATTCTATCTAACGTATAATAATAAGGTGATCAGGGAAAAGTAATCTAATTAACAAATAAAAATAGCAATTGCATATAGGGTCACATCTACAGGGCTTAACGTGCGCAGGAAATAGTAGCGCACAAAGCAAGTTGGCAAACAAACAACCAAAATTGGGCGTTGGCGCACAAACGAACAAAACTAGGCATGACGCACAAACGAAGTGGGCGTAAAAAATGAACAAAATGAGATGGTGATGCACAAACGAAGTTGGCATAAAAACTCTCAGAAACAAGGTTGGTGCACTTTCGCAAAAGTGCACGAGCTGCAAAAGGGTGGCACACTTTGTCAAGTTCAACCAACACAACACAATTGACAAAAGTGCGCGAGCAAGACTGAGGCTCGCTTTAACAGAAAGTGCGTAAGCAAACTATCTAAAAGACAAAACATAATCTGATGTCAAAGCTCAACAGTCAAAAAACTTGTCAGTCGAGGAGCACATAAATCAATAACACAGAAATTGAAAAACCAACCAAATCTTCATTTCTAAGAAAACTAAAGAAAAATACACGAGCTACCAAATGTCAAAAAAGTGTGCCGATTGACAAAACGTAGGAAAAGTGTGCCAAATTGCAAATGCGAAGAAAGTGCACGAGCTGACTGTGGCACACTTTTCCTTGATTTTCCAGAGAGAACTTTGATGTAATACACACCAAAAGTGCGCCAACTGGGTTTTCTCTTAAAAGTGCGCCACTGACTCAAGGAGTGTTACTGGTGCACTTTTGCCAGGAGACTTAGTACAGTATGATTAGTACGCATGAATTATTGGGATAGCACACCAATGCACCCAAAGTAAAATATACGTATTTTTACGCCAAAAGGGGTTATGTCACTACCATATTTTCTAAGAAAATATATTTTAGTCATTTTATAATTAATTAAATATTGTGCTTGTTGAATATTTATTCATTATATTATTATTTATTGTTAGCATGTTAGATTTTATTTTTGGACTTGTGTTAGTGGACCTAACTAGTTTATATTAAATCATTTGACCAACATTTAATTCTAGTTAGAATTGAGCCCAATTATAAGCCCAATCATTAGAAGAATAATTAATTAAGCTAAACCATTAGACTAGAACCTTCCCTCCTTAATTAACTTTTCATGAGAGGCCCCAAGGGGTATTTTAGACTTTATATAGTAGCTTGAGGGAGGGGACAAGGGAGGCCTATATAAGGGGTGAAAATTTTCTCTCTCTTTATTTTTCATTCCAAATCTAGATCTAGAATTTCCCTCAACCAAATTTCTTCATTTTTACATCAAATTTCTAAAAAATTTCTTTCCAATTCCTCTCCAAATCATCATTAGAGACCATTAGATCAAGGATCTATAAGAAGGAAGAAAGGATCTACAAAGAGGAGCAAGGATCTACAAGTTGGAGGCTTTTTTCATCCAATTTGGATATTTTATTGGGAATCCATCTCCTAATAGGTATAATTTAGTTTTTTTCCTTTAATTAGACTATAAATCTGTGATTTAATCATTAGAAACTACCCCATATGCTAAGGCTACCCATAAGAATTAGAATTAGGTTCATAGGAGGCATATATAGAAAGTTATGGTGTGTTTTGTGTCAATTTTAGGGGAATTCTGAGATTGATCCATTTTGTGTTTGTTAATTGGTCAATTAGACCAAATTGACATGTGTTTGATTGTGTGTGGCTAGTGTTGTATCCACAATTGGATACGTGTAGGCCGTATCCCGATAATTTGGCGATACGGGTTGATTTGGAGGCTTTCTTCCGACACGGGGGTTTGAGCATGTCACATTTTGACATGGACACGTAGATGTGTAATTGACTCTTCGTATTATTCATATTTACTAATCTAGACATGCTCGTGTCCTTCGGGGTACGTTTGGTTGTGTGGTGGACTCGTATCGCAAGCATATCATAGATCTAGTGTGATACGGGTACGATGCACTCTACGTGTTTGTTTTATTGCATTTCATACAATTGTTTATAGCTATTAGTGATATATAAATAGTGTTATGTATATATAGATAGATAGATAGATAGATAGATAGATAGATAGATAGATAGATAGATAGATAGATATATATATATATATATGTATGTATGTTGGTGTTTATATATATATATATATATATATATATGTGTGTGTGTGTGTGTGTGTGTGTGTGTGTGTCTAAGTGATTATATATATATATATATATATATATATATATATATATATATATATATATATATATATATATATATATATATGTAGATATATATCTACTTAAGTATGTGTATGTTTATCTATATAGATATGTATATATATAGAGAGGTAATTATATCTAGTGTTATATATATATATATATATATATATACACACACACACACACATAAGCACACATTCACAAGTAGGTTATATATATATATATATATATATATATATATATATATATATATATATATAACCTACTTGTGAATGTGTGCTTATGTGTGTGTATATATATATATATATATATATATATATATATATGTGTGTGTGTGTGTGTGTGTGTGTGTGTGTTTCTCTTAGTGATTATGTATATATATATGGTTATGTACTTATATGTTATATATGTATGTTTGTATGTTACATAGATATACATAGGCATATGTATATATATAGATATAGTTACATATAAGGGTATATATATATATATATATATATATATATATATATATATATATATATATATATATATATATATATATATATATATATATATATGTGCTTGTATGTGTGTAGTTGTGTGTGTGCAGTGTGTAGAGGGGGTCGGGCAGTGCCATAGCAGCAGAGCAGTAGCAGTTTAGCACCAGCATATGCATCAACAAAGTGCAGCGAGCTGCAGCAGCAGCAGCGTGTGCAGCGAACAGCAGCAGCATGTGCAACGAGCAGCAGCAGCTACACTAGCATGCAGCAGCAGGGTATCAGCAAGTGGACAGCTATAGTAGGTAAGTTACTAGTTAGCTTGTTGGTTAGCTAGTTTATTTGGTAGTTAGTTTCATTAGTTAGTTAGTTAATAGATTAGTTAATAGTTTAGCTAATTAGTACTTGTTAGTTAGTTACTTGTTATAGTTATATATATATATATATATATGTAGTTAGTTATTGTTATTTGTTATTAGTTTAGTTAGTTAACTAGTAGTTTAGTTAGCTTGATAGTTATCTAGTTAAGTTACTAGTTGGTAGTTATATATATATGTATATATGTATATGGTAAGTTAGTATTGTAGATATGTATATATGTATATAAGTGTTGTATGTTAGGTAGTTAGTAGTATTTTAATAGTTTAGTTAATGTTAGTATATAGTTAGTGTATTGGTAGTTAGCTATATATTAGGATTTGAATTACCTTGTGATACCAAGGTAATGTCAAGGTATTGGTCGATACTCAAGGTATTGGATTTGAGTATCAAGATGGGGGTGTAGTGGTGCGATACCGCATTGGTTCAAAGCCAAGGTATCCACTTAGCACTAGTTTAGTTAGGAATATTATATATTGTTGATTGAATATACGTATTATGATATTTTCATATTTACTACTTGTGTATCTTACGATACAGTATCCTATTAGTTTCCTAGTATCCTAGTATAGCTAGTGTGGCCTAGTTGCATAGTGTATGGACCTAATATCCTAGAGATGGACTCATAAAAACTAGAAATAGCTAATTGACCAAGTTTGACCAGTTTGACTTAGAGTTGACCTAGTTTGACTGTTTTAACTTAGAAATGGCTTTTTGACCTAGAAGTTGACTAGTTTAACTTATTTTTATTCCAAAATCATGTATTAATACAATATTCCATATTTAGGTCTGTGAGACACCAGTTTGGACATCGTTTCTCATTATTTGCTCTGGATCACAAGCGAGTACATTCTCTGATAGTTTCTATTATTTGATTACTACTATAATTCAAGTATCTAGAAATGTTACTTATGATTCTTGATACGATGGTACACGGATTGGTATTGTTATTGGATCGTCAGTCGTGAGATGTTACTTTAATTATTGAGATGGTATCGAATATTGTTCCTTATTGGTATTGGATAACATTAAAAATTATACGTTTAACATTTGATACATTGGCTAGTAACGTGCCATGATTCGATCCATCATATCAGTCGGGACGGGAGAAATACTAATTAAATATGTGATCAAGAACTATCGGCTAGTAGTGTAATCATTGGCTACTAACTAATCATGCAATTCACATATGGTTGAGTTAGCTCCTTAATATAATTATTGAATCTCCCAAGCCGATCACATATTTAGTTAATATCTCAAACACATAGTACATTATAGATTCCATATTCAATTCATTGATTACCTTGTTCTATTTTCGACATTATAGTTCACATCCTTCATTCTTGTACGCATTAATTTATATTTTGTTGCTAGTATTGCCTATTCCTTCATTGTTCTTGATCATCAGTTATATTCTCAACGTAGATAGCATCATCTATTTTACTGTTTTATAGTTTTTGTCAATTAATTGGAACTGCAATTGGGTTGTACTTTGCTCCATTCATGACTGAATAATATTTTTTAGAGGATCTAGGAGATTGGTGTCTGACATGCTACGAACCTCGACCCATAGATGGTGCAGACATGGACCCACTAGTTCTGGAGTGATTGTCGGAAGGTTTAACCGGATCACTAGTTTTATAGTTAGTTTTCTGTAGTATTTTGGGTACCGGATTTCTTTCTAGCGTATATTTGAGACTTGGATATTGTTTTTATTATTGTTGTTATATTTTATACTGCATAGTTATGTTAGACTTCTTTGATATCTTCTCGTGCTATAGATTATGATTGAGTATTGTGTTGCATTAAGTATTTTGCCCTCCTTCTTAGAGTTGAGATATTTTGGAAGATTATATATTATTGTGAGATGTTTAGATAGTATAGTCGACCTAGACATCGTTCTACCACCGATGCTGCGGCGTAGGCTGGACGTACCCACGTACTCGTGCCCTTTCACCGGGTGTGGGTCGTGACATATTCTCTTGTATACTCTTCACAGAGCACTGTTCTTCTTCTCTAGTCATCCATTTTGGTATACATATTGTATCAAGTTTCAGCACTAAACTTAGCTGGACTCAAAATTAAGCACGGCCAAAAGGAAAGTTATATAAAATATGGTGCTCTACACTATGAGCTAATTTATTTTATAAAACACAAAATTTTGGGAGGTCAATCACTAGGAAAAAAATGTGAACCCAAAGACCCAAACTTTGGTCCATGTAATTTCAACCAAGAAAATCAAGAACAACAAGTAGTAAAGATGAAAAGGTGCTCAGTCCTAACAACATGAGCTTGAAAATAAACAGGAATAATGAAGAATTAAAAGCATGCATAAATTCATGGTTCTTCTCTTGTGAAAGATGTACTTGCCTACGGAGGGAGAGAAAACCTAAGAGAGAGAAATAGAAAGGATAGAATGAGCAAAGAGAGAAAGAAATGGGACTATATAGGCTTAGATTTATGATGTGGACCTTCAATTACACAATCTCATCCAAGCCACACATGCCATCAATCCAACCAACCCACTCTTCTCCTCAACTCATGAAGCTGGTCTAAACGAAGGTCGGGCAAGACTAACAACATGTGCCAAAGGTAACATGCGCCAAAGTACGCCGGGAATGGGGCTGACGAAAAGTTTGCCGCTGTGTCAACTTCTTCAATAAAAGTGCGTTACTGAGCCAACTTCATCAAAAGTGCGTTGTTGAGCCAATTTTATCAAAAGTGCGTTGTTGAGCCAATTTCTTCAAAAGTGTGCCGTTGCGCCAACTTTATCAAAAGTGCACCGTTGTGCCAACTTCATCAAAAGTGCGCTGCTGAACTAATTTCTTCAAAAGTGCACCATTGCGCCAACTTCATCAAAAGTGCGTCGCTGTGCCAACTTCATCAAAAGTGCGTCGTGGGCTAATTTCTTCAAAAGAGCACTTGTATAGCCATTCCAAAAGTGCACCAATCTCCAGACCACTTCCAAAGTGTGCCTACTTTCATAACTAACAGTCAGGAGTTATGATTACATGTCCTACATGCAATGCTTCTGGTAAAATGGGGATAAAAAACTATTCCCTACAACCTATGCTTTCCTCGTATAGGAAGCTACGTGTCAAGCAGGCAACAAGTTGTACACCCACTCATTAAGAACATATGATGTTAGTTTACCAAAAGTTCGCACACCGTGAGGATTATCTAAAGTACGCACACACTATCATAACTGCTCTAAAATACTATAAATATAGGATCATTGTGTACGTTACAGAGGCAGAAAAAAGGCTAGAATTTTTAAGTCTTTGAAATTCAAGAATAGAAGAAGAGAAATAGAAGCTTGTCGTGTCATTGTTGTGGTGCCCCGTTCCCCCTATTCGGGGAGCGCGGCTAAGAAATACTAGACGGTATCGTTCGATCGGGATAGATTGAATCAAGAACTCATCCTCGTTATGGATTTGTCTCTTCGGAATCGATTCCCATATTCAGTGGACCGTGCCCCCGGGATCGACTTAGCGGCAGAGTCAGGAGGGACCTCTCCGCTGCATTCTTTGTTGCCTAGTTTTCGCTGTCGCTTGTTGCTTTCGTGCCTTGAGTTAGTTTTCGGATTTGCTTGAGTTTTCTTGAACGGTTTCGATGGATTTCATTGCTTTCGTTCTTAGGACTGCACTTCAATTCCAATAAGGGAAAGAGAGGAAGAAGTACTGATCAGCTGTTCGTGTCAATACAGGTGAACCAGCTGTAGGCGTCGCTCGAGCGGACTCCTAAAGCACTTCTTTCCTTTTCCTTCCAACTACCAAAGTGAGTGGCTACCAACCCGATTAGCTAGCCCTACTTGCTAGTCTTCACATCTAAATCTTGTGTTCATGCTTTGCCCGATCAAACGATACCAAGTAAATAACTAAAAGATATCAAGATAATAAGGGAATAGACTTGGGAAATATTGCTTGTCAAATGAAACTTGTGAACGGTTACTTACTTATATGCTTGCTCGTTTGGAATGTTCATCATATGCATAAATATAAGTTAGAATGTATATTTCTTCTTAAAAACTGTGCTATGTATAGAACTCATTTTCAATGCAATAACTCAACAGGAAGACTATGCAAAAGTAGATCTTGCCCTGTTATTGCCCTGTGCCTGATTTGCCTCAAATGTTAACTAAGTGTACTGTGTTGATCACGGATAACTTGTGCACAAGGTCTTAGTTCCTGCGGACGGTCGCTGGGGCACTGGGACCGATCCGATCCAGACGGAACTCACGATAGTCGCCTGCTTCGGATCGAGTGGCTTGTGGCGCCTCCTGTTCTCTGCACCGCACGCCATTCCGTCCCAAGACTAGCCCATCCATTATGACAACGTGCCAGTGATCCCCTCGTATATTTAAACCTATTGCTACTAACTTGTGTCTTCTTGGGCAGGGAAGGCAAGGTAAGTATTATGCAGGTGGTTCAGACGGGCAGGTAAATGTCACCGAACGGTGGCGAGTTATTTCAATGATACTATATATATGTCTTGCTGTAAAATGAACTAAGACAAGATAGAAATCCACAAATATGCATGCTTCATTAAAACAACGTATTGATTGGTATAGTTGGGATAGCTTGCCTTCACCAGTACGTTTCGATGTACTGACCCTCGTTGAAACAGGTTCCCCGCGCTAAGGAGAGCCGAGCGAGGAGCAGAAGACAAACCCCCAATCCAGTCCAGCTGTAGGCACGCCTCGACCGTGCCAACCCTTGAAGCATTTTGAAGAAGAAGAAGCATTTTGAAGTTAGAAGCTAGCCACCAAGCAACCATGCAACTTCGTGGCAAAGCAGTCGTTCCGACGCAAGGTCTTATATTTTGAGTTTAGTAAAGGATGTAATGTAAAGGACTGCTATCTCATTTTGTGTCAACACTTTTGTAAGCCCATAGAGGCAATCCTTATGACTCAGTTCAAGGAGTTTGTAATAGATGTTCATATTATCAATAAAAGAAAACTTTTCCATGTTTCAATATGTGTTTCAATTATCTGCGTACTCTGAATATGTGCTCGCTATGCGAAACAAAAATACTTAGCCTTGTGCGGTGCGCAACCTAGGCCCGTACGGCGGTCACGCCCGGAGGACGACTATCGATTCCGCGGAATCGGGGCGTGACATGTTGGTATCAGAGCACAGCTTCAAAGTTCCTTTGACTTGAACTGGAAAAGTATCCTTAACGATAAATCCCTGTGCGAACTCCTGAACTCGTTAAGGCCAAAATGAGATACGTTCATGCAATAAGTCCATAATACATTATGATCCTGATGTAATTTACCTTCCTTTCAAAGAACGACGCAAGTGCAACCATCAGCGCTGGCGCCAGGCGAGACAAGGACTCAGGAGAGCAGTTCCGGAACTTCAGGAAGCTCTCGGAGCCAACGGGGCATGTCTCGATCAGATTTCCTTCAGCAGGTGATGCAAATGTTCACGGAGCAACGACAGAGGGATGATACCCGCCAAGCCAAGTTCGAGAGCAACCTAAAGGCCCGGCTCTCAGTCCAACAAAAACAGGTAGATACCCTGCAGCAGCTTGTTCAGACCCTGGCCTCCAACCATTCTGCCGCAACGATAGCTACACCAGTGGAGCAGCCAGTGCTTGAAGTCGAACCACCGCTAGCGCCAAGGACGAGGGAAGTGACTGCCTTCCCCTTTGGCAACTTCAAGAAGGTCTGCAACACGCCGTTTAATGGGACTGAGGACCCGATCGTGGCCCTAGATTGGCTCGCCGAGCTTGAAGATTATTTTTCTCTCCTAGAAGTGCCGGAAGACAAGCGCGTCACCTGTGCCCAACTATTGCTTCGCCTCAACGCGCACGACTGGTGGGACGTGCATCGACGATCTCTTCAACTTGGCCATGGAGAGGAGGCGATCGCGTGGATGACTTTTCGTGCCGCGTTTGAGAAGGAGTTTATACCCCCACCACTACGACGTCAACGGGAAAACAATTTCGTTCAACTCCGGCAGGGCAGCATGACGGTGAAGCAATACTCGGCATAATTCAATAAACTGGCCAAATTTGCTACCGCTTATCTACCGGATGTAGCGAGTCGTGCCAGACGATTCGAAGGAGGGCTACGTCCTGGCATTCACGGGCACGTAGCCGTTTCGCAGTATCAGACGATACGGGAAGTATTAAACCACGCCCTTTCGCTCGAACCGCAGTATCCTTACGTTGCCGCCGGCGCTGTGCAACCTTCCAATCACAAACGCCAAGGCAACGATAGAGGAAACAACGCTGCAAAGCATCAAAATAACGGCGGTCGTCAGCGAGAAAACCAGGGGCAGCGTTGCACCTACTGCAACAGAAGAGGGCATACCGAGAATGTTTGTCGCAAGCGGCTCGGCACTTGCCTCAGATGCGGCGATCCTGGCCATCAGATTAGCAGCTGTCTGCTTCGTCCACCGCAACAACCAGATCAGACTCCGGCTCCTCAGGCAAATCGAGTGGCGCCTCAGCCAGGGCATAATCAAGCTCAAGGCCGAGTCTACACCATGACACGGGAAGAAGCTCTAGCTTCGGATACCGTCGTGTCAGGTACCTTACTTTTCAATAATATACCTGCTCGCGTTCTATTTGATTCAGGTGCAACCCATAGCTTTATTTCTATAAACTTCGCCACGGAGAACAATGTTAAAATGACTCCGTTGTATTTAGATTTAAGCGTTAGCACCCCATCTGGTACAAAAATTCCTGTCTGTTCAGCATGCCTGGGCGGTTATATCTGTATTGGGGAGAGAAAGCTGTCACTTGATGTTTTAGTTCTTGATGTACGGGACTATGATATCATTTTGGGAATGGACTGGCTAGGCGCGTGCGCGGCAACTATTGAGTGTGCAGAGAAGCGAGTCGTTTTCCGTCTGCCCAGAAAAGCCGTGTTCTGTTACACCAGTAGTCCAACGAACAATGCGACCAGGGCCTGCATGGTGATTTCGGCAAAATCTGCTCGGCGAATGCTCTACACAGGCTGCGAGGGATTCCTAGCATCGGTTTGGGACACACAGCAGGACTACGCAAACGTCGAGTCAACTTCCGTTGAGGCAGAGTTCCCCGATGTGTTCCCGAGCGAACTACCCGGTATGCCGCCAGACCGAGAGATTGAATTCACTATCGACACATTTCCAAATACACAGCCAATTTCCAAGCCTCCGTACAGAATGGCACCTGCAGAGCTGAATGAATTAAAGTGCCAACTCCAGGAATTACTTGATCGCGGGTTCATCCGTCCGAGCGTGTCTCCTTGGGGCGCTCCCGTGCTCTTTGTGAAGAAAAAGGACGAAACTCTACGCCTCTGCATAGACTATAGGGAATTAAATAAAGTCACAATCAGGAAAAAATATCCTCTGCCACGGATAGATGACTTGTTTGATCAGTTACAAGGGGCAACGGTATTTTCTAAAATTGATCTTCGCTCGGGTTACCACCAGCTGAAGATTAAGCCAGAAGACGTGCCCAAGACTGCTTTCAGAACCCGCTACGGCCATTACGAGTTTTCCGTGATACCATTTGGACTGATGAATGCTCCTGCTGCATTCATGGATATGATGAACTGTGTCTTTAGGCCCTTCATCGATAAATTCGTGGTGGTGTTTATCGATGACATCTTAGTATACTCGAAGACTAGGGATGAGCACGCAGGACACCTGCGGATGGTGCTGCAAACCCTTTGAGAGCACAAGTTGTATGCCAAATTAAGCAAATCAGAATTTTGGCTGGACAGTATCTCGTTTTTGGGGCATATCATATCCTCGGAAGGCATCTCAGTTGATCCGAAGAAGATAGAAGCAATCACGCAGTGGAAACGACCGGAGTAAGCTAGCGACATCCGAAGTTTCCTTGGTCTGGCAGGGTACTACCGGAGATTTATACAAAATTTTGCTAGGATTGCTTCACCCTTGACTCAGTTGACACGAAAGGGTGCGAAGTTTACTTGGACAGAGGACTGTGAAGCTTCGTTTACGGAGTTAAAGCAGCGCCTCATCTCTGCCCTAATTCTCACTCTGCCGAACGGACCGGATGACTTTAAAATATATAGTGATGCCTCAGGAAAGGGTCTAGGATGTGTCCTAATACAGCGCGACAAGGTGATAGCCTACGCTTCTAGACAGCTAAAGCCACACGAGCAGAATTACCCAACGCATGATCTCAAACTTGCCGCGGTAGTGTTTGCATTGAAGCTTTGGCGTCACTATCTTTATGGTGTGCCGTGTAAGATTTATACGGACCATAAGAGTTTGAAATATTTGTACACTCAAAAGGATTTGAATCTTCGGCAGCGACGATGGCTTGAACTCCTGAGCGACTTCGATCTCACGATCAGATACACGCCTGGAAAGGAAAACGTAGTAGCTGACGCGTTAAGTCGAGTGTTTGTAGGGAGTTTGGTTATTGATGATAGGCTGCGCCGAGATCTTGAATCACTGGGTATTACACTAAAAATAAGATATAAGAAGTGGGCGCAAGTAGCTCAACTGCGCCTCGAGCCCAACTTGTTACACAAAGTGAAGGCCGCTCAGAAGGACGACCCATTCCTGCAGAAGATACATGCCCTCATCTTGGCAGAAAAGGCGTCCGACTTTGCGGTAAGCACGGATGGGATGCTTCGAGTAAAGGAAAGACTATGTATTCCGAACGACGTGACCCTCAGACAAGAGATACTCACGGAAGCTCACTATGCTAGTTATACTTCTCATCCGGGTAGCACTAAGATGTATCGGGATCTTCGTACGACGTTTTGGTGGCACGGCTTAAAACGGGATGTAGCGCAGTTTGTGTCGCATTGCATGGCTTGTCAACGAGTAAAGGCCGAACACCAGAAACCAGGCGGAGAGCTTCAGAACCTTGTTATTCCGGAGTGGAAATGGGATAATATAACGATGGACTTTATTGTTGGCTTGCCGAGGACGCAACGGGGACATGATGCAGTCTGGGTTATCGTCGATCGACTCACCAAGTCAGCTCACTTTCTGCCTATCAAATCTACTTGGAGTGCCGACCGCCTGGCTCAGATATATCTCAACGAAATCGTCCGACTCCACGGCGTGCCCGTAACTATAGTCTCCGATAGAGATGGTCGATTTATATCACGTTTCTGGGGAAGCCTGCAGTCAACAATGGGGACGAAGTTGAAGTTTAGCTCCGCCTACCATCCACAGACCGACGGCCAAACCGAACGTGTCAACCAGATCCTCGAAGACATGCTGCGACTCTACGCCTTGGACACGAAGACTAGTTGGGACCTTCATCTACCTCTAGCCGAATTTGCTTACAACAATAGTTATCAATCAAGCATTCAAATGGCGCCGTATGAGGCATTATACGGGTGAAAGTGTAGATCTCCTATCTGTTGGGACGAAGTCGGGGAGCGGCAAGTACTTGGCCCTGAGCTCGTGGAGCAGACCGTCCAGAAAGTTTGGCTGATTCGGGACAGATTAAAGATAGCTCAAAGTCGTCCGAAGAGCTATGCGGATGTTCATCGCAGACCGCTAGAGTTTCAAGTAGGAGACCGGGTATTCCTCAAGGTCTCGCCCATGCGAGGGGTCAGCAGGTTCGGAGCAAAGGGAAAGCTAAGTCCACAATTTGTTGGCCCGTTCGAAATACTAAAGCGGGTTGCTTCAGTTGCTTATCAGATCGCTCTACCACCATCCCTAGCTGACGTACATGATATATTCCATGTTTCCCAACTTAGAAAATATGTGTACGATCCAAGCCACGTGGTAGACCTGGGACAACTGAACCTTCAGCCCGACTTGACGTATGTAGAACAGCCGGTACAAATTTTGGATAGAAAAGAAAAGCTGCTTCGGACCCGTTCGGTTCCTCTAGTGCGCGTGCTTTGGCGAAATCACTCTGTCGAAGAATCTACTTGGGAGCTCGAATCTGATATGAGGGAACGGTTCCCCTCATTATTTCCTAGTACTAGGTTCTATTCCTTAAGTTTCGGGACGAAACTTCCAATTAGTTGGGTAGGATGTGGTGCCCCGTTCCCCCTATTTGGGGAGCGCGGCTAAGAAATACTAGACGGTATCGTTCGATCGGGATAGATTGAATCAAGAACTCATCTTCGTTATGGATTGGTCTCTTCGGAATCGATTCCCATATTCAGTGGACCGTGCCCCCGGGATCGACTTAGCGGCAGAGTCTGGAGGGACCTCTCCGCTGCATTCTTTGTTGCCTAGTTTTCGCTGTCGCTTGTTGCTTTCGTGCCTTTAGTTGGTTTTCGGATTTGCTTGGGTTTTCTTGAACGGTTTCGATGGATTTCATTGCTTTCGTTCTTAGGACTGCACTTCAATTCCGATAAGGGAAAGAGAGGAAGAAGTACTGATCAGCTGTTCGTGTCAATACAGGTGAACCAGCTGTAGGCGTCGCTCGAGCGGACTCCTAAAGCACTTCTTTCCTTTTCCTTCCAACTACCAAAGTGAGTGGCTACCAACCCGATTAGCTAGCCCTACTTGCTAGTCTTCACATCTAAATCTTGTGTTCGTGCTTTGCCCGATCAAACGATACCAAGTAAATAACTAAAAGATATCAAGATAATAAGGGAATAGACTTGGGAAATATTGCTTGTCAAATAAAACTTGTGAACGGTTACTTACTTATATGCTTGCTCGTTTGGAATGTTCATCATATGCATAAATATAAGTTAGAATGTATATTTCTTCTTAAAAACTGTGCTATGTATAGAACTCATTTTCAATGCAATAACTCAACAGGAAGACTATGCAAAAGTAGATCTTGCCCTGTTATTGCCCTGTGCCTGATTTGCCTTAAATGTTAACTTAGTGTACTGCGTTGATCACGGATAACTTGTGCACAAGGTCTTAGTTCCTGCGGACGGTCGCTGGGGCACTGGCACCGATCCGGACGGAACTCACGATAGTCGCCTGCTTCGGATCGAGTGGCTTGTGGCGCCTCCTGTTCTCTGCGCCGCACGCCATTCCGTCCCGAGACTAGCCCGTCCATTATGACAACGTGCCAGTGATCCCCTCGTATATTTAAACCTGTTGCTACTAACTTGTGTCTTCTTGGGCAGGGAAGGCAAGGTAAGTATTATGCAGGTGGTTCAGACGGGCAGGTAAATGTCACCGAACGGTGGCGAGTTATTTCAATGATACTATATATATGTCTTGCTTTAAAATGAACTAAGGCAAGATAGAAACCCACAAATATGCATGCTTCATTAAAACAACGTGTTGATTGGTATAGTTGGGATAGCTTGCCTTCACCAGTACGTTTTGATGTACTGACCCTCGTTGAAACAGGTTCCCCGCGCTAAGGAGAGCCGAGCGAGGAGCAGGAGACAAACCCCCAATCCAGTCCAGCTGTAGGCACGTCTCGACCGTGCCAACCCTTGAAGCATTTTGAAGAAGAAGAAGCATTTTGAAGTTAGAAGCTAGCCACCAAGCAACCATGCAACTTCGTGGCAAAGCAGTCGTTCCGACGCAAGGTCTTATATTTTGAGTTTAGTAAAGGATGTAATGTAAAGGACTGCTATCTCATTTTGTGTCAACACTTTTGTAAGCCCATAGAGGCAATTCTTATGACTCAGTTCAAGGAGTTTGTAATAGATGTTTATATTATCAATAAAAGAGAACTTTTCCATGTTTCAATATGTGTTTCAATTATCTGCGTACTCTGAATATGTGCTCGCTATGCGAAACAAAAATACTTAGTCTTGTGCGGTGCGCAACCTAGGCCCGCACGGCGGTCACGCCCGGGGGACGACTATCGATTCCGCGGAATCGGAGCGTGACAGTTGTTTCCAAAGCTTTCTTATTGCTCAACTCTTCAAGTTGTTCACAGCATCCTTATATTTATTCGTCGTAGTATGGTCCAAGGAGTAAAGTGATCCCCCGCAGATTAGATCTCTACAGCTATACTTCTCCAGAATCAATTATACTTAGATTCCTATTTAGGATCTCTTGTACTCTTCTTTTTCTTTAAAAGTTTTAATACAAAAGTTTCGTTTAAACTTTTTTCACAAATAACGACATCTAGGAATAATGATCGTATGACCACTGCACGAGATTCTATATAATTATAGGGTTAATTAGGTCACTAAAATTGGTAGAAGCATTAGAAGAAAATAGAATCTCGAGATCGTGCATGCAGGCTGCTCATTGTAGTACAAGGCTGGTCACTACTGGATACTGTATATCATCCGTACTAGTAGAGTGCTGTATTCGACCAATAGTATTATTATAACCGAGCCAACATCTCCTTATAGGGGAAGCTAAAACTGTTATGGGTCTATTTAGATCTGTGGCCTTACAAGGGACTGGTGCATTTTATCTACTCTTTTTCGTATATACATGGGCCGGCTAGCCCTACTCGAATATAGCACGATCTGAGGATTCTTATATATTGCATTACTAGGGTAATCTAGACTTCACCTAGCAAGTCGTAGGTATTTGAGTGACCGATTATTTATATAATTGTATAGTGTGCTGCTTGCTAGTCGGTTGGTATATAATGATGTCTCGGTGCAGTAATTTATTCCCTTGTCATTGTTTAATGTAGGGGTGGACTACTATTCTGATGACAGGTTGCAGAATTAAATTGATGATACAAGTATTAGTAGATATTGGATGTAATATTGTAGCTAATGTTTAGTTGATTCTTTATACTTTCACTACCAAAATATGATAAAATAACGACATTTTTAGCGGAGTTCCTCACTGATGTCGCTATTATTTATGAATTTAGCGATGCCAGAAAGTAATGTTGCAAAACATCGCTGTTAGCGACTGTCCGCGACCCTCAGCGACTATGAATAATATTACGAAATAAGATGTCGCCAGATATCACAAGATCTCGCTATTATTTTTATTGTAACGATGTATAGCGATGTCATTTTGCATATATTGCTAAATATTATAAAATCAGCCACGTTTAGCGACGTCACATTATGACATCGCAAACATTTTTTTATGTATGCTAACATATTTCATTTTTCTCCATCCTCCAAAATTTTCCCAAAACTTTTCGAACCCCCGTACGACCGTGCTCCCCCCCCCCCTCCCCCCCGCGACCTCCTTCGGCTCCAAAGCTCTGGAGCTCCGGAGCCGACCCCGGTTATCCCCTCCGTCGAGATCCTCCTCATCTTCCTCTCCGGGATCCTCCTCCTCTCCGGGTACCCCCCTCCTCGGTCAACCCCCTCCTCTCCGGCCACCCCCTCCTCTCCGGCCACCCCCTCATTAGGTAAACCCTAACCCTAACTCGGACACACACATACGCTAACACACTAACACATGCCAACACAAACCCTAACACGGACACTGACACGGACACATACACACACACTCGGTGCTGCATACATTATAATTATGATACTTAAGTTGAGAATAAAAATGGAAGGATTAATATTATGCTCCATATATATATATATATATATATATATATATATATATATATATATATATATATATATATATATATATATATATATATATATTTGGGGCAAGAGAAAGTCCGAAAAGCTTCTTGGTGTGTTAAATTAGATACTTCAAGTGATTATATAACTAATATTTGATTAGTAATACTGTATTATTAGATTTATTAGGGTTTTTTTAAGGTTGCAAGTGGTTTTAGAAGATGCTTCACTTTGGTATATATTACTTGTTTTAATTCAAGCAAGCCAAGTATGGCCTGCAGATTGATCACTTAGTTTGAGCTGGCAAATGGTGGCTAATTTCAAAATCAAAATAAACCAACCACTTCCTTGGAACGAGTGTGACGGATAAATCACTATAATTTTGATTCTGAAATTAGTACTTTTATGGAAAGATGAGTTACGTATAGGTTCAATAAATGAAGAGTTAAGGTGATATATAGGTAAGTGCTAGGTATATATAAGAGTATACTTTAAGGTTAGTTCTAGGAAGGAGTTAGTATCTTAGCTAGGTAATGTCATTGAGTAGTGGGTATCGTAACGTCAAGGTATATTTTAGTCTACCCATATGTGAGGGTAGATACTAGGATATCAAGGTAATAGTAGTTGTCAAGGCATGCGTCAAGATACTGGGTAAAATACGTATAAGGGTATATATATATATATATAATATGTTATAGATACCTACTAGTAGTGGTCAGCCCGAAGTCAAGTGTCCATTCGGCCCTTCTCTGAAAAGTAAATTTGTATTTATAAGTCTTTTTGAGGCTTTTAGAGTTCTACAAATTTCTGAGAAAATGTAAAAAAGACAAAGAACGAGTCAAACTATCCATGTCAATTTTTATAAAAATCTAGTAGAACTCTTAAAGCCTTAACATGCTTGTAGAAATAAATTTTCTTTTCAGAGAATGGATGACATTGAACACGTGATGATACTTATTTAATAGGGTTTGAAATCAGAGTTGTCCACATGTCTACTAGTTTTCAGATAGTCAAGAATTATAAAATGGATACTCATTAATCACGATATGGATACTCATGCATCACCAACTAGAATAGTCATGCATCAATAATAGTTGTTACTTTGATGTACATGTGTATACATATTTGCATTCATTTGGATAATATACATGAATGATGTCTATTCATCTTTGCAGAAGTATCTAGAAATGGATCTAAATTACTACATACGTCATTATTCATAGATGTACAACTGTTATCTTGATGGCATATACGGTATGCGGGATGAATTCATACATGGGGTGGAATAGTTTCTGCAGTTCGCCAAGGCGTTCCCTCAGTATATGGATGGCTCCAAAATTAAGTGTACGTATGCAAGATATTGCAACTTAAAATATCACTCAGAAGTGGATGTGACATATCATTTATACTCGAGGGATTTTACGCCAAATTACTATCAGTGGACCTCACACAGAGAACTTGTATATTTTGCATCGGAGCCGGAGCCTTATGTAGAGCCGTATATGGATGTTCATGACTACGCTGATTATGAAGACGGGTGCATGAACATGGTTTTCGACGCTACCAGGACTAGTTTCGATCCGGACAATCATGATGTAGCTGAGGAGACACCGAATGTCGATGTTGTATAGTTCATGGAGTTACTGGAGAATGCAAGGACTCCATTATATCCTTGTTGTGAGGATCATTCACCATTGGAAGTGGTTACAAGACTATTGAGAATCAGTCCTTTTTTAACATGTCGTAAGAATGCTACAACTGACTGATAGGGTTGATTATAGAGATATTGCCGGCAGGTGCTAAGTTACCAAAAGATTTCTACCGGTCTAAGAGGATGGTGAGATCGCTATAGATAAGATACGAGAAAATTAATGTTGTCGCAGCGGGTGCATGTTGTACTACAAAAATGATAAGGATGATGATGTATGCAGATTTTGTGGTGCTAATCGCTACAATGCAACTCATACAGGAAGGTCTACCGGTGCAAGGAAACCGACCGATTTGATGCACTACTTGCCTTTAACGTCGCTATTTCAGAGATTGTTTATGGTGAAGGAGACTGCCAACAATATGAGTTGGCACAGGTGAGAACAGATTGAAGGAGTGTTGGATCACCCATCCGATGGAGAAGAATGGAAGCACTTCGATCAAGAGTATCCCAATTTTGCTTCGGATTTGCGTAATGTAAGATTGGGGCTCTCCTCCAACGGTTTTACCCCATTAGGACTTTCGGGCTCCCAGTATTCATGTTGTCCTATGATCGTCATCCCGTACAACCTACCGCCTTGGATGTGCATGAAGTCTCCGGTTATGTTCTTAACCGTCATTATCCTAATTTTGAATAATTCGAAGAGTAACATCGATGTGTACTTGCAACCGTTAATAGATGAGTTAAATTAGCTGTGGAAAGTAGGCACTAACATGTAAGATGTTTCAAAAAGCAGAATTTTTAGATGAGGGCAACCCTTATGTGGACCATCAATGACTTTTCAGCTTATGGTAAGTTATCAGGATAGAGCACTCATGGTAATCTCTCATGTCCATATTGCATGGGCCGCACTAAGGTTTTTCGTTGAAACACGGAGGAAAATCTTGCTTCTTCGATTGTCATCGATAATTTCTGCCGTCGGATCATCCATTCTGGAGGAAAAGGAATGCATTTTGTGTCGGCGTTATGGAAAAGGCAAATACACCTCCAATGTGGCCCGGAGACGCGATATAGGAAGAGGTTAAAGATTTACCAAGTGTTATCGAAGATCCTACTAAGGGGTACAAGTGCGATGGATTTGGTCACACTCATAACTAAACGAAGAGGAGCATATTCTAGGACCTGCCATATTAAAGCACCAATCTGATCAGATGTCACTACCACATCCAAAAATAGGGGTAATTTTTTCATTTTGTTTATTATAAGTATTGTGTGTATTTATTTTAAATAATTGAATGATATGTATATATATATATATATATATATAGTGTTCTTTAATGCATGAGTTAGTAGACTAGACCTAGAGACCCACTAGATGAACCCCTGACCAAATATAGGATTATGGATTTTAATTAGTATTATTCAGGATTAATTATTGAGGTTATAATTTATTACCGTAATTTTATTTAATTGTTGTGCCTTACCGTTGCTTCGATATTGGGAGCGCTACACTAGTTTTTGCCTTCCAATAAATTCTATACCCTTGACCTAGACGTGCCAGTCTTCTATTCTGACCTTTGCATAACTCATAAATATGCTCTCTTGTGTTCATTTTAGTCGTACAATATTCGTCATAGACATTATTTTTAAATTCCAAATAAATTCGACTTTGCATCCTTGTGCGTTCCAATCGAAATTGGAGACACAATCTTGACCCATTTTGTGCAACCTAAATTATGATAATATTTTATTCTGAGTCTTCTATGTCCATGATACTTGTGTCCCACCTAATTTTAATCCCATGTACTTCCAATTAATTTTAGAATACCATTTACATTAATTTTAATTAAATTGGTGTAAAGACCCAACTTAACCCAAAACTAGATCCAACACCAAACTAAACCCCCACTCACACCCTCAAGACTCATACTAAACACCACAGACCCTTTTTAACCATTATTTTATACCAAACATGGTGTTTTCCCTCATCTAATCCAAATTCTCACCTTTTGTGCATTTTTCCAATTTTGGGGGGCTTTCATGCAAAAATGCAAGGAGGTGTCACCATCCTATTGGTCAAGGCCAATGAAGAATCAACTCCCTCCCTCTTTGACCGGTCCTACTCTCTCTCTCTCTCTCTGTCACAACCCGTACCCGGTATAGGGGCATGAGAGCGTGGGTACGTCCAGCCTACGCCGCAGCATCGGCGGTAGACCGCTGTCTTGGTCATGATACTATCTAATCAATATCACATGGATATCCAACTCCATACGGAGACATGGATAATCACAATATAATATGAACAATATACTCAATCATATAACTACAGCACGATAAGATCTCGAAGAAATAAGATACAATGCAACACAAGTCAAAAATAGAAGTAGTCTAACTCAACAATATAATCCAAGTCTCAGAGAGTATGCCGGAGACAAATCCGGTACCAAAAATAATATGCTAAAAGAACTAACTAGATAACTAGTGATTCCGGCTAAACCACCCGGAATCACAACTGAACTACCAAGTCCAAGTCTCAGCTACTCACCCTGTGGTCCATAAGTGTCGGATACCAGTCCTCTAGGCATAGTCTGGAAAATATTTTTCAGTCAGGAAGGAGCAAAGTACATCTCAAATAAAAGTTTCATTTAATTGATAAAGACTATAAAACAATAAACAGATAATGCTATATACTGAGAGAAGACAATGAATAAGTGCAATGGTATAATAAAGAGACAGGCAATATAGGCAATATGATACAGTCAGTGCATAAATAAAATGAAGAGAATGAGGTACAATATCATATACGGGTGATGTGGTATATGATCTGAAATAGAGAACTGTAACTATTCTAAGTGTTTGAAATATCAGTCTATCATATGATCGGCTTGGGACAAGATCAGGCTGGTTACATATGATTAGCTATGATTCATGTAAGGTTAGGCTAACCATTTGGTTAGCTATGATGCTAGTAGTGGTCAGGCTAATCATATATAACAGCTATGAGGCATGTAATGGTCAGGCCGCACCCGACGTGAGATGTGGGGTGAGCTATGATGCATGTAGAGTTGGGTATGATCACATAATCTACTAATATTTCCTCCGCCCCCAACTAGTACAGTGGATCCAATCACAATACGTCACGATACACGAACAATATCCAATATATCATGTACAAGGTCTAAATATCAATGTCGTGTACAATGTCAATACGATAATCAATATAACATCTCATGACTGCAGATCCAATCTATATACTAGTCCGTGTAGCACAGTGTCAAGAATCAGATGTATATTTCTAGATACTGAAATTATAGATATTATCAAATAATTGGAAATTATCATAGAATGTACTCGCCTTGGGTCCTTAGCTGGTGACACCAAAGTCCTGTTCCAGAGTATCGTCTGGATGATCCAACAGTCCTATAGACATATCATAAATATAACATTTGCATTAGATGCTACACTAACACACAATCAAAATACATCGAACTCAGGGGCTATGCTAGGTATGGCACTAGTCAACTAGGGTCAAGTGCGTCAAGTTGCACGGGCGTCGCGTCTGTAATTGCTGTGCAATCAGACAGTCGGTGATACGGGTCTTGCCAGTACGTTGATGTACATATGGCAGTCTGCTAACAGTTCACAGGGTCACAAGGTCATGTGTAGTTACGGGGTATCCGTATTTACACTCGGGTTACCTAGTAGAGGTATATATTTAAATATACATAGTATACTCATAATATATTACCAATATATATATATACATCATATGTATGCCAAAAATATATTTAAAATATATATATATATATATTAGTACATATACCAGATAAATACATATACTATATATACATAGGTATATATATTATCAACATTAATATTAAAATATATTAATACTAATACACTAATTGAGTTTATACTATATATGTGTATACATATACATACCAATTTATATATATTAAGAATATACTAAATGCATATACAAAATATATATATATATATATATATATATATATATATATATATATATATATATATATATATATATATATATATATATACCAATGAATAAATACATACATATACTATACCAACTGAATAACACCCATATACCAATATATATATACATATATACCAATTATATATTAAATACATACTAAATACATACATATATACCTACATGCATACGTACACTCATACATGCGTACACGAGGGGGAGGACCATACCTGCGCGCGTCTACGACGGCGACGACGAGGAGGTGGTGGTCTTGGTGGTTCTAATGGTGGTGATGGAGGTGGAGAAGGGGAGAACGACAAGGGGGAGGTCATTCCGGCAATGTGGTTGGCCGCCGGGGTATAGTCCGGCACGATGGCGAGGTGGGGAGCTCCGGGCGGAGGACGAGGCGGTCGGGTCATCGCAGCAGGAACGGGGTTGACTGTGCAATCGAGGATGGTGACAGCGGTACTCGTTGGGAGTTCCCGGTGGAGATGGTCGCCGGGTCGATAGGCGGCTGAGGTATTCAGGTGGTACGGCTGCTGGGGGTTGCACGAATGGTGGTGATGATGGCCGTCGATGGAGGTTCAAGTGGCGGGAGGAGGCGATGTCGGCTCATTGGGGTGATGTACATGGTCGACGGGAGTTACAGCAGTAGTGCGAGAGTTGCAGCAAGGTACGGGAGTTGCTCGAGGCCGGGGGAGATGTCGTGTGGGTGGAGTATGGTGGCCGGAGTAGAGGCAGCGGAAGGAGGGAGCAGTGGAAGGTGGTCAGGATCGGGGATCTCGTCGGAGAAGACGCCGACGAGGGTGGAGAAACTTGGCGGGGTGGCTGTACCTGAGCTGCGGGGTTGGGGATGGTCGGCTCGACGTGGATCTCAAGCAGGAAAGGTGGAGGATTCCGTCGAGACGAGGCCGGCGGGAAGGTGACTGGCCGGGTCGTAGCTGTGGTCGGCTGTGTAACGGAGGAGGCCGGCAGAGCTTGAGCAGTGGTCGGGGTCGGGCCGGCCGGGTAGCTCGGTTGTTGGAAAGAAGTTCAGTTTGGTTTTCTTCTTTGAACCCAAGAAAAGAGGTAAAGAGGAAAAAGAAGAAGAAGAAGGAAGAAGAAGAAAAAGGAAATAGGAAAATTTGCTACGTTGGTGTTTGTGAGGAGGGAGGAGAGAGAGAGGTGGGGGCTTGTTCCCTAGGTTTGGGGATTAGCGCATGTTAGGAAGGATGAGGTGATGTGACCTTTTATAGGAAGGGTGATGGGAGGTGTGTGGTGATGATAAGCCCCATTTTGAATGGGTGGCCAGGATTTGATATAGAGAAAATCAATTATACATGGACAGGGTTGAGTTGACTAGTCAAATTTTGGGCTTCTCCATTTGGTTGAACCAATAGGGTGTTGACACCTAATGCAATATTTGCAAATGAGCCCCCTTAAATTTGGGTAATTGTACAAACACATAAAACAATGAAAGATTGGTGGGCGATTTGGTGTTTGGTGTTTGTAGGGTGAAGGGGTGTTGTGTGTTTGGTATGGGCTTAATTAGTGGGATATTTGGATTAAGTCGGGATTAAATGGGATTAGTCAAAATGGTATCCCTAATTTAATTAGAAATAAAGCAAGCGGTGTTCTAAAATTAATTAGAAATACATGGGGCCAAAATTAGGTTGGGACACAAATATCATTAGTGAAGAAAACTCAGAACAGAATATTGCCCTAATTTGGGTTGCACGAAAAATGGGTCGAGGTTGTCTCCAATTTCGATTGGAACACACAACGATACTAAGTTGGATTTTATTTAGAAATTAAATAAACGTCCGTGACGAATATTATGCGGCTAAAATGAAGCACAAGAGAGCATAATTATGAGTTACAAAAAGGTCCGAATGGAAGGCGGGCACGTCTAGGGCAAGGTTGTAAAATTTGTTGGAAGACAAAAGATAGGGTAGCGCTCCAAATATCGAAGCAACGGTAAGGCGCAACAATTAAATAAAATTACGGTAATTAATCACAATCCCAAATAATTAAATTCTAATTAATACAATTTAATACACAACCCTATAATTTGGTCAGGTGTTCATCTAGTGGGCTTCTAGGTCAAGTCTACAAGCTCAACATTAATGAACACTGAACATAATATATAATATTATAAATACTCATCTCATGCAATTATTTAAATTAAATATACGCAATATTAAATATATATAAAAAGTCAAAAATACCCCTGTTTTTTGAACGTGGCAGTGACAAGTCTACCCTCCTTAAAAGAATTTTGTCCTCGAAATTCAAGATCCTCAATAGTAGTATTTACTCGTTATATTACCTTCCACCAAAATTTAAAACCCACATAATCAATCCACATTGTCATTTCAAAATTCCGTAATTATTGGATTCATGAAAATCCTCAAATTTAAAATTCAAATTCAATTCTTATCACAATCTTCTCCGAAATCTTAAGTTCATATCTAAATACTCGAAGTTGATATCCAATCCTCTAATGTAAACTCAATCAATTCACACTTTTATAAGTTAAGAATCCCATCTAAAAACACTAGTCCATGAATCCAATCGATGTATATTTATAAAATTTAAAAATCTCGTCCAAAAAGTTTGTGTTCAAACACTAACCCATTTATCATCTTACTCCTCAAATTTTGAGCAAATCACTAGATACAAATTTTTACTATCCAATCCTTTAATTGAAAATCCAGTCAATGCATATTTATAAATTTTAAAAATCTTATCCCAAAATTTGAATTCAACACTAATCCATTAGTGATCTTAATCCTTGATTTCCTTTTCCACACAATACTCAAATATAATACTCGCAAAATCTTCAATTGCAGTATTCAAAATAAATCTATATCTTGCAGTCAATTAAATACAATGGTAGTCTTCTTAAATTCCTTAAAATTAAATAACAATTCAATCATTTCATAATCCTCATAAAATCAATATTTTAACAAGATCGCCAATCCTGTCATATTAAGTCCTCAACTCTTTGTTTAAATTATTGTTTATCCTCGAATTTTATGGCACATTGTCTCTTTCTGTCAAATCACATCCTCTTCATTGATTCTTTCATTACAGTCAATCCTCAACAATCAAAGTCTAAGAGAATCCTACCTACAGTCATACAATACGCAATACAACACGTATTCTAGATAAATATGCAATCTAGATGAAACATGCATGGTCATAGTCACTTTTGTCGTGGTATTATGGTCTCTGTCGGGGTGTACTACTAGCTATATTCTAGCAAGGAAATCACGAATACAACTAAGGTACTAAGGAATCAATCAATCAATCAAATAGAGAGGACAGGAGGAAAGAAAAGAACAAAACCTGCTAACACGTCACCTGCAGTATCGGTCTCCTCGACCGTCATCACAAATGCTCCGCCCTACTGGGGTGGCTCCCTCCACGTGTGCTGAGCAATCTGCAGTTCCACAGGTGGCCTAACTGGATCTCTATAATTTGGAGTTGTACGCTGGCCGGGAAGATAAGGAGCTCGAAGACAATCCCTCACTCGATGTCCCGCAGTGCCGCAGTACAAACAAAGTCCTAGCCTTGCTCTACAGCTCTTCCTAAGATGACCTGGCTTCTTACAGTAATAACAAGTCTGCTGATCCTGCTAAACACGAACCGATGCTTGGTACTGCTGGGGGTTATACTGAAACGTCCTTGGCTGCTGCTGGCCAGGATACTGCTGGGCAACTCTCTCAACTGCCTGTAGCACCATCTGGTGAGCGTTCTCCATGCTCTTTCTCATCAGTTCAGTCTGCGCTAGGTGTGCCTCTGCCTGCACTCTTAGAGCCTCAGCTTGAACTCGCTGAGCATTTGTCGTCACTATCTGGGCATCTACCATGCCCTGGATCAAAGTAAACACTTGTGCCCCGTCAATGGGCACGTCTCCGAAAATCAGAGTCGGTGAGGGAGGAAGATTGTCCGTTACAGCTGCGGCAATCCTTTGAACAGGTGGGAGAGGAGGACCCTCGAAAGGTACAGATACTCCCACATGCATCGGAGATGTAGGCGGAACTACGGATGTCTGTCCATCAGGTGGAGAGGTGGCAGACCCCTCTAAAGCTGGTGCTCCCACTCTCATAGATCGTGTCTTCGGCGACATCCTGATGACAGATCCAAAAGATTCAATTAAGGCAATAAATACGATATTATCAAGGAAGGACAGTAAAGTTCTAAAGAAGCAACATTCAGAAGAAGTGCACACCAGGTGCAACACACCATACTAAGTACTGTTCTCCCTAATACAACTCTAGATGGACACCCAAGTCTGTTTGTAGTGCCACCTCAATCGTGCCCAAGTCATATGCACTTCATCCACTCATATACTAATATATATTTCTTACCCACCATAAAAATTTAATCCTCCAAATAAAATCATCAAAATTTTACTTCTCGAACAATTTAGAATAAAATGCATATACTTCCTCAAAAGTCAAATACTCAATATCGAAATAAAATTTTAATCACTTCTAAAATTCTTATAGCTTTGACTATATTTATTGAATCAAATTTGAATCCTCAAAATTCAATAACATAGAATATCAACTCCTCAAAATTCTTAAAAATTAAAATTTATTTTCACTCTTCAATTCAAATCCACAATTATACATATAATGCTCACGGTCTCTAATACTCAAGGTGCACTCAAATACACCCATTGTCTACAACTCTCAACTGCGTACTGAAATTTCTACTGCCCGAATTACTTGCACTATTACTTCCAAATGATCAAAGTTATCATCACACACATTTTCTCCAATGAGTTTCTATCTATATTAACTAATATACTAATTTAACATTTTCATACAAGGTACTTACTATTAGCACCTTGCTCAACTAATCCTCGATATAGAATCATTAGTACCCTTGGTATGATGACACTAGCTTCATTATTGGATCATCTCATCAAACTTATTAAAACTCACGATTACTTGCACCTTCTATAACACCCATGTTTTACTTTACTCTCATGGGCAAGTATATGGTTCCTCATCTCGATTGATGTATATGTATTTTTCTTTAATCCCTTACAGCCGGTTAAACTAATATGTGATACGCTTCACCACTTTCATTACCAATCCTGATATTTCTCTACTCATGACATCTCATTAAAACCCTTTATGCATATATATTTCTTTATTCTTAACACACCCCCAAGTATCAATCATCAAATTGAACATCATATTCCATTAATCTTTAACACAATTCCTTGATACTTAATTGTTTACCTAGATCATCCAATTACATAAATTCATGACTGCCAGGACGGGTATGCTGGCTCTGATACTAACTCTTGGAACCATCCATGATACTCTTTTCTCCTTCTATCTATAGTGCCAATACTAACTATAACACACATATCATAGAACTATTGCTACAAGGTACTACGCTATGGATTAACTCTAGATTAATGCCTACTTCTCACATGCCCAACCAAGAAACACTTACAAACTCACCAGTTACACTCAGTCAATACTAATACTCAAGACACAGACAAGATTATAAGTCACTAATCATCATACTAACAAGGAATCCTCAAGGAAAAGAAGCTCAAAAAGGAACTGGATTAAGGACTGAAGGTATTTCTACTGCTAGCAAGGGAAATAATGGAACAAAGTCCTGTAATAACAGAAATAGATAAGTGTTGAGATGATACTTTAAGAACCAATTTAAGATACAACCTGATAATCATACACGTCTGTCAGAAATCATGACACTTAGAATCCTCGCCACGCCAGTAAGCATAGGTGCGATAAACGACAGGTTCCGTAACTAAGGTATGCAACTCTATAATCATGTCATCTAGAATCTTTGTCACGCCAACCGGTATGGCTGCGAGAGGCTCTAAATTTCATAACTAAAGTATGTACATCCAAGTCAGGTTCCTACGTTCTCGTCACGACAGCTAATATGGCTGAGATAAACTCTAGGTTCCATAACCAAAGTAGACATTTTACCTTTCTCACTGTCCTCATTAATATGACATCAGATGATACCATAAATTTTAGCCCGTAAAATTCATCTTGATATAAAATCAACTCAACAACGATACCAAGAATCAAATTTAACAACCGGTCAACCAGAATCAAACTCAATATCAACGAGTGAGGACGGACGGAAACAAGGGCGAAGGATTTAAATTGGAAATTGTAATAAGATTCTCAAGGGGTCGTCCCAGGAATCTCTCAAGAATTTTGTGATTGAGTATCCTCTCTCATCCTAGTATCCTATGTCCTATATTCTATAGCAGGCACGCAGTAGTACAACTAAGACGTCGCACTACCACGACATCGTACAACTTGCGAAGTCTGACCTGCATGGGCCACCACTAAAAATGTGTCACGACCCGCACCCGGTATAGGGGCACGAGAGCGTGGGTAAGTCCAGCCTACGCCGCAACATCGACGGTAGAACGTTGTCTAGGTCATGATACTATCTAATCAATCTCACATGGATATCCAACTCCATACAGAGACACGGATAATCATAATATAATATGAACAACATACTCAATCACATAACTACAGCACGATAAGATCTCGAAGAAATAAGATATAATGCAACACAAGTCAAAAATAGAAGTAGTCTAACTCAACAATATAATCCAAGTCTCAGAGAGTATGCCGGAGACAAATCCGGTACCAAAAATAATATGCTAAAAGAACTAACTAGATAACTAGTAATTTCGGCTAAACCTCCCGGAATCACAACTGAACTACCAAGTCCAAGTTTCAGCTACTCACCCTGTGGTCCATAAGTGTCAGACACCAGTCCTTTAGGCATAGTCTGGAAAATATTTTCCAGTCAGGAAGGAGCAAAGTACATCTCAAATAAAAGTTTCATTTAATTGATAAGGACTATAAAACAATAAACAGATAATATTATATACTGAGAGAAGACAGTGAATAAGTGCAATGGCATAATAAAGAGACAGGCAATATAGGCAATATGATACAATCAGTACATAAATGAAATGAAGAGAGCGAGGTACAATATCATATACGGGTGATGTGGTATATGATCTGAAATAGAGAACTGTAACTATTCTAAGTGTTTGAAATACCATTCTATCATGTGATCGACTTGGGACAAGATCAGGCTGGTTATATATGATTAGCTATGATTCATGTAAGGTCAGGCTAACCATTTGGTTAGCTATGATGCTAGTAGTGGTTAGGCTAATCATATATAACAGCTATGAGGCATGTAATGGTCAGGCCGCACCCGATGTGAGATGTGGGGTGAGCTATGATGCATGTAGAGTTGGGTATGATCACATAATCTACTAATATTTTCTCTGCCCCCAACTAGTACAGTGGATCCAATTACGACACATCACGATACACGAACAATATCCAATATATTATGTACAAGGTCTAAATGTCAATGTCGTGTACAATATCAATACGATAATCAATGTAACATCTCATGACTGCAGATCCAATCTATATACTAGTCCATGTAGCACAGTGTCAAGAATCAGATGTAATATTTCTAGATACTGGAATTATAGATATTATCAAATAATTGAAAATTATCAGAGAATGTACTCGCCTTGGGTCCTTAGCTGGTGACACCAAAGTCCTGTTCCAGAGTATCCTCTGGATGATCCAACAGTCCTATAGACATATCATAAATATAACATTTGCATCAGATGCTACACTAACACACAATCAAAATACATCGAACTCAGGGGCTATGTCAGGTATGGCACTAGTCAACTAGGGTCAAATGCGTCAAGTTATACGGGCGTCGCGTCTGTAATTGTTGTGCAATCAGACAGTCGGTGATACGGGTATTGCCAGTACGTTGATGTACATATGGCAGTCTGATAACAGTTCACAGGGTCACAAGGTCATGTGTAGTTACAGGATATCCGTATTTACACTCGGGTTACCTAGTAGAGGTATATATTTAAATATACATAGTATACTCATAATATATTACCAATATATATATATATACATCATATGTATGCCAAAAATATATTTAAAATATATATATATTAGTACATATACCAGATAAATACATATACTATATATACATAGGTATATATATTATCAACATTAATATTAAAATATACTAATACTAATACACCAATTGAGTTTATACTATATATGTGTATACATATACATACCAATTTATATATATTAAGAATATACTAAATGCATATACAATATATATATATATATATATATATATATATATATACATATACCAATGAATAAATACATACATATACTATACCAATTGAATAACACCCATATACCAATATATATACATACATATATACCAATTATATATTAAATACATACTAAATACATACATATATACCTACATGCATACGTACACTCATACATGCGTACACGAGGGGGAGGACCGTACCTACGCGCGTCTACGACGACGGCGAAGACGACGACGATGACGACGACGAGGAGGTGGTGGTCCTGGTGGTTCTAATGGTGGTGATGGAGGTAGAGAAGGGGAGAACGACGAGGGGGAGGTCGTTCCGGCAATGTGGTTGGCCGTCGGGGTGTAGTCTGGCACGATGGCGAGGTGGGGAGCTCCGGGCGGAGGACGAGGCGGTCGGGTCATCGCAGCGGGAACAGGGTCGACTGTGCAATCGAGGAGGGTGACAGCGATACTCGTTGGGAGTTCCCGGCGGAGATGGCCGCCGGGTCGACAGACGGCTGGGGTGTTCAGGTGGTACGGCTGTTGGGGTTGTACGGATGGTGGTGATGATGGCCGTAGATGGAGCTTCAGGTGGTGGGAGGAGGCGATAGCGGCTCATCGGGGTGATGTACGTGGCCGGAGGGAGTTGCAGCGGTAGTGCGGGAGTTGCAGCGAGGTGCAGGAGTTGCTTGAGGCTGGGGGAGATGTCGTATAGGTGGAGTATGGTGGCCGGAGTAGAGGTAGCAGGAGGAGGGAACAGTGGAAGGTGGTCGGGATCGGGGATCTCTTCGGAGAAGGCGCCGACGAGGGTAGTGGAACTCGGCGGGGTGGCTGTACCTGAGCTGCGGGGTTGGGGATAGTCGGCTCGACGTGGATCTCAGGCAGGAAAGGTAGAGGATTCCGTCGAGACGAGGCCGGCGGGGAGGTGATTGGCCGGGTTGTAGCTGTGGTCGGCTGTGTAACGGAGGAGGCCGGCAGAGTTTGAGCAGTGGCCGGGGTCGGGGCCGGCCGGATAGCTCAGTTGTTGGAAAGAAGTTCAGTTTGGTTTTCTTCTTTGAACCCAAGAAAAGAGGTGAAGAGGAAGAAGAAGAAGAAGAAGAAGAAAAAGGAAATAGGAAAATTTACTACGTTGGTGTTTGTGAGGAGGGAGGAGAGAGAGAGATGGGGGGCTTGTTCCCTAGGTTTGGGGATTAGGGCATGTTGGGAAGGGTGAGGTGATGTGACCTTTTATAGGAAGGGTGATGGAAGGTGTGTGGTGATGATAAGCCCCATTTTGAATGGGTGGCCAGGATTTGATATGGAGAAAATCAATTATACATGGAGAGGGTTGAGTTGACTAGTCAAATTTTGGTCTTCTCCATTTGGTTGAACCAATAGGGTATTGACATCTAATACAATATTTGCAAATGAGCCCCCTTAAATTTGGGTAATTATACAAACAAATAAAATAATGAAATATTTGTAGGCGATTCTGTAAATCCATCTCTCTGTAGTTGATGTACGAAACGATTAGAAAAAGTACAGGAATCAAACAGGATGCAAGTATTAAATAGGAAGGATGAATTTCAATCGAGCGTGGATGAGATCCTTATACTCTATTCCTATACACAGGCTTGTTCGGTACAGTTACGTAACCGAGATAATATATTCTCGACCTGCATGGGCCACCACAAAAATATGTCACGCCCCAGTCCCAAAATACGTAGGACTAGGAATACGTAACACGCCAGCCGTATGTATACGAACTCCAATATATGAAAACCATATACACACGTACGTTGTACATGAATATCCAATCCACAGTGGTAATATATGTCACAACAAGTCACACGCAGTTCTATATCTCATCCACAGCACAAATAATAGAATAATGGAAATCAATAACTGAATATCAAAGAAGCAGTCTCAAATAGTAATCTCAAAGTGTGATAGTCGGGTGGAAACAAATCCACTGTAAATCGACTATAATAAACTACTAAAGAGAGAAGAGAATAAACTCTAATATAAGAATAAATGTCTCAAAAAGAATAGCAACTAAAATCTCTAAACAGCTGCAATGAATCACATATAATCAGAAGGTAAGATCGCCTCCGACTGATAGGTAGCGTCAGGTCCAGGTCCATACTCCTGCGGGTACTCCTGCTCACCTATATCTGGAAGGGACCAGGTCCTCAGAGGGACGTAACAAGATACAAAAAGCACATGCCAATAAAGTACTGAAAATAAACATCCATTGGGGTCGCCTAACCATCTATGTGAATGCAGTTTGAGAACAACTTTCCACCAAGTGGGCTATCTGGCTGAAAATTGGGATTGGCATGCCTCTCTCGGAGAACCAGGGGCCTCAAAGGCATGTCGTCTTTTGAACGGCAGAGGCCCGCCAAGTAGTATAGGGGTCATCACCGTCCGTATCTCCAGCGAAGCTTCCGGGGTACAGAAGAAAAAGTGTAAAGGAGCCCAAATGCCTTACTTGTTGTTCTTCCCACCCAATGCTCTAAGCATGTCATGTCCATGACACGATAAACCTCTAATAACCGCTAGGTCTACTAGCATGCAAAGTTTCTATTGGCAGTTATCCCTATCCGTCGCACGACCTATACGTACTGGTGGCCAGCCGAGTACGCAAGTCCGTGTCCTACATGTAACTCACACTCGTGTAAGAATAGTGTCATGGCCAATGAAACATAATACCTCATGAAAATAGGGTAGTCTCAGAAAATAGGTCCAATGCATATACATAAATAAAACATAGTACGACGACACCGTCGTTGCACCCAAGTTTCCTTGGATGCGCAGTTTATATAGCAGTTAAAATAAATGAACTAAATAAACAGAAAATAAACATGCATACCTCATATGGAATGTAAATACAGTACAATGGCAAGGTATACTTGCCTGGCAAGAAATCTGTAAAGTGTACGCGCCCAAATGTCAAGGACACGGAACCTGGAACTAAGGACTCCGAATAAACATCTTCGGATGCTGAAATAAATATCACCAATATTTCCAGAATGAGCAAAATAGCTAAAAAGCACATCCCTTTCGTCCAATTTGGATACAGGGGCAAAACGGTAATTTTGGGCAAAAATGGGATCCACGTGTGGCCCACTTTGCACCAAAAAGTGTGCCAGGGGTAACAGTCTCTAAATGGGACAAACTATAGGTCAAACAACTCTAAATGTCAATACGAACCCAACGGTATATCCAAATATGGATTCCGATGAGCCGAACACAATTTTGTCCAAAAAGTCAACTATGGGGCCCGCCAATTGGCGATTTGGTCAACCATCTCAGAATTGCGTAAAAATTAGGTCACAAGACCAGCGCGTTACCACGAGTCTAGTAGCGCAAGTTTCGTCACAATCTGACAAGCATGCACAAAATACGCACGAGTTCTACAAAAGTTGTGACACGGGGTGTGTCCGCGGATACGGCCTGATTCCGGCGCGCATACGCGTTCGAATCAGTCCCCGCAAATTTTTACGTGTCCGGTTACGCTGCGTGCACCATTCGGTACACTTGGTACACGGCGAGGCGGTCCCGTTTGGCGGGGCGCACTCCATTTTCCAACTTTTGGAAATCTAAAAAAAAGTGGGTGCGCGCAGTTTTGTGACAAATTTAACTATGTCCACAGCAACTAATAGCATAGGATTATTTAACAAAAAATAAACTAGGTCAAGTGTTCTACAGGTATCAAAAAGAATCACCGAATTCGGATCTCTGTGGTGGGAGATACGAACTCGACAATATAGGTGGTCACCGTAGTTTTCTGCGATTTCAAAATTGGGTCTGTTCCGCCCACTTTGGACGCTATTTTTCACCTAGGGGTACACATTTTCCGAGGTTGGGTATAATACAAATATGGAAGAGGGTTAAGGGGTGAGCGTACCGGTGAAGACGGAACGGAGTTTGGTTGAGCGAGTCGACAGGAAACAATTCCGGAGCGAAGGTGCCTCGTATGAGAATCCGCAGTGCGCGAGGTCGGCGTCGTCGGGATGGTTTGGATGACTTGGCGGGGCTTCTCTGGCTGCGTTGACGGCTCTAGATGGGAAGAGGAGGTCTGGAGATTTAGGTTAGGGTTTTGAAATTATATATATATATATATATATATATATATATATATATATATATATATATATATAATATATATATATATATATATGATAGGGAGAGGGAATAGGAGTAAAGTTTGGTCCGCGTGAAGGGAGGGTTGGAAAAAGGGGCGCTGCTAATGCAATGGGCGGGGTTCTCTGGTAGCAAATAGGCTGAAGTGGGCAGTCCCTTTTAGGAGTTAGCAAGTTGCTAGCTGCTGTATGATGGGGTCTTAGCAAATTGTTATTATTATTATTATTATTAGTTACTTATTTAATTTTTTAATAATACTTCTTTTACTTTCTTTTCTTTTCTTTTCTTTTTCTTTCTAAGTATATATATATACATATATATATATTTGTATATACATATATATTATATATATACTCATAAGAAAATTCATGGATTAGCATAATGCACAACATTAGGCTAGCAACTGCTTAAGGCGTCTCCTACATGGAATAAATTTCGAAAAATTCCTGATGGTCCCATAAGTCCTCTAAGTGCCCGAACACCTAAAATAAAAATTATTAAAAATTTATTTCTCCTATTTAGACCTAATTACTATAATTTAATTAATAATTAATAAATAAAAAGGCTATATACGATTTTCTAGGAAGGGGGTTTTACATTCTACCCAACTTGTAAAAATTTTGTCCTCGAAATTAAAATTAAGCCACGATAGAATGCAAGGATGGTATAAGATATAAATTAACAATGTAAATTCATACCTTGGTCTGCGAATAGGTTTGGAAATCGCTTGCGCATGTCGTCCTCGCGCTCCCAAGTTGATTCTCCTGGCGCGCCATGCCTCTATGCTACGCGAACCAAGGGAATAGACTGGTTCCTCAACACCTTTTCTCGACGATCAAGGATTCCCACGGGTTGCTCTTGGTAAGACAAGCTCGGCCCAATGGTGATCTCTGAATGGTCGAGAACATGACTGTTGTCTGCCACATATCGCGTGAGCTGCGACACATAGAATACGTCATGTACTCCCTCCAATGAAGGTGGTAGCGCAAGTCGATATGCTACCTCTCCAACTCTCTTGAGCACGTCAAATGGTCCAATATACCTTGGACTCAACTTGCCGCGCCCTCCTAATCGGATGGTGCCTCTGGTCGATGATATCCTCAAGAAGACGTGATCGCCCTCTTTGAACTCCAAGGGACGATGATGAAGGTCTGCCCACTGCTTCTGCCTGTCTTGCGCTGCTCGCAAGTGTCCCTGAATCTTCTTGACTGTCTCTACGGTGTTGACCACCAACTCGGGTCCCAAAACCTGACGTTCTCCCACGTCACTCCAACACACAGGAGACCTACATTTTCTTCCATACAATGCTTCAAACGGAGCCATCTGAATACTCGCTTGATAGCTATTGTTGTAAGAAAACTCTACAAGATGTAGGTGGTCCTCCCATGATCCTTCGAAGTCTAACATACAAGCCCTCAACATGTCCTCCAAGGTCTGAATAGTACACTCCGACTGCCCATCTGTCTGCGGGTGGTAAGATGTACTGAACTTCAGACGAGTACCAAGACTCTCTTGCATGCTCCTCCAAAAGTGCGATATAAAGCGTGAATTTCTGTCCGATACAATGCTGACTGGCATGCCATACAATCTCACGATCTGCCTCATATATAAGTCAGCTAAAGCTTCTGTAGACTGACCCACTCTAAAAGGTATAAAATGGGCTGACTTGGTGAGTCGGTCCACTATTACCCATACTGCATCTCTCCCACTTGGACTCTTGGGAAAACCCGTGATGAAGTCCATAGTGATGTGCTCCCACTTCCACTCTGGAATCGGAAGTGGTTGCAATAATCCTGCTGTCCTCTGGTGCTCCGCCTTCACTTGTTGACATACCAGACATTTAGCTACAAAGCGAGCTATCTCTCTCTTCATCCCATGCCACCAAAAGTGTTGTCGTAAGTCGCGATACATCTTGGTACCTCCAGGATGAATAGAATAAATCAAATTATGAGCCTCTGTCATCAGCTCCTGTCGAATCTCTCCATTTGGAACATAAAGACGATCACCACATCGTAATATCCCATCCTTGTGAATGCGCAATCCTGTCTGCTCTCCGGCCTCTGTCCTTTCCTTCAGTCTCCAAAATCTGGCATCTGTAGGCAAAGCTGCCTTAATCCTCTCTACCAATGATGATGGAACTTGTAAGTTGGCTAGTGTCCCATCTGCTCCGGGTAATATCACTTCAATGTCAAGCTCTTGCAAGTCCTCCAATATTTACCTCTGTGCTGTCAAGAAGTAAACTGCTGGCTTCCGGCTTAACGCGTCTGCTACCACGTTAGCCTTGCCTGGATGATTATGTAGCTCTATCTCAAAAAATTTCATCAACTCGAGCCATCGACGTTGCCTCATATTTAACTCCTTCTGCGTGAAGACGTACTTGAGGCTTTTGTGGTCTGTATAGATTTCTACTCGTTCTCCATATAAGTAATGTCTCCATAGCTTCAGAGCAAATACAACGGCTGCATGTTCCAAGTCATGAGTCGGATAATTCTTCTCATGTACTCGTAACTGCCTAGATGCATATGCAATTACCTAGCCATGCTGCATCAATACGCATCCCAAGACTTTTCCTGATGCGTCACTATAGATCACATAACCTCCTGATCCCGACGGAATCGTCAATACTGGTGCTGTAGTCAGTCGCTTCTTCAACTCTTCAAAGGTGGCTTGACACTCGTCGGTCCATATAAATTCTTGATCCTTACAAGTCAAACGAGTCATAGGTGCCACTATCCTTGAGAAGTTTTCCACGAACCGTCGATAATATCCCGCAAGTCCAAGGAAACTCCTCACCTCTGCTGCTGATTTAGGAACAGGCCATGTCTCAACTTCTGAGATCTTCTCTGGATCAACAAAAATACCATCTCCTGTAATAACATATCCAAGAAATAAAACTCTGTCCAAGAAGAACTCATATTTGCTGAGTTTAGCATATAACTGTTCTCTTCTGAAAGTCTCTAGAATAATCCGCAGGTGCTCCTCGTGCTCCTATTGGCTCTTCGAATAGACAAGTATATCATCTATGAAGACGACCATGAACTGATCCAAGTACTGGTGAAAGACTCGATTCATCAAGTCCATGAAGATCGCTGGAGCATTGGTCAATCCAAATGGCATAACCAAAAACTCGTAGTGTCCATATCTTGTTCTGAATGCGGTCTTCGGAATGTCCTGCTTCCGTACCTTCACTTGGTGATATCCCGATCTCAGATCTATCTTCGAGAATACCTTAGCTCTACTGAGTTGATTAAACAGGTCATCAATGCGTGGCAATGGATATTTGTTCTTCACTGTTACTGTATTTAAGGCTCTGTAGTCAATGCACATACGCACTGACCCATCCTTCTTCGGTACAAACAACACTGGTGCTCCCCAGGGTGATGCACTCGGTCGGATGAAACCTTTCTCCTCTAGCTCTTTTAACTGTGCCTTCAGCTCGTCCATTTCCTTCTTCGCCAGTTTGTAAACAGCGATGTTATAGGTGCTGCTCCGGGTGCTAGTTCAATTGAAAACTCTACGTCTCTGTCTGGGGGTAGTCCTGGCAAATCCTCTGGAAAGACGTCTTGAAATTCTGAAATAATAGGGTGATAGACCAAATCGTCCATCGCGAGCTGCATACCATCAAGAATTTCTGTGGATCCTCGAGCAAACTCAAGTTCAGGCTGGCCTGGTACCTTAAAAAGAATGCTTCCTCCAAAGCAATCGAAGAAAGCATGGTACTTGCTTAGCCAGTCCATTCCAAGCACAATATCAAAAGATGGCATAGGAAGGACTAAGAGTTGGGCGTTCATCTCTCTGCCACGTATCACTATAGGGCCCGATCTACAAACTCGACTAACTGGTACAACTCCTCCTCCGGTTAAAATTCTAACACAACTAGATAATGGTGTAGAAGCAATATTGTGTTTGGCAATAAAACTAGATGATATGAATGAGTGGGTGGCTCCCGTATCAAATAATGCCACAGCAGGAAAAGTAAAAGCAAGGGTAATACCTGCTATGACATCCTCCTCATGATCTATGTCATCTACCTCCAATGCAAAAGCTCGCCCGTTCCTCTGCGGCTGTCCATGTCCGGTCCTCATATACTGCTCCTCCTGAGTGGGTAGCGGTAGTCCTCTCTGAAATCCTCCTGCTGCTGGGGGTCGAGGTACTCCCGGTCCAGTCATCTGCTGAGCTGGCTTTAGTGCTGGAAGCGCTAATCTCTGAACTGGCGGTGGAAGTGTCTGCTGCATGTGGCAGTCTTTCGCCATGTGCTGTCCAGAGCCACATCTCCTACACTGACCCAAGCGGGTCCGACAATCTCTCGAAATATGTCCAATCCTCCCACAATAATTACATTGGGGTTTCTCCGGAATCTGGTACGGTCCGGCTCTGTGTTGTTGTTGCTGTTGTGCCAAAGGACGTCTGATAGGTCCTCCATGTTGTGTCCTGGCTGGTCCCTGCTGTATCCTTGCTGATCCTTGTTGTGTCCGTAGCTGACCTCCATTTCCTCTGCTAATGGTTTCCTGAAATCAGGCCTCTATCAGTAGTTCAGTGTAAGAGACTCGGGACTGCGAGCTTGTATAATGTTGAAGCTCCTGGGTCAGTCCTCGATGAAATCTTTTAGCCTTAGCCAAGTCATTTGGTATCAAAGCAGCGCCATATTTGCTGAGTCGACTAAACTCGGCATCATATTCGTCCATGGTTCGGTTCCCTTGCTCTAAGTAAAGAAACTGATCATACAAGGTGTCCCTGACAGTGTCCGGGAAGTACTTTCCCTCAAAGCACTCCAAGAACTGCTCCCAAGTCTGGTAAGTACCCAACTGGCGCTCCATGGATTCCCACCAGTGATGAGCATTACCATCTAGAAGCGTCCGTACACCCGTCATCCATAGGTCCGTGGGTAACTGCGATGCCTCCAGTAGCTTCTGCGTGTGAGTGATCCAGCTGGTAGTCTCCTCCGGGCTCTCAGTGCCCTTGTACTGCCTTGCACCCATCTGAACAAAATCCTTTACTGATCCAACCCTAGCTCGAGGTACTGGAGCTAGTGCTTGGGCTGGTACAGTAGCATGTGCAGCCATCCTCTCCAGTGCTGCCAAAAAATCTTGCCTCTGCTCAGCTGCCTGCTGCCTCTGCTCGGCTGCCTGCTGCCTCTGTTCCTGTATGATCATCTGAAAGAATTGAAACATCTGCGCTTGGCCATCTTGCGGTACTGGGACAGGTAGAAGGTTCCCAATAGGTAAAGCGGGAAGATCAGATGGAACTGGGGTGTGAGTCTGTCCATCTGGTCCCGGAAGCCTAGGAATCGTTGGGGTTCCTCCTTGAGTCTGACCATTGACTCCAGAAGTTGTGTCGCCATCGGCGGTAGTATATCCATTCTCTAAATCCATCTCTCTGCAGTTGATGTACGAAATGATTAGAAAAAGTACAGGAATCAAACAGGATGCAAGTATTAAATAGGAAGGATGAATTTCAATCAAGCGTGGATGAGATCCTTATACTCTATTCCTATACGCAGGCTTATTCGGTACAGTTACGTAACCGAGACAATATATTCTCGACCTGCATGGGCCACCACAAAAATATGTCACGCCCCAGTCCCAAAATACGTAGGACTAGGAATACGTAACACGCCAGCCGTATGTATACGAACTCTAATATATGGAAACCATATACACACGTACGTTGTACATGAATATCCAATCCACAGTGGTAATATATGTCACAACAAGTCACACGCAGTTCTATATCTCATCCACAGCACAAATAATAGAATAATGGAAATCAATAACTGAATATCAAAGAAGCAGTCTCAAATAGTAATCTCAAAGTGTGATAGTCGGGTGGAAACAAATCTACTGCAAATCGACTATAATAAACTACTAAAGAGAGAAGAGAATAAACTCTAATATAAGAATAAATGTCTCGAAAAGAATAGCAACTAAAATCTCTAAACAGCTGCAATAAATCACATATAATCAGAAGGTAAGATCGCCTCCGACTGATAGGTAGCGTCAGGTCCAGGTCCATACTCCTGCGGGTACTCCTGCTCACCTATATCTGGAAGGGACCAGGTCCTCAGAGGGACGTAACAAGATACAAAAAGCACATGCCAATAAAGTACTGAAAATAAACATCCATTGGGGTCGCCTAACCATCTATGTGAATGCAGTTTGAGAACAACTTTCCACCAAGTGGGCTATCTGGCTGAAAACTGGGATTGGCATGACTCTCTCGGAGAACCAGGGGCCTCAAAGGCATGTCATCTTTTGAACGGCAGAGGCCCACCAAGTAGTATAGGGGTCATCACCGCCCGTATCTCCAGCGGAGCTTCCGGGGTACAGAAGAAAAAGTGTAAAGGAGCCCAAATGCCTTACTTGTTGTTCTCTCCACCCAATGCTCTAAGCATGTCATGTCCATGACACGATAAACCTCTAATAACCGCCATATCTACTAGCATGCAAAGTTTCTATTGGCAGTTATCCCTATCCGTCGCACGACCTATACGTACCGGTGGCCAGCCGAGTACGCAAGTTCGTGTCCTACATGTGACTCACACTCGTGTAAGAATAGTGTCATGGCCAATGAAACATAATGCCTCATAAAAATGGGGTAGTCTCAGAAAATAGGTCCAATGCATATACATAAATAAAACATAGTACGACGACACCGTCGTTGCACCCAAGTTTCCTTGGACGTGCAGTTTATATAGCAGTTAAAATAAATGAACTAAAAAAAGAGAAAATAAATATGCATGCCTCATATGAAATGTAAATACAGTACAATGGCAAGGTATACTTGCCTGGCAAGAAATCTGTAAAGTGTACGCGCCCAAATGTCAAGGACACGGAACCTGGAACTAAGGACTCCGAACAAACGTCTCCGGATGCTGAAATAAATATCACCAACATTTCCAGAAGGAGCAAAATAGCTAAAAAGCACATCCCTTTCGTCCAATTTGGACACAGGGGCAAAACGATAAATTTGGACAAAAGTGGGATCCATGTGTGGCCCACTTTGCACCGAAAAGTGTGCCGGGGGTAACAGTCTCTAAATAGGACAAACTATAAGTCAAACAACTCTAAATGTCAATATGAACCCAACGGTATGTCCAAATGTGAATTCCGATGAGCCGAACACAATTTTGTCCAAAAAGTCAATTGTGGGGCCCGCCAATTGGCAATTTGGTCAACCGTCTCAGAATTGCGTGAAAATTGGGTCACAGGACCAGCGCATTACCACGAGTCCAGTGGCGCAAGTTTCGTCACAATCTGACAAGCGTGCAAAAAATACGTGCGAGGTCCACAAAAGTTGTGATACGGGGTGTGTCCGCGGATACGGCCTGATTTCGGCGTGCACACACGTCCGAATCAGTCCCCACGAATTTTTACGTGTCCGGTTACGCTGCGTGCACCATTCGGTACACTTGGTACACGGCGAGGCGGTCCCGTTTGGCGGGGCGCGCTCCGTTTTCCAACTTTTGGAAATCTGGAAAAAGTGGGTGCGCGCAGTTTTGTGACGAATTTAACTATGTCCACAGCAACTAATAGCATAGGGTTATTTAACAGAAAATAAACTAGGTCAAGTGTTCTACAGGTATCAAAAAGAATCACCGAATTCGGATCTCTGTGGTGGGAGATACGAACTCGACAATATAGGTGGTCACCGTAGTTTTCTGCGATTTCAGAATTGGGTCTGTTCCGCCCACTTTGGACGCTATTTTTCACCTAGGGGCACACGTTTTCTGAGGTTGGCTATTATACAAATATGGAAGCGGGTTAAGGGGTGAGCATACCGGTGAAGACAGAATAGAGTTTGGTTGAGCGAGTTAACGGAAAACAATTCCAGAGCGAAGGTGCCTCGTGTGGGAATTTGCAGTGCGCGAGGTCGGCGTCGTCGGGATGGTTTGGATGGCTTGGCGGGGCTTCTCTGGGGTGACGGCTCTAGATGGGAAGAGGAGGTCTGGAGATTTAGGTTAGGGTTTTAAAATAATATATATATATATATATATATATATATATATATATATATATATATATATATGATAGGGAGAGGGAATAGGAGTGAAGTTTGGTCCGCGTAAAGGGAGGTTTGGAAAAGGGGCGCTGCTAATGCAATGGGCGGGGTTCTCTGGTAGCAAATGGGCTGAAGTGGGCGGTCCCTTTTAGGAGTTAGCAAGTTGCTAGCTGCTGTATGATGGGGTCTTAGCAAATTGTTATTATTATTATTATTATTAGTTACTTATTTAATTCTTTAATAATACTTCTTTTACATTCTTTTCTTTTCTTTTCTTTTCTTTCTAAGTATATATATATACATATATATATATTTGTATATACATATATATTATATATATACTCATAAGAAAATTCATGGATTAGCATAATGCACAACATTAGGTTAGCAACTGCTTAAGGGGTCTCCTACATGGAATAAATTTCGAAAAATTTCTGATGGTCCCATAAGTCCTCTAAGTGCCCAAACACCTAAAATAAAAATTATTAAAAATCTATTTCTCCTATTTAGACCTAATTACTATAATTTAATTAATAATTAATAAATAAAAAGGCTATATACGATTTTCTAGGAAGGGGGTTTTACATAAATACACGCAATATTAAATATATATAAAAAGTCAAAAATACCCCTATTTTTGGAACGTGGTAGTGACACTCTCTCTCTCTTTCTCTCCCCTTTTGTTTGTGCACCTTCTTTCACAATAAATTATGGCCCTTCATTCAAAATGGAGCATCATCCTCACCGCACACACTTTCCTATATATAATCCCTCATCCTAACCCCTTTCCCAATGAGCCAACCCCATCCTAAGGAACACATGGCCGGCCCTAATCCCTAGGTTGTTATCGCCCTCTTCCTCCCCATGCAAAACTCTTCCTCATTATTTTGTACATCAATGCCTCTCCATCCTTCAAAAACTACAAACCCTAAACCTAAACTGAAACCTAATCTTCACCTCCCCATTCCCGACCTCCCTTCGAAGATCACCTGCCGGATCCTCCGCCCTGTCGGCAAACCCCCCGAGTTCCCACCACAACTACCATCTCCACCATTAATATCACCGCCACCACCTCGCCAACCCGACGACGAGCAGCCGATCTCATCCCCGTCACCCTCCACCGCGGAATACCATCTACGCCGAGCCCTCCCCCCCCCGCTGTCATGACCCTGACTCATCCACGACCTCCCACCGAGCCTTTGACCCCGACCAGTCGACCTTCCTCTGTCGGATCCCAACAGTCTGTCACCGCCATCACCCACACCACCGCCTCTCACCACATTCACTTTATTACGTTCTCCTCCTCCGTCGACCTGAGCAGCGTCGACCCTGCAGTACCACCCTCTCCATCTCGTAGCCAACCCGACCCTGAACAAACCTCCCCATGCCTGAGAGGCCCGCCGAGCAGCGAGTCACCACCTTCCTCAGGCCATCCCCGCGTCGTCTCCACCATCATCATATTCATCATCATCGTCAACCTCCATCACTATCATCACCATCATCACCATCATCACCATCATCATCACCATCATCATCATCATCATCATCATCATCATCACCCTCGCCGGAGATGACCCACAGCAATGTCACCCCCTCGTGCACGTGCACACCAAGGCCAAGGTTCGAATTGCCTTCTCTTATGATTTTATGTGCATGTATGAATAGTGTTAGGGATTAGCGAATTATTTTATGATAAGTTTTGGTTGATAGGATTGCAAGACCTGTGTTGGCGAACCTAGTAGTTAGTATGCATATATGTGTATACTTCATGGGGAAATTAATTTCTAGTGTTACATATGCTGTGTAACCATAGGTATTAATTGTGGGTATCCCGTATTTACATTTGACTGTATGACCCTGAGTGCTAGTGAACTCACTGCCTTGTGTATGTAACCTACGAGGCCATGTGTAGTGCCACACGAGATTTGGTGAATTGGATATTGTGTTAGTGAGTTGACTGTCTTGTTATGTACAGTATTTGAGGATATGACACCCGTACATTTAGACGCACGCTTGACCCTGCTAGTTGACTAGTTAGCACCCTTGCGCAGTTTCTGAGTGCAGTATAATTGTGTTTGTGTAATGACTGATGCTATATTGTATTATATATAGGACCATTGGATCATTCTGTGAGACTTCGGGAGTAGGCTATTGGTATCGCCCGCTCAGGACCATAGGCGAGTACATCCTCTGATAATTTTCGTTATTTGATAATTTCTATAATTCAAGCATTAAGAAATGTTGCATCTGATACTTGACACTGTGCTACATAGACTAGTATATAGATTGGATCTGCAGTCATGAGATGTTACAATGGCTATCATATTGATATTGTACACGATATTAATATTAGAAATTATTTATGATATATTGGACATTGATCATATATCGTAACGTGTCATGGTTGGATCTACTGTACTAGTTAGGGGCAGGGGAAATATTAGTAGATTATGTGATCATACCAAACTCTACATGCATCATAGCTCACCCCATACATCACGTCAGGTGCAGCCTGACCATTACATGCCTCATAGCCTGTTATATATGATTAGCCTGACCATTACTCGCATCATAGCTAACCAGATGGTGAGCCTGACCTTACATGAATCATAGCTAATCATATATAACAAGCCTGATCTTGTCCCAAGCCGATCACATGATAGACTGATATTTCAAACACTTAGAATAGTTACAGTTCTCTATTTCAGTTCATATACTACATCACTCGTATATGATATTGTAGCTCTTTCTCTTCATTATGCATTGACTATGCCATATTGTCTATTGCCTGATCTCTTTATTATTTGCCACTGCATTTATTTATTATTTTCTTTCAGTATATAGCCTCATATATTTATTGTTTTATAGTCCTTATCAATTAACTGGAACTGTTATTTGGGTTATACTTTGCTCCATCCTGACTGAAAATATTTTTCAGACTGCGACTTAGAGGACTTATTTTCGGCATACTTGGAGATTTGGATGTTATTGTTTTCAAGTTAGACTATTTTTGTTGTTTAGACTTGTATTGTATTTCGTTTATTTTCTTCGATATCTCATCATGCTTTAGTTTCTGTGATTGAGTATTTTCATATTATATTATAATATTTGTGTCTCCTTATGGAGTTGGATATTCATGAGAGATTGATTAGATAGTATTATGACCTAGACATCGTTCTATCGCCGATGTTGCGGCGTAGGCTGGACGTACCCACGTACTCGTGCCCCTATATCGGGTGTGGGTCATGACACATTTTTAGTGGTAGCCCATGCAGGTCTAGATTTGCGTTAGAGCTATATCGTAGTAGTGCTCACTTAGAGTATTGCTATGAGCCTATGATAGGATATAGGACATAGGATACTAGGATGAGAGAGGATACTCAATCACAAATTTTTGAGAGATTCCTGGGACGACCCTTGAGAATCTTATTATAATTTCCAATTTAAATCTTTTTTCTTGTTTTTGCCCGTTCTCACTTATTGTTATTGAATTTGATTCTTGTTGATCAGTTGTTAAATTTTATTGTTGGTGTCGTTGTTGAGTTTGATTTCATATCGAGATAAACTTTACGGACTAAAATTTACGATATTATCTGATGACATATGTTGATAAGGACAGTGAGAAAGGTAAAACATTTGCTTTGGTTATGGAGCCTAGAATCTATCGCAGGTATATTAGCAGGCATGTCAGAAACATAGGTACCTAACTTCGGATGTATATATCTTGGTTATGAGATTTAGAATTTCTCGCAGCTATACTAGTCGGCACAGCGAGGATTCTAGACGACATAATTATAGAGTTGCATACCTGAGTTATGGAATCTATCGTTTATCGTAGCTATGCTCACTGGCGTGGCGAGGATTCTAAGTGTCATGATTTTGGACAAACGTGTATGATTATCAGATTATATCTTAAATTGGTTCTTAAAGTATCATCTCAATACTTATGTACTTCTGTTATTTTAGGACCTTGTTCCATCATTTTCTTTGCTAGCAGTAGAGATACCTTCAGTCCTTAGTCCAGATCCTTATAGAGCTTCTTTCCATTAGGTTCCTTGTTAGTGTGATAATTGGTGACTTGCAATTAGGTCTGTGTCTTGAGTATCAGTATTGACTGTTGGGAGTGTGGCTTGTGAGACTGTAAGTATTTCTTGGTTGGATATGTGAGCAGTAGGCATCAATCTAGAGTTAACCCATAGCGTAGTACCTTGTAAAAATAGTTCTATGATAGGTGTCATTATAGTTAGTATTGGTACTATAGTTAGAAGGGGGAGTAAAGAGTATCAGTGATGGTTCCAGGAGTTAGTATCAGAGTCAGCATGCCAGTCCTGCATAGTCATGAATTCATGTTGTTGGGTGATCCATGTAAACAATTAAGTATCAAGGAATTGGGTTAAAAATTAATGGAGCATGATATTCAATTTGATGGTTGATACTTGGATTTGTCAAGAGTAAAGAAATGTATATGCATACAGGGCATTAATGAGTGTGCCATAGTAGGAGGATACCCATAAGTGTATAAGAGAGTGTGAGAGAATAAGAATACATTATGCTAAGTAGTGAGACTTGTGTTACAGATAAAAGAAGGGCCTTGATATATGATTTGATATGAGTGTACCGGTATATGACTAGTGATGGATGTATCACCTGATATTGAGGCCAGTGATGTGTTAGAAGCAATAGGTGGAAGAGTGTCTAGAAATTGTGTGCAGGATGCACAGTGGGTGTTGAGTGTCAGCACGAGAGTTCATGAAAGTGGAAGCATGAGTATTAGAAAATTCCAATAGTGTGTCAAGGGTTGAGAAATTTCAAGATTGGTCATGGAAGGTATGAAGGGTATCACTGATTAGTATATCAGTCTGTAAAAGATTTAAGAGAAAATGCGTATACATCAATCGAGATAGGGAACCATATGCATGCCTTTGAGAATGAAGTGAAACATGGGTATTATAGAAAGTGCAAATGATCATGAGTTCTAGTGAGTGTGATGAGGTAATCTAATGATGAATCTAGTGTTACCATACCAAGAGTGCTAATGTTTCTATATCAAGGATTAGTTGACAAATATGCTAGTAACAGCAAGTACCTTGTGTAATAATATTAGATTGGTGTATCAGTTAATATGGATAGAAAATTATTTGGAAGTAATAGTGCAAGTAATATGGGCAGTATAAATTTTAGTACACAGTTAAGGGTTGTAGAAAATTGATGTATTTGTGTGTACCTTGAGTGTTAGAGACTGTGAGTATATATATGTATACTTAGATAGATGTGGGTTAGAAATGTATATTAGTATATGAGTAGATGGTGTGCATGTGTAAGGATCTGTTGGCTTGAGCATGCCTGAGATGGTACTGCAAACTGATTTGGGTGTCCAACTAAAGTTGTATTAAAGAGAGAAGTACTTAGTGTGGTGTGTTGTACTTGGTATGCACTTGAGTGATAAGAACAACTAGTATAAACAATTGCAGCAGGTAAGAGAGATAGTAGTGGGTGTGCTTGTAGTAGAAACAGTGGTACCAAAGGAATAGAAGTATCAACTTTAGATGCATCATTTAACCTATGGTTGTGTTAGAGGTTCTTGGTATCAGATTTTGGTATTAATAAACAAGTGTGGGCAATGTGGATGTATCCATGGATATCTTGTGGACTAATGATTAGTTGATGTGGGTATCAGTGTGTAGGGATAGGAATTAGTGAGTGATTGTGTTAGAGTTAAGTGTATGTTAGAGGATGAAGATGTCCAGGTGATGTGTTAGCAGGTTCTGTTCCTTTCCTTCTGTTCCTTTTCTGTCTGTTTGATTGATTGATTGATTGATTTCTTAGTACCATAGCTGGTATCAATAATTTTCTTGTTAGAATATAGTTAGTAGTATACCCTGACAGAGACTGCAGTACCATGACAAAATAGACCATAACCATGTATATTTTCTCTAGATTATATGTTTTATGATTGTAGGTAGGATTTTCTTAGACCTTGATTGTTGGGGGTTTAACCGTAGTGAAGATTAATGAAGAAGTTATGACTGGACAGAGAGAGACAAGGTGCCTTAAATTTTGAGGATAAGCATTAATTTAAATAAAGAGTTGAGAACTTAATATGGCAGAATTGACGATTTTGTTAAATCATTGATTTTATATGATTGAATTTGTCATTAAATTTTGAGAAATTTAAGAAGATCATCATTAAATTTATTTGACTGCAAGATATAAATTTTAAAACTTATATTTTGAATGTTGTATTTCAGGAATTTGTAAGTATTACAGTGTTTGAGTATTGTGTGAAAAAATAATTGAGGAATAAGATCACAAATGGATTAGCTTTGAATTCAAATTTTTGGGATGAGATTTTAAATTTTATAAATAGGCATTGATTAGATTTAAATTAGAGGATTGCATATTAAATTTTGTATTTAGTTATTAACTTAAAATTTTGGAGGAGATCATGATAAGAATGGAATTCGATTTTTTTTAAATTTGAAGATTTTCAGGAATATGATATTTATAAAATTTTAAAAATTTTATGAAATAACAATATGGATTTACTTCATAATTATATGGTTTGATTGTCACGACCCAGTCCCAAAATATATAGGACCAGAAATACGTGACACGCCAGCTACGCATTCGACCAGACTCTGGTCTGACTCGAATACGTATAAGCTGTATAATATAAAGGGCACAATCTAGATATCCCATAAATGTAAACCTCTATGTCTCAATCCATAATGAACATAAATATACAAGAAAGAGCTGCATGTGCTAAAGTCGGTCACCCAATAACATATAAACTCAAATAGACTCGAGAAGAGATGAGTCTACAAAAACTAGGCTACAATAGCAGATGAATAATCAATAAGAATAAAGTAACCATAATGCCGGTAGAAATAATATGAGTACCTGGTACAATGCCCGCAAGATATGCAACTCCATCAGCAACTCCAATGCTCCGTAATCGTCAATGCTGCAAAACTGGCAGGGGACCAGGTCCTCAGAGGGACGTAACAAGGTACAAAAATACAGCATGCCAAGTATAAAAGAAAGTACAAGTGCATCGATAGGGTAATCTATCATAACCAAACAAGTGAGACACAGTTTAAAGACAATGTTCGACACGTGGGCTATCCAAAATAAAATTGTTGCTCCGGACACGGAAACACACGGGCCATACCGCATCTTCGGGCAAGGAGTCACACGGGTGATACAACTACACTAGATACAGGATCACTACAGATACAATACATATACATATATAAGCGCGTGCAGAGGAGCCCAAACGTCTAGTAACTGTCTTCCCCTTCCCAAGCGGTCAACGATGGTGCGCTGAACTTGAACCTCTATCTAACAGTCTCGTCACACAAAAATAACTCAATAGACTCAACAGTCGCGACCCTAAGGTCGTCCTAGTCTCCGGTCATGATATCAGTATCAGGATACAGGAATCTGGCATGATCATAGTGTATGAGTATGTCCTGGGATAACGATATACTCAGGTACATACATCGAGGTATTACGACCATCTAACATTCATTATAAGACGTTACTACGAACGTCTGCACCCGGTTGTGATCCGGACGTGAAGTATCGATCGTAAACAAAGATGCGCACAATGTACAAAATGAAACAATAAAATATCTGTAACTGAAATACAGGGTGGCAACGTACACTTGCCTGTGTCCAACTGCTGATGACGAGGATCCGGTACAACGTCCAAGTCCGTGGGTCCCGTAGTACCTAGAGACGAGATACAAACTCAATCAATAGCTATCACGAGGCTGAAATAAGATGTGACACACGTCTAACATAGGCTACAATTTCAGTTACAACTCACCTAGACACGAAGCCAGTGGGTTGACCAAGATAGGTTACATCTAATATGATCTATCACAATATACTATCATCAGACAATCCTCAATCTTATATCTCACCACGGTGTCTATCAGTATCTCAAGCCATGATCAATCCTCAGGTTTTACCCTCAGTGTTCACAGACGTTAACATGTACAATTAATTATCATCCTTGAAATAAATAAATAATTTATTTATTAAACCCTCAATGATATATAACTGTTGCCATTTCAAAATAAAACTACTACCCAATTAAGTTCATGATTATTCATCAAACATCAATGAAGGGTTAGTGGTTCAATATTACACACTACTACACAACAATCACCTGCTCCTCAATTTCCATCAGTGTTTCATCATTAAAAATATTAGCTCTTAATATTAATCAATGCTTTGATAGCACAACGTCATTCTACGACAATATGCACCTCAAAAATATTCAATGTTCTTGATATCTCAACACCATTTCACAATAATTAATCCTTCTCCTCGATACTAATCAATATTTTAATATCACGACATTATTTCACAATGCTTAAACCTGTTCTTCAATAATAATTAATATTTTATCAATCCCCAGTGAGTGACTAAGGGTTTGATATTACACACTAGTTCACCATCAAACACCTGCTCCTCGATGTTCATCCATGTTCCAATATCAGAATCTTATTTCTCAATAATTTAAATCTGATCAACCACAATACTCAATTTGTATATTTTAATTGAAATACTCTAACATCTCAATGTCCAAAGAGCCTAACCCAATATATATACATTACCTTAAATATTAACCTTACATTTTTCACCCATGCATATAGTTCATAACTATTTCATGCAATCCCAACCCTAAACAAGGATCCATTTATTCTCATACCCTTACTCATGTATATCCATTTATTTCAATTTAAAACTTATGAAAATAAACCCTAAACTAAATCTAAATCATGAACCCTAAGTTATATGTAACAACACAAAATAATTAAACTAATCAAAACCATAATATACTACAAAAGGGAAAGGGGTGGGGAGTTTACCATGGTGGCGGCGTGTGGTGGCACCCGGGTGGTTGTCGGCCGGAGGGGGATGTGTTGGTGTGGGTGGCGATGGTGGTGGTTTCGGAGTAGGGTCGAGATGGGGAGGCCGGTGAGCAGGTGGCCAGGGCAATGCTGGTGGGTGGTGATGGTGGTGGTGGTGCTGGAGATGGTGGTAATGGTATGTGGAGGTGGCTGCTTGGTCGGATGGAGGTGGTGCAATGGTGTGTGGGGGTGGCTGCTTTGCCGGATGGAGGTGGTGCAATGGTGTATGGAGGTGGCTGCTTAACCGGATGGAGGTGGTACAATAGTGTGTGGAGGTGGCTGCTTGGCCAGATGGATGTGGTATAATGGTGTGTGGAGGTGGCTGCTTTGCCGGATGGAGGGTGGCCGGTTCAGGAAGTCTGGTCGGGTTCAGATGGTTTTGAACCAATAAAAATGAGGTGAAGAAGAAGAAGAAGAAGAAGAAGAAGAGAAGAAGAAGAAGGGGATTCGGTTTTGAATGTAGGAAGAGGGAGGAGAGAGAGAGGGGGTGGGGGTTCTCTAGGCATGGGGACTCGGGCCTGCCTTGGGAATAGGGAAGAAAGAGACATTATATAGGGAGTTGTGTGGAGGATGGGTGGTGGGGATTTGCCCAATTCAAATGTGTGGTTAAGATTCCACATGAAGAAAATAATTTCTTCATGCAAATGAGAGGGGGAGAGTGCTTGACCGGTCAAAGAAGATGGTTGGCCTCTTCATTGGCCTTGACCAATGAGGGTATGCCACATGTCCCAACATTTGTAATTTAGACCCTTAAGTTTGGGTAATTGCACAAACACATGAAATGATGGAAAAATTATTGGGGAAATGGTGTTTGGTGTTTTGTAGGGTGAGGGGGTATTGTGTGTTTTATATGGGCTTAATTAAGTGGGCATTGGAATTAAATGGAGATTAAAATGGGATTAGTCAAAGTTGGTATCCCCAATTTAATTAGAATAAATGTGTCCCGCGCTTTTAAATTAAATGGGGGCATATGTGGTCTCAATTTGGGAGTGACACAAAGGTCAGGAACGGTGTAGGCTTGGTGTCAGTCTTGGACCCATTAATTGGTCCTGCTCAACGGGTTGAGTTGGTGTCTCAAAATTGATGGCAACGACACCGGTGCGCGATACGGGAATTAAATAATGATTTCGGTTACGGAAAATTGTGCAATTAATTTAGAGCACAAGAAAATATGATTTTGAGTGACGAAAAAGTCCAGCGCCTAAATTGGTGTGCCAAGTCAAGAGTGCAACAACTTGTTGGAAGTTATGGGCTGATGTTGGGCTCTGAATATTGCAACCACGGTAGGGCGCGCCAAGGGTTCAATTAAATAATAGGACATCTATAACCTTAAATCTAAACCTCAAATACCTGATGTTAAACCAAAATTTTCTAACCCATAATCCGGCTATCTATAAAAATAAATGAGGGGGTTTACATCCTTCCCAACTTAAAAAAATTTTGTTCCCAAAATTAAAAGTAAAGCACGATAATAGCTAAAAGAATTTAAAAGCAAGCTGGTAATCAAATACGATACGTAAATTTGTACCTTGGTCCTCAAATAAATACGGAAAATGCTGTCGAATAGAATCCTCGCACTCCCAGGTAGACTCGCCTAGCGAATGATGCTTCCATGCAACTCTGACCAGTCGAATAGTCTGACCTCTCGAGGTCTTCTCACTGTGATCGAGGATCTCAATTGGCTGCTCTACGTAAGATAAACTGGGCCCGACTGTAATCTTCGAATGATCAAGCACGTGGCTAGGGTCTGCCACGTATCTCCTTAACTGCGATACATGAAATACGTCATGCACTCCTTCTAATGATGGAGGCAATGCAAGACGATAAGCCACTTCGCCAACTCGTTCTAAGATGTCAAAAGGTTCGATGGACCTCGGACTCAGCTTGCCTCTGCCTCCGAATCTGATGGTACCACGAGTAGGCAATATCTTCAAAAATATATGGTCACCTTCCTTGAACTCCAAAGGTCTGCGGTGCATATCTACCCAATGTTTATGTCTGTCCTGTGCTGCACGCATGTGGCTCTAAATCTGCTTGACCTTCTCCACTGTCTGTGTCACCAGCTCTGGACCAAGTATCTGATGCTCTTCCATGTCACTCCAACATACCGGTGACCTACACTTCCTGCCGTACAGTGCCTCATAAGGTGCCATCTGTATGCTAGCCTGGTAGCTGTTATTGTAGGAGAATTCCACCAAGTGTAGATGGTCCTCCCAAGATCCTTCAAAATCAATCATGCACGCTCTCAACATATCCTCTAATATCTGTATCGTGCGCTCTGACTGGCCATCAGTCTATGGATGATATGCAGTGCAGAACTTGAGACAAGTTCCTAGACTCTCCTGCATACTCTGCCAAAAATGTGACGTGAATCTGGAATCATGATCCGATACAATGCTGACAAGCACTCCATGTAGTCGTACTATCTGCCTTATATATATGTCAGCTAATATCTCCATGGACTGCCCAACTCTGAAGGACAAGAAATATGCAGACTTGGTGAGTCTGTCTACGATAACCCAAACTGCATCCTTCCCGCTAGGGCTCCGCGGGAATCCTGTGACGAAGTCCATGGTAATGTGTTCCCACTTCCACTCGGGAATGGGAAGCGGCTGCAATAGTCCTGCAGTCCTCTGATGTTCAGCCTTGACCTGCTGACAAACTAAACATCTCGCCATGAATCTTGCAATCTCTGTCTTCATCCCATGCCACCAGAAATGTTGTCTCAAATCTTGGCACATCTTCATACTCCCGGGATGAATCTTCCTGCTTAAGGCATCTGCTACTACATTCGCCTTGTCAGGGTGGTACTGCAACTCGATATCATAATCCGTCATCAACTCTAGCCAGTGCCTCTGCCTCCTGGCTCTTGGAATATACCAAGATATCGTCGATGAATACCACCATGAACTCATCTAAGTACTGGTGGGAAATATTGTTCATCAAGCTTATAAATACTGCTGGCGCGTTGGTTAAACCAAACGGCATGACTAAAAACTCATAGTGCCCACACTTCGTCCAAAAAGCCGTCTTCGGGATGTCCTCTCTCCGTACCTTGATCTGATGATAACCGGATCTGAGATTGATCTTCGAGAATATACATGCACCACTAAGCTGATCAAATAAATCATCGATGCGCGACAGTGGATACTTGTTCTTTATCGTTACAGCACTTTACGCCCTGTAATCGATACACAAACATACCATCCCTAAAATTAATACACAAATGTACCGTCCCGTCCTTCTTCGGCACAAAAAGATAGGTACTCCCCATGGAGAAATATTAGCCGGACTGAAACTCTTGTTTAAGAGATCCTCTACTATGGACCTTCAACTCAACCAACTCTATCGGTGCTAGTCTGAAGACGAGAAAATAACCGGCTCGGCTCTTGGAGTCAACTTTATAGCAACTCAATATCTCTGTCATGTGGCAGACCTAGAAGATTCTCTAGAAACACATTCTCAAACTCTGATATAATACGGGGGTACATTGGTTCACCTTTTGCATTGTGTGCCCCTAAGGTAGATGGGCCCCATGCTCCTGGGTTCCCCGAAGAAACTCAAACTCAGGGCAATCTAGTGGTCTAAATATAGTGCAACCACGTCGATAATTCTAGCATCGCGTGGTAGTGGCTCAACCAACTCATGCTAGGACGATGTCATAGTCTATACTAAACCTCAAAATAAATTCTCCCGTTCTGTTTTCAACATCAATCCTCAAAAGAAAAAATTTCCTTGCCTAATGTATAATTTCTCTTCTCCTCAAAGTTTTTTCTAAAATTTTATTCCTCAAATCTTTTCTTTCCATTATTTATTGCTCCGGATCGCATAGTGCAATTATAATAATGGTATCACCCAAGCACAAACTAGAATTTCTGGTATCAGATCATCATCTTCTAGGTGAGAGCCTAAAATTTTCATCTCCTTTAGTCCATAATATCGTTCCTGGTATTGCCATCTTATACAACCACTAGTTTCCAACATCGGGCTTTGCATCTCCATAGATTATTCTAGGTCATGATCAACAATCTTTTTAGCTCCCAGTATTTCCAAGATCACTGCTATCTCAAGCACGGGTAGGGAACTACTGGGTCCAATTCTCTTGCTAGCCTTTCATATTAGTTCTAGAATCCAAAAAGAACCTATCATCCTACCCTACTGAGGGTAACAATCTTCTCAGAGATTATTGTACAAATCATGTCTTCTGCCGTCTAAACTACGATCTTCTTCTGAGGGAAACCATCAAGCACAAGCGTTCGCCTTCCCAAATAATAGGGGATGAGAAACAATGATAACGATACCGACAAAAATTGAACGAATACAAATTGGAAGTCCAAGGGCGATAATCACATACAAAGTGAGTTCTTAAAAATCGATTATGGATTAAGATTCTATCATAACATCTATTCCTAATTTGTAGGCTCGCTTGGCACAGTCAGGTGACCAAGACAATTTAAATCGGACCTGCATGGGCCACCACAAAAATATGTCATGCCCCAGTCCCAAAATACATAGGACCAGGAATACATGACACGCCAGCTACTCATTCGACCAGACTCTGGTCTGACTCGAATACGTATAAGCTGTATAATATAAAGGGCACAATCTAGATATCCCATAAATGTAAACCTCTATGTCTCAATCCATAATGAACAAAAATATACAAGAAAGAGCTGCATGTGCTAAAGTCGACCGCCCAATAACACACAAACTCGAATAGACTCGAGAAGAGATGAGTCTACAAAAACTATGCTACAACAGCAGATGAATAATCAATAAGAATAAAGTAACCATAATGCCGGTGGAAATGATATGAGTACCTGGTACAATGCCCGCAAGACGTGCAACTCCATCAGCAACTCCAATGCTCCGTAATCGTCAATGCTGCAAAACTGGCAGGGGACCAGGTCCTCAGAGGGACGTAACAAGGTACAAAAATACAGCATGCCAAGTATAACAGAAAGTACAAGTGCATCGACAGGGTAATCTATCATAACCAAACAAGTGAGACACAGTTTAAAGACAATGTTGAACGCGTGGGCTATCCAAAATAAAATCGTAGCTCCGGACACAGAAACACACGGGCCATACCGCATCTTCGGGCAAGGAGTCACACGGGTGATACAACTATACTAGATACAGGATCACTATAGATACAATACATATACATATATAAGCGCGTGCAGAGGAGCCCAAACGTCTAGTAACTATCTTCCTCTTTCCAAGCGGTCAACTGGTGCGCTGAACCTGAACCTCTATCTAACAGTCTCGTCATACAGAAATAACTCAATAGACTCAACAGTCGTGACCCTAAGGTCGTCCCAGTCTTCGATCATGATGTCAGTATCAGGATACAGGAATCTGGCACGATCACAGTGTATAAGTGTATCCTAGGGTGACGATATACTCAGGTACGTACATCAAGGTGTTACGACCATCTAACATTCATTACAAGATGTTACGACGAACGTCTGCATCCGGTTGTGATCCGGACGTGAAGTATCGATCGTAAACAAAGACGCGCACAATGTACAAAATAAAACAATAAAATATCTGTAGCTGAAATACAGGGTGGCAAGGTACACTTGCCTGCGTCCAGCTGCTGAAAACGAGGATCCGGTACAACGTCCAAGTTTGCGGGTCCCGTAGTACCTAGAGACGAGATACAAACTCAATCAATAGCTATCACGAGGCTGAAATAAGATGTGACACACGTCTAACATTGGCTACAATTTCAGTTACAACTCACCTAGACATGAAGCCAGAGGGTTGACTAAGATAGGTTACATTTAATACGATCTATCACAGTATACTATCATCAGACAATCCTCAATCTTATATCTCACCACGGTGTCTATCAGTATCTCAAGCCATGATTAATCCTCAGGTTTTACCCCGGTGTTCACAGACGTTAACATGTACATTTAATTATCATCCTCAAAATAAATAAATAATTTATTTATTAAACCCTCAATGATATACAACATTTGCCATTTCAAATTAAAACTACTACTCAATTAAGTTCATCATTATTCATCAAACGTCAATGAAGGGTTAGTGGTTCAATATTACACACTACTACACAACAATCACCTGCTCCTCAATTTCCATCAGTGTTTCATCATTAAAAATATTAGCTCTTAATATTAATCAATGCTTTGATAGCACAACGTCATTCTACGACAATATGCACCTCAAAAATATTCAATGTTCTTGATATCTCAACACCATTTCACAATAATTAATCCTTCTCCTCGATACTAATCAATATTTTAATATCACGACATCATTTCACAATGCTTAAACCTGCTCCTCAATAATAATTAATATTTTATCAATCCCCAGTGAGTGACTAAGGGTTTGATATTACACACTAGTTCACCATCAAATATCTGCTCCTCGATGTTCATCCATGTTCCAATATCAGAATCTTATTTCTCAATAATTTAAATCTGATCAACCACAATACTCAATTTGTATATTTTAATTAAAATACTCTAACATCTCAATGTCCAAATAGCCTAACCCAATATATATACATTACCTTAAATATTAACCTTGCATTTTCCACCCATGCATATAGTTCATAACCATTTCATGCATTCCCAACCCTAAACAAGGATCCATTTATTCTCATACCCTTACTCATGTATATCCATTTATTTCAATTTAAAACTTATGAAAATAAACCCTAAACTAAATCTAAATCATGAACCCTAAGTTATATGTAACAACACAAAATAATTAAACTAATCAAAACCATAATATACTACAAAAGGGAAAGGGGTGGGGAGTTTACCATGGTGGCGGCGTGTGGTGGCACCCGGGTGGTTGCCGGTCGGAGGGGGATGTGCTGGTGTGGGTGGTGATGGTGGTGGTTTCGGAGTAGGGTCGAGATGGGGAGGCCGGTGAGCAGGTGGCCGGGACAATGCTGGTGGGTGGTGATAGTGGTGGTGGTGCTAGAGATAGTAGTAATGGTGTGTGGAGGTGGCTGCTTGGCCAGATGGAGGTGGTGCAATGGTGTGTAGAGGTGGCTGCTTGGCCGAATGGAGGTGGTGCAATGGTGTATGGAGGTGGCTGCTTGGCCAGATGGAGGTGGTGCAATGGTGTGTGGAGGTGGCTGCTTGGCCGGATGGAGGGTAGCCGGTTCAGGAATTTCGGTCGGGTACAGATGGTTTTGAACTAATAAAAATGAGGTGAAGAGAAAGAAGAAGAAGAGAAGAAGAAGAAGGGGATTCAGTTTTGTATGTAGGAAGAGGGAGGAGAGAGGGGGTGGGGGTTTCTCTAGGCATGGAGATTAGGGCCTGTCTTGGGAAGAGGGAAGAAAGAGACATTATATAGGGGGTTGTGTGGAGGATGGGTGGTGAGGATTTGCCCAATTCAAATGTGTGGTTGAGATTCCATATGAAGAAAATAATTTCTTCATGCAAATGAGAGGGAGAGAGTGCTTGACCGGTCAAAGAAGAGGGTTGGCCTCTTCATTGGCCTTGACCAATGAGGGTATGCCACTGTTTGAATAAACAAAATGAGGAAGAAGAGGGTTTATACGAAACCTTTCTTTTTTGCTTACAAACAAGAAAAAGAGTATAATTAATTCTATACGAGGATGTTAAGTACAATAAAATAATTCTGGGGAAGTATTGCTATAGGAGTCTGATCTGCGGTCGATCACTTTGTCCTTTGGACCACACGATGATGAAGAAGTGCTGTAGAAGAAGAAGAAGCTTCAAAGGTTGCAAGGGGGATTAAATTCTCGTTGGCAAATTTGCCAACCAACAATCTCTGTTTGTGCTCTCTCTCTCTCTCTCTGATCTCTCCCTGTGCTTCTGTCTGATCCCTGATTAATCGTTCGATTACCCTGTCTCTGGTATCTGTTTGTGTAAGCCTCTGATTTTTCAAGAATTTGGATTTGGATTTTTTATAATTTTTTGTAATTTTCTGAGATTTTCTGTAATTAAAACCTAGGTATTATGGAAATAATATTTTATGGTGTAAAATAGAAAACCGGACATAGGGTAATTTTCTGTAAATTTATTGGACTCCGAAAACATTTTTAAAGCCCTAAAAACTATTAGATAAATAAACCAATTAAACCTTGAAATAAACCGGGTTTATTTAAAATAAACCAAACCAACTCAGACCCGGTTCAACTGAACCGAACCCAGCCTTATCGGGTCGGGTCAGATCTAAACCCGACCCGAAACCCGTAGACCCAAACCCGTATTTAAACAATAATGGGTCGGACCGGATTCATGTTGAACCCGGCCCGCGGACCCAAACTCGAAACCCAACCGAACCCTAATCCTATTTCGGGTCAGAATTACTATTTCGACCCGGCGGCGCGACTATTTAAATCGCCTTGAACTCCGTGTAGCCGCCGCCAGATCACCCTCTCTCTCTCATCTCGCCCATCGCCCGCAGCCAAGCCTCGACCATCCCCTCGCCGCCCTTGGCCAGCCTCCCTCGACTCCCTGCTCCGCTTCTGCTAGCCGCCTCCACGACCCCATCCGACCAGTCGACCGACCACCATCTCCACAACTCCTCTCCGCTGTCCCTCTCCAGCCGTCGACCACACCCCGCCTCGACCACCACCTCCACAACTCTACTCCGGCTGTGCCCTAGCCCTAGCCCCGCTCGACCACCTCCCTCCGCCCTAGACCTAGTCGCCCGACTCCGGCCGCCCAGCACAGCCTCCTCCCTGAGCGACGCCTTCCCTTCTCCTCCTCCCCAGGAGCTCCGTCGCGTAACCGACCCTGCTCCACCACCATCTCCGCCTCCCTCCCTCGAGCAGCGACCAGCCACAGCACCCCTCCGCCGGAATCCCTGCCTCCCCATCGCCTCCGGTGACGCCATCCCGAGCCGAGCGCCGCCCACCTCCGCCAAGATCAGCTCCTCCGCAGCCGTGCAGCACCGACGAGCTTCGGCCAGCAGCAAAGGAACCCTAGCCCTAGCCCTAACCCTAGAGCAACAGCCCGGACACGACAGCCCGGACACAGGACACAGCAGTGTCGAGACGATACGCGGACACAGGAAATTCTAATTTCACGGAGCCCTGTTCAGGTAACCCGTTCTCTCTCCTCGTTGCTCTGTTTCTCGTTCTGTCAGTTGTGACATGAAACCTGCGTGACCCTCTCGATGCCCGTGCAACTCACTCAGTGCATCGCGTCCTGTGGTGATCACAAACCGCGATCCAAAATCAGAAAAAATAACATCCCGTTTTACCCCAAAACTGAGTACGCCCCGCCAAACGGGATGACTTGGTTGCACGCAGTCTTTACCCAAACGTGAGCGCCATCGATACGGACGTACGAGAGTTTGTAGAAGTTGATTTGGATGTGCGTGCACACCGAAATTAACACGTACCCACCGACAATGTCCCATATCTGCCTGTTCTGGAACACGTTGTAACTTTGTGTACACACGTCGGATCGAAACAAAACTTACGCCATCGGACTCGTAGAAATACGCTGGTCCTGTGACCCAAGTTTGGTTCGATTCTGAGAACGTTAACGAAATCGCGTATCGTGGGCCCCACAGGCTCCACTTGACGGGCGATTTTGTGATCGGCTCATCGGAATCTAATTCTGGAAGTTTCGTTGGGTTCGTATCATCGTTCCTGACTTGTTGACACTAAGTTTGACGAATTTGGAGACCTTTGACCCTGACACATTTTTTGGTGCAAAGTGGCCCACATGTGGACCCCGCTTTGACCGAAAATGTCATTTTTGACCCTGTGTCCAAATTGGACTTAAGGACAGGCGTTTCTAGCTATTTGATATTTTCTGAGACTGTTGGTGATGTTTATTACAGCTTTTGGAGGAGTACCTGCAGGATCCACTGACAAGGGACAATTGTTGGTATTCGAACCCCAGGCAAGTATACCTTGCCAAACCCTGCAGTTTTGCTACTTATTTTCTTGACTTATTTATACATTGTCGTGCAAGATACCTTGCCAACTCTTGCACCTTATTTGCATGCTTCCCTTTTCAGTTGTTATTTTCTTGTCGTATATAGTTTCTTGATGCGCTTTTTCATATTAATTTATTCCTATTGCTTTAGTCTTATTTTCTAGTTTTACGTGCATGTACATTATTTGCTCTTTTCCATGGATCACTATTTGTTTCATAGTCATATTATGATGGTATATGTTTACTCTACGTTCCTTGAGTTGACTCGATTGATTTCTTTAGTTCCTAGATGATCGTTATTAGGCATTGACTATACTTGAGCATTCTCGATTGTGAGTACCCATTGTGCTACGATAGAGACTTGTTCATTTGACTACCTCATTCGTGAGCTCCCATTGGGCTGCGAAAGAGCCATACAATAGATTGGGAGTTCCCATTGGCCTACTTTCTATAGGACCGTTGTAGAAGCATGAAAAATACGCTGGGAGGATCTACGCAGCCTCTTGATGCAGAGCAGCGTAAACAGAGGCCTTCAGAGCCATCAAGCGTGCAACAGAGCTTTTTTTGCTAAAACATAGCATGAAGTATAAGCTCAAAGGACCATCCGCGTAAGTGCAGTACGTCCCGCTCCAGCGTAAGACAGAGTTCTTCATCGCCTCCATGGCGTAAAACTCAGCCGCTCTCAAAGCAGCATTAATGCGTACGAGGAACGCTTCGTTTTCCCCGAAATGAACCTGTCAAGTCACGCAGTGAACCTGGCCTCTGACTCCTGACAAAAAGTGCTACACGGCTACCCAAACGACGGTTGGAAATGATGGCAGACCCCTCGGGACGCGCCCACAGTATGATGGCAGATCTCGACATTTAATGCAGAGGATTTGGTTAAAATATCACCAAAGCGTCGGTTACCAAAGTCCCCCCTGCGTAAACCGCTCTTTCGCGTACAAGGGAATACGCTGCCTTGTTTTACACAGGCAAACATGAGCTGTTTTACGCTCCGCAATAGACAAACCGCCTGCCATGTCAAAAGCTATAATTCGTACAGGGCCCGAGGCACGTCTCTACGTCAAATTGCACAGAGCGGTGACAGTTTCCCTCAAGACACGTCTCTGCGACGGATGCACAGAAGGGCTGCAAACCTTCAAAATACGTCTCCGTATTTAATGCACAGGATGGTGGCAAATCTCTGTAAGAGATTTGATTACACCTTCGAAAGCCGTAATTCCGACGAAGACGTCCACATCAACACTCTGGCACGGTACACAGCGGCTTCTACGCCCATCCAGGATCTATGCTCATTCGGCTTCAAACGCCCACTCAGTCTCTACGACCATTCGGCTTCTATGCTTGTTCGGCTTCTATGCCCATTCGGCTTCTACGCCTGTTCGGCTTCTATGCCTATTTTGGCTTCTACGCCATGGGTGACAGTCATTTGGCTTCTACGCCAACCTCTTCTACACAAGGGATACCTACCTACGTGGCTTATACGCCATGATCTTCGCAGCATATATACGCGTTTTGTCCTCTTAGTTGGACAAGTGTCACATGCTCACTCAAAAGGTTATTTATGCGCAGGCATTGGTTATTTTAACCGTTGTGTAAAAGGGTGCTGTACTGTCCACTCCTCGGTTGTTATACCGACGGAGTGGTCACTGTCACCAAAACTCTATAAATAGAGACCCCTATCAATGGGGAACAAGGTTGACAATTTGGAAGATCGAACCAGGTCAGAGAATTGGTAAAAAAAGAAAAAGAGAGAGAGAGAGAGAGAGAGAGAGAGAGAGAGAGAGAGAAGGAGAAGGAGAGAAGAGTCCGGAGCTCAGACAAAGAGTAGGGGTCGACGGCTCTGGCACCGTGCATCCACCCTCCTTCGCAGCCTTCGAAGCTGCTACCCGTCTTCCACGGCACTTCTTCAACATCGTGTAGTCCAAGGGCTAAAGTGATCGACTGCAGATCAGACACCTATAGCAATTTATACCCAGATTAAATAAATTATACTCCCGCATCCTCGTATAGGATCGAATTGTACAAGTTTGTTTGTAAACCAAAGGGCACGGGTCTCGTATAAACCCTGTCATTGAAATACACTTTCATTCTTTCGTTTAATACCACAAACAAGATGGTGACTCTACTGGGGACGTCTTTCTCTTCTGACGAGGAAGTAATTGCTCAACACGATGCGGTATCCGTGGGATCCGTAAAGAAGACACTGGTCGTCCAATTCGACCAGTCTGCCTACGAAGACATGCTTCGGACTGGGGGTAGCTCTCACTCTCTCTCCGTCCGAGACAACAGGAAGCTGCGCAAAGTGTGGATGCCCAAGACATCCTCCGCCGTTCCTGTGGACTCTCCGATCTCTCCGATCTCTTCGACCAATGAGGTGGTAGCATCGCTCCCTCCGTGTCCCGTACATAAAATTCAGTCTCCCGCTACACACGGTACAGACAAAACTTCGGGCAAAGCCTCAGCGCTAACCCAGGAGTATCCACTGCGCTTTACGCGCAGAAATCAGTCTTCCGCTACGCGCGGTACAAACAAAACTTTGGGCAAAGCCTCAGCGCTGACCCAGGAGTACCCACTGCGCTTTACGCGCAAAAATTAGTCTCCCGCTACACGCGGTACAGACAAAACTTCGGGCAAAGCCTCAGCGCTAACCCAGAAGTACCCGCTGCGCTCTACGCGTAGGAACCAGTCTCCCGCTACGTGCGGTACAGACCAAACTTCTGGTGATGCCTCAGCGCCAGGACAGACAACATCTGACCTCTACGAGGAACCAGATGAACGCCGTGATTTTCGCGAAGGGAAGCAGGCAGCGGAATACTCGACTCCTCGGTCGTTACGCCAGCGAAGGAGCAATCTGCCTACCCTCCGGATTACGCGGGAAGCCGACGGCCAGCTGAGGACCTCTTCAGCCTTACGTCACTCTGAGCGAATCTCCAATTTACGCCGGGCAAAGTCCAACGACGTAAAACAAGCTCAAGTTGCTACTCCCCCTGACCTGCGCAAATACTTAATCCAGAAGCGTAAGGAGAGGGGACCTTCCAACATGTCTATTATGCCCCCTAGCGAGCAATGTTGTAATAGTCATAAAATTATGATTGACCATTGCTGTTCTAAGGCAAAACGGCCAATTTTTGACCGATTGAGCTACTCTCAGTCTTTCCCGAAAGAAGAGCCCGCGTATGCGTCCGTGAACATGGCTTCTCACATACCTAGAGGATGGTCGAGCTCAAAACATTATCCTGCAGGGCCTCCGAGCCGAAGAAGATTCGAAGACCTCCTCAGGAACACTGAAGCTGGGGTTTTCCAAAACACCCGTGCAAGGTCACAGCAACCGGCTTCATACTCATCTGATTCCGACACTAGGGGTCGCCAATCTCCCAGATCAGATGCTGAGAGTATAGAGTCGACTTCTGCAGCGACCTATACTTATCCTTCGAGGACGCCCAGGGAAATGGGAGTCTATGCCATTGAAGACGAACGCGAGGAAGCTTCGCCATCAGGAAACGTGGAATAACGCATCACTATGCTGGAAACATCTCTGGGACAAATGCAATCCACGATGGAGAACATGCACCGGATGATGCTAGCTCAGCACGCCACTGCCGTGGCTCAAGCATCGGTCCCGCCAACTCAGATACGTGTGGGGATGGACTTACCACCATCCAACCCAGGCCAAGAGCCTGCGCTAGATCAAGAGTCAGCAGTTCCTCCGCTTCCTCACTCAGGGAATGCCTTACCTCCCGCTGGAGTTACGATACAACCAACTCCGCACCACTCCGTAGCCCCACTTTCGACCGAAAATTCGATACAGGCAGTACGGGAATTGAAAGCCCAGTTCGACGCCTTGAAGCACAAAGATCAGCTCAAGAAACTGGGAATCAACCAACCCTACCCAGCTATCTGGGAAGAAGTCCCTTTTCCTCCGAAGTACAAGCCCCAGACTATGGCTCTATTTCATGCAAAACATGGGCTACGACTTAAAGCGGAAGCCAGGCCTCAACTATGGAAGAGGCAGACGAACGCCGTCGTACGGCAACACCCGCTATCAACAGACCCATTTCGGATTAGGATATGCCACCGCCCTTGCGACTTCTAAGTCATACGAGGACATCTCTTCCTCCTCCCAGAACGTCTCGTTGCCCCCCGACTCACCTGATGCTCTCGAACAAACACTATCAGTAAATATGGTGGTGACAGATCCCTCAGGAGCAGATGAGCAGGATTCGGAGCCGTTTGAGAATGACTCTTGGGCTCAGCAAATGGATACACAGTGGGAATTCTGCTTCGAGCAAAGAGAACCTCCCACCAAAGACGAAGTTATCCAGATCGATGTTGGGGGTGAACTTTCGCCGAAGCCAATATTTATCAGTAACAACCTTCCCCCAGCTGAAAGGGAAGAAGTTATACAGCTGATAAAGGAATACATCGACGTCTTTGCATGGAATTATGAGGATATGCCAGGCCTGGACCCGAAAGTAGCTACTCACAAGCTCAATATATTGACCGATTCGAAGCCAGTAAAGCAGCACCAACGCCGGTTCCGCCCAGATATGATGGACGCCATCGAAGCTGAAGTCAAAAAGTTGATAGCCTGCGGTTTCATCCAGGAAGAACAATATCTCGACTGGGTCACCAATGTTGTCCCAGTCATAAAGAAAAATGGAAAGGTACGTATCTGCATCGATTACCGAGATCTGAATACGGCCTGCCCCAAGGATGAATTCCCTCTTCCCATCACGGACATCATGATCGACAACACCTGCGGCTTTGAATGCATGTCTTTCATGGACGAGTTCTCAGGGTACAATCAGATCAAGATGCATCCTGAAGACGAAAAGCACACCGCCTTCCGGACACCATTGGGAGTATATTGCTACACGGTCATGCCCTTCGGATTGAAGAACGTCGGGGCTACATACCAACGAGCTATGAGTAACATATTCCACGAGCATTTACGCAAAATAGTGGAATGTTACGTGGACGACATAGCCGTCAAGAGCCGCCTCAAAGGTGATCACATTCAAGACCTGAGGACGGTATTCGAGTTAATGCACCAACATCAACTCAAGATGAACCCTACGAAGTCCTTTCTGGGTGTATCTAGTGGCAAATTCCTGGGATTTGTCATTACCGCCAAAGACATCCAAGTGGACCCTGATAAATATGCAGATGCCCTACGTTGCAATTGATAGAGGAAGGGAATGGAAAGTATAAGCAACCTAAGGTAATTTTCTCACTGGCCAAAGAGGATAAAGGGAGACTTTGTAAGTGGATTCAGGGGCTAAATTTTTTAGACGGGTACATGTCGAATCTGAAAAGATATGTCAACCCAAAAGAGAACAAACTGACGGGTATGAAGAGCTATGACTGTCACGTATTCTAGGCCTTGGATCAACTACTCAAATGCTCCTGAAGATAGGAAGGCATTCTGGTTTGCCCACTTCAAGATAAAAAAATATATTTACTTTTAATGTCAATAATTATTTATGCATATTATATAAATCTCTATTTTACTTATTATAGAAAACCTATTTTTATCTACCACACCGGGCTTAGCAGATCGAGGAGCAGTTTCCTGCCATCGTATCCAAGCTGATCCGTGATGCGATCAATGACCAGAAGGATCGTGATCGCTGCAGAAAATGATCTACGGTTAGATCACGCCTGAGCAGTGGACTGCGATGAAGGCAAGATTCGATGAACCCAGGTACAAGAAAAGGTCAGAGAAGGCGTAGGAGGCTAGGTCGAAGGCAGAAAAATGGTGTGGTGGCTCAATTCCTATGACAGAATATTTTTGTCATCTGGTATATATTCTATTGAATATATATTATTTTAATAAAAATAGGATAAGATATTTAATTTTAATAAAAAATAATATAATTTTTAACAGGTACAGATGGGTGACGATGCCAACATGGTGATTGTCTTCCTGGCCACCCATCGGAAGGGCGGAAAGCTTATCGATGACAAGGCCACCCAGACCTATGTACGTTTTACTACCCTTTGTTATTTTAAATATAACTTAAAAAATATACAAATAGATATTTATATAGTTAGTAATAAGTATCTTAGACGTTAGCAACCACTTTTTTAGGACGAGTATCTTCAACTACGTGAGCGGGCGACTGCTAGTGCACCTGCAGAGGGACGGGCTGGTACTTCCTCATCATTGGTGGTCTTCAGAGGGGTACATACTACGGTACGAGATCTTAAGATGCCTTTGTTGCAACGCAGTCATCTAGGGCCCCCTATGTCAATGTGCATTCCTCGCAGCCTTCACAGGCGTCGGCACGAGCCCAGGAGATCGTTGACCATCAGATTTCTGACATACATGAAGGGTTGCTACGGAAGATTATAGAGCAGCCCCAGTCTGTACCATAGATGGACGATGCAACGATCAATGCACGTTTTGATACGCTCGAGCATACCCTTTTGGAGATCAGGACTTTGAGCCAGACGACAGAGCACAGCCTTATGGAGCTCAGGACTATAAGCTAGACGACAGAGCGCATCTTGGCAACTCTGGCCGCATCTACGGAGCGCAGACAGACGGAGCTGGAGGGGTCGCATACGCCTAAGAGCGACTCACTTACGAGGATACATGCGACACATGATTTGTTGAGTCGGTCGATGGCAGAGAACACTTTGAAGGTAGTATATGTCATAGATTTATATAATGCTCGACTGCTAGCATTAGAGCAGATAAGTCCTCCTGGTCTGCCGATATCGACATCGACTCCATCAATTCCACTGCCGACTCTATCGGGATCGGTGAATCTTTCACAAAAGCAGTATGGCTTTCTCTTATCCCAGATGCGCGGCAGTGCTCCTCCTTTTCCTGATCTGCAGTAGTTCTTATTAGGACATTTTTAGTATGTTTATGTGTATTGGCCCATTCTTAGGTTGTTGAGGTATTTATTTCATACCTTTTACCACATTATTTGGATGAAACAGATGTGACATTATTTTAGATTTATTTATTTATTTGTTGGGACATTCTTGCGTGTTTGGATATTCTTGACGTGTTTGTGTATGTGTCGGTGTTGAGTGATCTACCAAAGGGGTCGACGAACCCAACGAATTCAACGAAGGGTTGCTCTGGGTCTATTTATATAAAATATGAATTTCTAACTGCAGGCGGACTTTTGTTGGAAAATAATTTTTGAAACAGTATGCTTTTTTCTAGTTTTTTTTAAATTTAGCGACGTTCTACGACATTTATTGATGTGATAGTATGTCGCTAAAATGTGTCAAAATATTACTGACTAGTAGCAGCGACGTAGCTAACCTGTGTCAAAATATTGCTACACGTCGCTAAATAGCTGATATGGCAATTTCTGCCAAGTCAGCTATATTGTAGCAAAATGTCGCTGGTAATTTCGTTGATTTATCGATGTTATATACAACATAACTGATGTACCGACGTCGAGTCACTGGACATCGCTAATAATAAAATAATCGACAATGTGAACGCGTCGCAAATATAGCTCGCTATAGCGATGAATGGCGATATTTTGTTGTCAGCGACCATGGATTATGTGACAACCCAAAAATGTCGCTAATTAATTTTGTCGACAATTTTGTACCTATTAGCGACATTTTCCATTACCCTGATTATTGCTATTTTTTATATATTTATTGCCTTATTTTCTTGTTGGTTTTATTCGTCCATCCTTGAGCCTTCATTTCTAGAACTTGTTGCGGTTGGCCTGACCAAACCGAGATTATTTCTAGATTACCTGTGACTGACCCTATGTGTCACATCCCAATCCCGAAAAGGCCGATCGTCCTCGCTTGGTCCTTACGGAACTGATCGTCCTCGCTTGGGCGCGATGTCGTGCAAGCCTAAGTTGCGCTTGCACAAGACATAGTACCTGTACAAGATATAAGTTAGACAAAAATATACATATATACAAGCAAAAAATATAAAATACAGAGAACCAAAGTTGACAATATTTGATACGAACACAAAATATTTTCTTTATTCAATACTTGAAGATTGGATTACAAATTACTTGCTTGGCTGATTACAAAAATATACCATAGATGGCTACAATACTTGAAAACCCAAAACCAGCAACAACACCCATACATCATATCCTTTTAGTATGACCAAAATCAAAACACCTAGCAGAAGAAGATCTTTCACACATGAGAGGAAAGCTTTCGGAAGAAGCACGAGCACGATCCCACTTGAGGGGATGCGCTCCTAAAGCTTCAAAATTATAGCCAAACTCTCGCCACCAAAACTTGGAGATTTGTCCACAAACGTGGATCAATACTACAACATGTACTAGTGAGCGACCATGGCCAAACTAACCTAGAAATCCACACTAAGTAAATATGTGAAGCTATCATTACTATTATGTCATCTTTCTAGTTGTCTAGTTTATTTTTAATAATTCATGCAAAGGAACATAAACAATAGATAGGCTATGCATATGATAAATCTTACCCACGGCTGAGCAGTTATTCCTTCAGCTGACACACAAGTTAGTAACAATATGCATATATGTATAAACTCATATATCTATCATTGCATCAAAATGTTAGGCTTGCAAGAAGGAAAAATCTAGCATGCGACCTAACTACATGATGGTTCCCGAGTATTGGATCCTCAGGATCAACAAGTAGAACTTCATGTCCAAGCTTGCTAATGACTTATTACCCTTCTATTAAATCAAGGACTTCATGTCTCAGGGTATTCAGATCTCTCCCAGGCCGAACGATCCCTAGTGCCCCAGGAACCGCACGAGAGATAAACCTTGTGCACAAGTTGTTAGACCAATACAAAAATGCAAGTTTCTATCGGATAAAATACTATCATGCAACGATGAACGATGAACAAGCAAGTATATCTCTTTTTCTCGCTTCAAGATCAAGTCAGGAGGTTTCTAGCAGTGTTTCTCAATATGCAGTAAACAACTAGGGGCAGGTAAGCATTTATGATGAAACTAGTAAAGTAGCAGTTCTATACTTGAAGCATGAAATAATATTTCTTTTTAGCTTATCTTGTTAGTGAAGCAACATAATCTTTAGTTAACTAGATATTCTTTATTAAAGTGTGAAGATAAAAGGATTAATCGTAGGGCCAAAGCCACTCACCGAATGAATCAGCACGAGAGATGAAAAAGCCTTACACAATGATCACTCGTAGTTATTCGTCCTGAAATTGCAACAACACTTGGTTAGTATCCTTCGATCTTATTCTCTTACGATTCAAAATGAATGCGCAAGCGAAAAAAATGAATCATGAAAACTAAGTCATCGAAAGCAAGACAAAACACAAATTAACACAAAACCAAGCAGCAAAACAACCAATGAAAACTCTTGGACTTATTTCAATAGAACCCGTTCTATCTGTTTGAAGTGTTCATCGCATTTCATCCGTGATTGATTTGGTGGTAAGGTTTTTCCGAGACTCGATTCTCAACCGAGTCAAAGTTACAAGTGTTCCATTAATAAACCGCTAGAAGCGAGACATTACATAATACCCCACTGAGTAAAAGTTTTGTCCTCGATACTTAAAAGATCAAGGAGTAGAGAATCAAGGCATAAAAAGGTCAAAGGAATCAGACTCACCAACATCGTGTCTTCTCGTATCACGCTCAATATTCAGCTGATACACTCTAGGCCTGCCCGTCTGATCAGTCTATCTATTGGCTAGACCTAGCGTGGGACTTTGTTCCTGACCACGTCCAACATTCTTGTTGCGGTGTGGGGGCATAACCCTCTTGTTCTGGCAGTGGAAAGCACGATGTCCCTTTTGTCCATAGTGGAAGTATTCGCCTTTGGCAAAATGACAAAAGTTTTTGGTGTAGCCCATTTTTCCACAATAACTGCATTCAATCCTACTATTCTGCTCATTGTCGGCCTTCTTCTCAGTATCGGCCTTTCTTCCTCCGTCTTGGTACCTTTTGGTAGGAGGGTTTTGAGCAGTCAACATCTTCTCGGGGGCACTTTGTGGTGTGAACTACTCATTCTGCACTGCTGCCTTAAAGGCCTTAACATATGATGTACACTCTCTATTCATAACATCTTTTCTGAGATCGTCATTTAGGCCTCTAATGAACTGATGCGTATGGGCCCTCTCATTTGGAATCAATGAACTAGCGAACTTAGCAAGCTTGGAGAATTTTGACTAGTAGTCTTCGACCGAATGCTCCTTTGCTTAAGTTTGGTGAACTCATCTTTCTTTCTCTGTCTGACGGACGAATGGAGATATTATTCCAAGAATGCATCCTTGAATATTCCCCAAGTGATCTTGAGGTCCTGATGCCTTATGGCAAGATCCAGCTTCTTGATCTCCCATCAATCGTGTGTCCTTGACCTCAGCTGCATGACAACATATGCCACCCTCTTATTCATAGGTATCCCAGCAAGTTCGAATAAGTCCTCCAACTTGGCGACCCAATCTATTACCTTATCCGGCGCGGTCTTGCCTTCGAACTCAGGAGGGTTCAACTTCAAAAACTCTGCACCCTTAAAGGTAGATTTTGTCACGCCCCGGTCTTCCGTAAGCCCGATAGTCCCCGCTGAACGTGAATCACCACGTTACAGCTCTCTCACGGGACAATCGTTCTCATCGGGACGTGATGCCATGCAAGCCTAAGATGCGCTTGCACAAGACCAAAGCGTTGAACAAGGGCAAGTAAGCTATTCAATACTGAAGCAGCGGCACACATATTGCAGAAAAGTAAAGAACACAATGGCACAAGACAAACAAGCTCTTTTATTGATAATCGAAAATATTACAAGCGGCGCATGGCTGAGGTTATAATTCGCTCAAGTACTCTATCTCTCGATTACAATGACACCGTTCCATACATTATGTCCCTCTATACAAAAGCAGCTCAAAGCAGGCACATCTCGATGCGGCTCAAGGCATCGACTCCAGATTTTTGGTTCCTTGAGATGAGACACGGCTATCGCTTCCTCGGACGATCAGGCACCAGAGAACAAGCAAATTATTGGTGGGTCAGCACTTTATGCAAGTACTAGTGAGATAAAACAACTGAACAGAAGCTACACCCCCTGAAACCCACACTAAGTAATCATGTGGCAAAATATTGCATTACTAGTGATCTTGCTAGTTTTACTTAAGTTTATTTCGTGCAGTTCAGAATTATTAGTCAGGTTACATCTTTTGAAAACATAACTTTGAAACAGTTTGCATATTCAAACTCATAGCATACGAATCGGGACAGTGCTCTATCGTGCAGTGCGCAGCATGTATTGTGCAACATAATCTAACTAGTTTGGGGCAAAGCTTATAGCAGACTGAACATATCGAATCAAGGAAAACATATCAAGTAGAATATCATATCACAGGCACACAAAAGAACTAGCTTATATGAATTCGGTCTCCGAGAAACTCAGGATCGGTAGCGAAAATCCAGCTAACCAATGACTCACATTCTGATACTATTAGCAGCTGTGACCGAGGTTCAGCTATACACTAATAGTTATTGTCTGACCGATGCAATGCATGAAACACTAACAGATAGTCTCTACGATGTAGACAAAATGAACAAACAGACTTATGCATAAACTCATTGCATTTCTTACCCACAGTCGAACGGTTATCCCTGCAGCAGACACACAAGTTAGCCACAATTTGCATATTCATAACTTATATATCAATCTCTGGTGTCATCATTCGATAGGTAAGCAAGAAGGTAAACCTAGCATGCGCCCTATCTATATGACGGTCCATGGGTTGCCCCATGATTAGCAGCAGTTGCCCAAGGTTCAGCTCTGTACTAGCACGCATGGGTGTCGGCAGCTGTGACTCATGGTTCAGCTCTTCACCAACACACCCGAGTACTAGCAGCTGTGACATCATAGGTTCCACACAACACTAATAGACATATCGCCCCACTAGACCCTTGTGAGCCGTACACCTCAGGGCGATCCAAAAATCTCTTCCGGACCGAGCGGTTCCCAGTGCCCGAGGAACCGTTCGAGAGACAAGACCTTGTGCACAAGTTGTCCGATACCAATGCAATGACATTAATACATAGTGTAAGCAAAACAATGATCAAGCAAAACATATGCGGTCTAGCGAAACACATCTTATCGAAATAAAGCACATCTTTCACATTACTAATAGCACACCCCACTAAACCCTTGCGAGCCGTATTCTCAGGGCATACTATTAGTCACTGCATTCACACATTTCACTTATAGCAGTTCGATATAGTAAACAGACAAGCAAAATATATCAAGGCAAGCATGATTGATTTCATATTTAACATGCAAAAGCTATCTCTTTCTTAGCATATTCAAAGGGACATATTCGAGCCATTCATTTACTTATCTTTCTTAGCATAGCAAAGGTTCGTTGATAGCTGTGTCGGTGTTTCTAAGCATGCAACATTTCTATCTTTCTCTTTAGCATGGCAATGGTTCTATCTTATTTCTGACAAGTATTCATATTCTCTTAGTTAGGCAGCAGATTCGTTTCGATGACAAGCTATGTGAGTTTTCTTATTAGCATACTGAGTCGGTTCTATCATTCTTCTTATCAAACAATCTTCTTAAGCAAACAAGCATTCAAAAACTTATATTCATTATTAAGTCATGCAAGAATTAGAGAATGCAGTTCTGCCCACTCACATTGATTAATCGGTCGGGAACCCTCCGAGAAGACTTTCGTTCGAGCAAGCAAGGCGATATCACTTGTACATAGTGCCGACGCGGAGCGGGGCACTACATACTTACCCACCAACAAAGTGTTTCGTCCTCGAAACTCAAGGAGAAACTCATACGAAAACATAGAGCAGTGATAATCCTCATCCCTTACCTTCCTTAATCAAAACACAGCAATCCAGAAATCACAGATCACATCTCAAGCAATGAAAAGAATTCCAGAAAACTTTTGTGCGCATCTTTGAGAATATCTATGGACTTATTGTATGAAATGTTTATTGCAGCACAGCACAACTCAGAGTCGGAGGCAACGGAATAGGCAAAGAATCGAGTCGCTCTGATACCATTATGTTACGCCCCGGTCTTCCGCAAGCCCGATAGTCCCCGCTGAACGTGAATCACCACGTTATAGCTCTCCCACGGGACAATCGTTCTCATCGGGACATGATGCTGTGCAAGCCTAAGATGCGCTTGCACAAGGCCAAAGCGTTGAACAAGGGCAAGTAAGCTATTCAATACTGAAGCAGCGGCACACATATTGCAGAAAAGTAAAGAACACAATGGCACAAGACAAACAAGCTCTTTTATTGATAATTGAAAACATTACAAGCGGCGCATGGCCAAGGTTATAATTCGCTCAAGCACTCTATCTCTCGATTACAATGACACCATTCCATACATTATGTCCCTTTATACAAAAGCAGCTCAAAGCAGGCACATCTCGATGCGGCTCAAGGCATCGACTCCAGATTTTCGGTTCCTTGGGATGAGGCATGGCTATCGCTTTCTAGGACGATCAGGCACCTGAGAACAAGCAAACTATTGGTAGGTCAGCACTTTATGCAAGTACTGGTGAGATAAAATAACTTAACAGAAGCTACACCCCCTGAAACCCATACTAAGTAATCATGTGGCAAAACATTGTATTACTAGTGATCTTGCTAGTTTTACTTAAGTTCATTTCATGCAGTTTAGAACTATTAGTCAAGTTACATCTTTTAAAAACATAACTTTGAAACAGTTTGCATATTCAAACTCATAGCATACGAATCGGGACAGTGCTCTATCGTGCAGTGCGCAGCATGTATTGTGCAACATAATCTAACTCGTTTGGGGCAAAGCTTATAGCAGACTGAATATATCGAATCAAGACAAACATATCAAGTAGACTATCATATCACAGGCACACAAAAAAACTAGCTTATATGAATTCGGCCCCCGAGAAACTCAGGATCGATAACGGAAATCCAGCTAACCAATGACTTACATTCTGATACTATTAGCAGCTGTGACCAAGGTTCAGCTCTGCACTAATAGTCATTGTCTGACCGATGCAATGCATAAAACACTAACAGATGGTCTCTACGATGCAGACAAAATGAACAAATAGGCTTATGCATAAACTTATTGTATTTCTTACCCACAGCCGAACGGTTATCCCTGCAGCAGACACACAAGTTAGCCATAATTTGCATATTCATAACTTATGTATCAAAATCTGGTGTCATCATTCGATAGGTATGCAAGAAGGTAAACCTAGCATGCGCCCTATCTATATGACGGTCCATGGGTTGCCCCATGATTAGCAGCAGTTGCCCAAGGTTCAGCTCTGCACTAGCATGCATGGGTGTCGGCAGCTGTGACTCATGGTTCAGCTCTTCACCAACACACCCGAGTACTAGCAGCTGTGACATCATGGGTTCCACACAACACTAATAGACATATCGCCCCACTAGACCCTTGCGAGCCGTACACCTCAGGGCGATCCAAAAATCTTTTTCGGATCGAGCGGTTCCCAGTGCCCCAGGAACCGTTCGAGAGACAAGACCTTGTGCACAAGTTGTCCGAGACCAATGCAATGACATAAACATATAGTGCAAGCAAAACAATAATCAAGCAAAACATATGCGGTCTAGCGAAACACATTTATCGAAACGAAGCACATCTTTCACATTACTAATAGCACACCCCACTAGACCCTTACGAGCCGTATCCTCAGGGCATACTATTAGTCACTGCATTCACATATTTCACTTATAGCAGTTCGATATTGCAAACAGACAAGCGAAACATATCAAGGCAACACGATTGATTTCATATTTAACATACAAAAGCTATCTCTTTCTTAGCATATTCAAAGGGACATATTCGAGCCATTCATTTACTTATCTTTCTTAGCATAGCAAAGGTTCGTTGATAGATGTGTCGGTGTTTCTAAGCATGCAATATTTCTATCTTTCTCTTTAGCATGGCAATGGTTCTATCTCATTTTTGACAAGCATTCATATTCTCTTAGTTAGGCAGCAGATTCGTTTCGATGATAAGCTATGTGAGTTTTCTTATTAGCATACTGAGTCGGTTCTATCATTCTTCTTATCAAATAATCTTCTTAAGCAAATAAGCATTCAAAAACTTAGATTCATTATTAAGTCGTGCAAGAATCAGAGAATGCAGTTCTGCCCACTCACATTGATCAATCGGTCGAGAACTCTCCGAGAAGACTTCCGTTCGAGCAAGCAAGGCGATATCACTTGTACATAGTGCCGACGCGGAGCAGGGCACTATAGATTTCCTGGATGCCTACGGAGGTTCATCAGCTTATGCTAGTCCTGTTTCTCAAGGCACGGGCACGGCTGCCACAGGTGTCGCGCCGGTTTTCGATGCACTGCTATTGGCGACCAAGGTTGTCACTATCTGAGTCAAAGAGTCTAACTGCTTTTGTTATGCTATGACTCGAGCATCATCCTGTTTCTATTGAGAATCAAATCGTTCATGTTGGGCATTGAATCGTTCTTATTGATTTTCAAATATGCTAATTAGTCTATCAATTTGGTCATCGCTCACGCCCGTTGCGTGCGATGTCCCTGGATTACTCGCTTTCAGCATCTTGCTACAAAAGAAGGTATCTTACATAAGTCTCATCATATATTATGGACTTATTATATGGGTCATTGGATTTTTATGCTCTTCAAGATTGGGACATATAACACCTTCGATTTAATTATATAGATTCGTAACCATTTTTGAAATTTGCAACTTTTTGAAATCGCTTGAAAACTTATATCATTTTTTAAAACGATATTTGAAGAGGCCAAGAACGTAAAGTCGTGCTTTGATACCACCTTGTCCTATCCCGATCCCGTAAGGGCCGATCGTCCTCGCTTGGTCCTTACGAAACCGATCGTCCTCCCTTGGGCGCGATGTCGTGCGAGCCAAAGTTGCGCTTGCACAAGGCATAGTACCTGCACAAGATACAAGTTAGATAAAAATATACATATATGCAAGCACGGAATATAAAATATAGAGAACCAAAGTTGAACACATTTGATAGGAACACAAAATACTTTCTTTATTGAATACTTGAAGATTGGATTACAAAGTACTTGCTTGGTTGATTACAAAAATATGCCATAGATGGCTACAACACTTGAAAACCCAAAATTATCCACAACGCCCATACATTATATCCTTTTAGTAGGACCAAAATCAAAATACCTAGCAGAAGAAGAGCTTGCACACAGGAGAGAAAAGCTTTCGGAAGCAGCACGAGCACGATTTTGCTTGAGGTAATGCCCTCCTAAAGCTTCAAAATGCTAGTCAAACTCTCGCTACCAGAACCTAGAGATTTGCCTACAAACGTGGGTCAGTACTATAACATGTACTAGTGAGCGACCGTGGCCAAACTCACCTAGAAATCTATACTAAGTAAACATGTGAAGCTAGCATTACTATTATATAATCTTTCTAGTTGTCTAGTTTCTTTTTAACAAATCATGCAAAGGAACATAAACGATAGATGGACTACGAATATGATAAATCTTACCCACGATCAAGCAGTTATCCCTACAGCAGGCACACAAGTTAGCAACAATATGCATATATGTATAAACTCATATATTTATCATTACATCAAAATATTAGGCTTGCAAGAAGGAAAAAGCTAGCATACGACCTAACTACATGATGGTCCCCGAGTGTTGGATCCCCGGGATCAACAAATGGAACTTTATGCCCAAGCTTGCTAATGACTTATTACCCTTCTCGTAAATTAAGGACTTAATGCCTCAGGGTATCCAGATCTCTCCTAGGCCGAACGATCCCTAGTGACCCAGGAACCGCTCGAGAGATAAACCTTGTGCACAAGTTGTCAGACCAATGCATGAACGCAAGTTCCTATTAAATAAAATACTATCATGCAACTGATGAACAATGAACAAGCAAGTCTATCTCTTTTCTCATTTCAAGATCAAGTCAGGATATTTTCAGCAATGTTTCTCAATATGCAGAAAACAACTAGGGGCAGGTAAGTATTCATGATAAAACTAGTAAAGTAGCAGTTCTATACTTGAAGCATGCAATAATATTTCTTTTTAGCTTATCTTGTTAGTGAGGCAACATAATCTTTAGTGAACTAGAGATTCTTTATTAAGGCATGAAGATAAAAGGATTCATCGTAGGGCCGAAGCCACTCACCGAATGAATCAGCACGAGAGATAGGGAAGCCTTACACAACGATCACTCCTTGGTTATGCATCCTAAAATTACAACAACACTTGGTTAGCATCATTCGATCTCATTCTCTTACGATTCAAAATGAATGCGCAAGCAAAAAAAGTGAATCATGAAAATTAAGTCATCGAAAGTAAGACAAAACACAAAGCAACACAAAATCCAGCAGCAAAACAACCAACGAAAACTCTTGGACTCATTTTAGTAGAAGCTGTTCCATCAGTTTGAAGGGTTCATTGTATTTCGTCCATGAATGATTTGGCAGTAAGGTTTCCCCGAGACTCGATTCTCAACCGAGTCAAAGTTACAAGTGTTCTATTAATAAACTACTAGAAGTGGGTATTACACTATAAAACTTCCATACCTGGCTTGGAGGATGTGCTTCAATTCCTGATCATATTGGAAATTGTGTGGGAAGGTACTATCGTGTACATCTTTTCTTATTGTAAACTTCAGGATTATCATGAGTATTATGACTTTTTGCTCCTACTTGATTTTCATGTTTATCATTCTTGCTACTTATTTCATTGTGGTTGTCTGTGAATATGATATCATGTTTAGGCTATAGATTGGATTATATTCTAGGATATCCAACATGACTAAAAGCCGTGACCGCCGCGTCATTCTATACCTTATATAGAGTAGTTGGCCATGTCTGTCCACGTATTTATCCAGTATTTTGGGAGCGTGGCATGACTTTCTCCTTTCCACTTCACTTCCATTCATCTTCCTCAAGCTTGGAGCTTCGCCTTGAGGCCTAGAGTGTGATTTTGGAATCTCTCTTGGTGGTGGAATGGAAGATTAGGCTTGGAGCTTGTTATAGGCAAGTACATCTTGTCATTGATTAAATTAAAAATTTTGGATTTCTTTTATTTTTAGTTTTTATTAAATATTATTGCGTACTAATGTTCCTTGCATGATTCTATACATCTTTAGTATTTGGTATTTTTTGTTTTGATGAATAGTTTAGAGTAGATCTAAGTTTTAAAATGGGGCCTTAGAAAATTTCGTGGATTTGATCTCTTAGAACTTAAAATTTCTGAAATATAATTACACCATATTGTAGGGAATGTAATTTTATGTAATTTTGGCTTTGAAACATTGAATTTTGAGTTAAAATAATATTTTTATGACTAAAACAAGTTTTAGAACTTTTATTTTTGTTGTTTTCGGGAAGAACCTATTTTGTGCATTTATGAAAGCCAAAAAGTGTGCTGGTATAAAAAGTGTGTGGGCACATTTTCAGCAAAAAGTGCACGAACACAACAAAATGTGTGCAGGCTACTTTTCAGGAAAAAGTGCGCAAGCTACTTTCAAGTAAAAAGTGCGCGGGCATACTTTCGGCCAAAAAGTGCACGGGCATACTTTCGACCAAAAAGTGCACGGGGATACTTTTCAGAAAAAAGTGCACAGAGACCCCTGTCTTGCGTACTTTTTACACAGACCCTTCTCTGTGTAAAAGTACGCAGAGACCCCTGTCTTGTGTACTTTTTACATAGAGATCCTTCATTTTGTGTAAATGTACGTAGAGACCCCTGTCTTGCATACTTTTTACACAAAGAACCTTCCTTTTGTGTAAAAGTGCACATAGACCCCTATTTTGCATACTTTTAGACAAAAAAACTCTTTATTTACACCAAAAAGTGTGCATTCATTATTTTAAATTCAAAAGGTGTTTGTTTGGACCCAGAATTCAAAAGTGTACATTCATGTTTTTAAGCCATTATGTGTATAAAGTATTTTGGATCATTTTATGCACATAATCTATTTTTGAAATTTTGCATAGAAAACCCTACTTATACGCATTTTACACAAAACTTTATTTTTTGGCGCAAAACAGCACATAGATTCCCTATTTTGCGTGAAAAGTGCACAAAATGACTATTTTTGTCTGTTTATGCCTATTTTGATCGTTTTATCCATTTTTTTGTATTTTCTTCGACTGTAATAATTCCTTAGCATTACTTAGTGACCTTGTATAGTACGGAGAGCTTATACACCCTATATACTTTGTTACAAGTGCATGACATTCACCGACTTCATAATATTACATTATTTTTTTGTTAGTGGCTTGTCTTAGCGTACTCATGACTCTATATTCTTGTACTGTCTTGATTGTGGCTCATAGTAGATCACACCTAATGCCTGATTATATTATGTAGTTTTTTTTTTACTTATGCCCTGAATGTGCTTGTTTAAGCTATTGTCCAGTCTTGCATCATATCTAGGATGGATCTCCGGTTACTACGGACAAAAATTCTTGAATAACTATTTAGGTTAAATAACTAGATTAATAACATAGAGAAATTGGGAGGAGAGGTTTCCTGGTTTCAAGCGGTCCCATTATCCTGGCCATGACATATGGCTTTGAAGCTCTCTGTCGTGAGGGGCATATTATTGGATCATGATGGCAACTCTAGAGGGGGTGAATAGAGTGTGTGTATGTGCAGCAGAATAAAAACACCACTTAAAAATTATGTGACGTACAAATAGTAATCAACTATTAACAATAAGTAAAGCAGATATGTAAAGCAGTTGTTACTAGCAAGATATGTAAGTAAGCAAAAGCAAGACAGATATATATATGTTGAATTTAGAAGAGAGCAAACACATACACCGTGATTTTATCCTGGTTTTCCTCTGAGAGGACTAGTCCAAGCCCAAGAACTCTTGCTCTAAGTTGTATCCACTATAATCACCAATAGTGAATCACAAGCTTTGATCTGAAGGCTTGCCACTTATTTATAACCACAAGCTTTGATAGGAAGGCTTGCTAACTTCCTCAAGATTTTGATACGAAGATCTTGATGACTTTACAACAAAAGAGAGACTTGATGAACCAAGCTATTACAACTCAAGTAGACGTCTAACCGAGATCATACTTGGCGCTTAGAAGGCTAAGGAGTTGATTTTGGAGATGGAAAAGTTTAGGCTGAGGGTATAGATCACTATAGGATAGAAATATTTTGAATTAATGAGTGAGTCTGAATGTGAAAATTTAACTCTATTTATAGGGTATTCCCAAATCGAGTTCGGCCAAAATTCGGTATAGGATATTCAAAAAAAAATTCGAACGTTAGAGGCCACAAAATCAGGGATACTACAACTGGCCATACTTCTAAAATAGCCTGACCGAATTTAGTCCGAGTTCGGCCAAAATTTGGTCCGAGTTTGGTTTTCCTATTTTAGATGGGTCCAAGTTTTGGTTCAGATTATATTGGTCTAATTTTGGGTGCATGAGTTTAAGCTTATTTGAGTGGACTAAGATAATCTTTTTATAAGTGGACTGAGGTAGGTTTTTATGAGTGAATAGATACTTCAAGTTGTCAGTGCGACTCGATTCACATCAGTACTAGACTCAATAAAATATAAAGTTACATTGCTAAAGTATAAAAAGACTAGACAATAGAAGATCTAGAAGCTGGTGTAGATGTCTGTCTTCGGTAGCACTGGGACTTGACTTCAGTAAGCATGCTTTGCATCTAGTAGCGGTACTTTTGTATTTTAGATTTGGTGTTGTCGATTATTAGAATCAGGTTGACAGTGACCATTTTATGTCAACAATCTTCCCTATTATAATAATTGATAAACCATGCCAAATACAAATTAGATACTAGGTAGCCTTTGATGCAAGCTTGAAATGAGCTCCCCGTAAGAGAATATTTTCTTTGATTAGTACAAAGAGCTTAGATGATTATTCTGTAAACCTGTAAACATGTTTGATCTTTATGACGAACATAATATTTGTATCACAATATTATTTGATAATAGAACGTATAGTATCTCAATAGAACATAAAGTATCTCATTTTTATTGTCATTTTCCCCTCTTTGTTATTTAATAATAATGAAGGAAAGAAAGATCCCCCAAAATAAATAACAGAGTAAAAAGAAATATGAATCCAGTGTATGTGAAAATGAGCATACATTCATATATAGACAAATCATCACAGTGAAGACTTTTTAGGAAATGCTTTTAACCTGAGTGCAATAGAGATAAAGAACATTGAGTAAAACTAGTATGCATGGATTAATAATGTAACCTCCATATCCTAAAATTCTTACTTAAATTTTGTTTTTAGATTAAATTGGGGCTAGTGGGATTTTTCCATAATTTTTGGTTAATTAAAAATTAGTAACACTAATTTCCTAGAACTTGTAAGAATTTAATTTAGGGTTAGACTTAATTAAAAACATTCCAAACTTTTATTTTAGGTTCTAAATGATCAAATATATTTTCTAGAATTTTCTGGGAATTTTTTGATTATTTTTAGCATTTATTTTGAGTTAATTAGGGAAAACAGAATTAAAAACTATTTTCTGAAAAATAAAAACCCATAATAGTAAATATCCTGCCCAGTCAGCCGAAAGGGGCCCACCTGTCAGCCTCCCACAGCAAACTGAGCGGGGCCCGCCTGTCAGCGACAGCGAGGTGGGTGCGGGTGCAACCGAGCCGACCCCGAGCAGGGTCCGAATTCGACTCGGACTCAGCCGAGCTAAGCCGGGTCGAACCCCAACCGTTCGATCCGAGCGGGATAGCATGGATTTACGCCGCTTGGCACTCCTATGAGCCACGGCTTCCCTCTCTCCTCTATATATATAATAGTTATTTTAGGATTTCTAGGGTTTTTCTTTAAGCCAAATTTTGGAGAATTGCCATCTAGGGTTCCTTCATCTTCCAGAAGCCATTACTCATAGCTCCGGACTCCAAACGCGACCTAATTTCTTGATTTAGAACCATATTAAGGTTATATTTCTGAATATATAAATTTTTTTAAGAAATTATGAGTATTAAATTCTAAAAAATTCGTAGAACACAGCATGTCCGAAAATAGATGTGTCTCGGTATTTTTGCGATTTTGGGAGAACAAGGAATCAGAATCATGAACTGTTTAAAGTTTTGGAAAGAAAATATCGAGATTATTGACATATATTCTAGAATTTAATTCAAAATATTTCTATACTGTTAATTCTGTAGATAAAATTTAGTTTTTTTGGACAAAATTTCGGAATTGACCTAAAAATTAGAATAATAAGATTAAAATAGGATTTTAGAGTAATTATTCCAGAATTAAATAAATTAAAATAACTTATCTTTTGACATGGTAAATTCGTAATACATAGTCTATTTGGACTTTAACTTGGATTCCAACTCGTACCAGATAAGGACCACAAGCGAGTACATTCTCTGATAGTTTTTATTATTTGATATTTTCTATGACGCATGTTTATAATACTGTTTTACCTAATTTCTGACACGATGGATACACGGATTGGTATTGTATGGATTCATTTTTGTGAGATACATATTTTCAGGCCTACTGACTTTTTTCTGGACTAATGAGTTACTGGACTAATGTATTTTCTGGCCTGTTGACATCTTCTGGACTATTTATATTATTCGTGTCTAGACTTGGATCTATGAGTACTAGTCGGGCGGGGAAATACCTAGGATACGTGTGAACATTCCCTTTCCATCCCATGGTCTTTCTGGAATAATAGCAACCACACACGACACGTGTAGTTTGCCGGATATTATCCCCTAGCCGTTCACATGTCAACTTGGTATTTCAAAACACTAGTTAGATGCAATCATTCTAGATTAATCTATACTTGCTGATTGTACACTTGCATGACATGTTTCCTAGTTCACATATCTGTCTGTCTATATATGCTTCTCTGTTATTCTTTCTTGTCTTTCATTATTTCTTTATTTAATTGTTCCTCTATGATGTACCATATTCCATTATTATATACTTATCAAGTATTTCATAACTATTTACTGTTCATAGTACTTGTCAATTAACTGAAACTGCTATTGGGTTGTACTCGTTCCATCCTGACTGAGTAAACATTTTAGGTGACTTGTTATTGTTTGATAATAAACGAAAGAAATAAAACTAGATTTATACGAAACCCTTTCTTTGGTTTACAAACAAGAAAAAAAAGTACAATTAATCCTATACGAGGATGTTAAGTATAAAAGTTTAATTCTGGGGAAATATTGCTATAGGAGTCTGATCTGCGGTCGATCACTTTGTCCCTTGGACCACACGATGACGAAGAAGTATTGTAGAAGAAGGAGAAGCTTCAAAGATCGCAAGAGGGATTGGATGCTCGATACCAAAGTCGTCAATCACTACTCTATGTCTGTGCTCTAGACTCTTCTCTCTTAAAAATCTGATTTTTGACCTTTCTTCGACCTTTCAAAAATCTTCGAACTCTAAAAAATCTTTGACCTTTGACCTCCTCCGTGGCCGGAGGTCTCTATTTATAGGGTTCAGTGACAGTAACCGTCCAGTCGTCGTAGAAGCCGAACAGTGGAGAGTGTGGCACTTTTTATGCGGCGGTTATAATAACTGTCACCCACGTCTGAATGATCTCCTGAATCCGCGTGTGACGTGTGTCCCATTATGAGGTAACGCGTATAACTGCTACGAAGATCACGGCATGCAAGTCACGTGGGTAACTGCCCCTCGCGTAGAGAAGGTTGGCATAGAAGCCAAATAAGTGTCACCTTGGTGTAGAAGCCAAATAGTCATCTTATTAGCGTAGAAGCCAAGTAGGCGTAGAAGCCGAAAAGTTGTCAAGTTGGCATAGAAGCCAGGTAGGCGTAGAAGCCGAATAGTTTATCAAGTTGGCGTAGAAGCCAAGTAGCACGTAAAACTTGATGTTGACTGGGGACTTGAGCGTATTTTGGACCCGATAGTCTTATCACGTACCTATGCAAATATAGCCTAAGTTAGCGTATTTCAAGGAGATAGCATACAGCGTGCTCCTATAGTTGAAAATGGCCAGGTCGACGTATTTCGAGGAGATAGCATACGACGTACTCCTATAGTTGAAAATAGCCTGATGGCGTAATGTGCAGAGATGGTGATGTGGACGTATTAGCCCTAATTATATCTCTCCCGGTCATTGGAAATAGAACAAAATCTCATGCATTAAATGCAGAGATCTGCCCCCATCTCGCTCATTAATTGCAAATACGTGCCTCGAGTTCTGTGCGAAGAGCAGCTTCTGACGTGGCATCTGGTTTTGTCTTATCCTGAGCGTAAAAGCTCATGTCTGCCTGTGTAAAATAGGCAGCGTATTCCTTGAATACGTAAAAGCAATTTGTATCAAGAAAATGTCGCTAAACGACAGTCCGGGTCTCCATGCAGAATCATCATTACAGCCGTCCTCTCGATCATCGTGCAGTACTTTTTGTCAGGGGTCAGGTTCATTGTACTGTTTGACAGGTTCACTCGAGGAATACGAAGAGTTTCTCGTACAACTCCACACTGCATTAATAAGCAGACGTATTTTACGCTGTAGGGGGGAGGTAGCCACCTTTTACGCCAAAAAAAATGGCCTTGAAAGTGTCGCTTTACGCGGATTATTCTTGAGCTCTATTGTATGCTAAATAGCGTTAAAGCTCTGTTGTACGCCCATGGCTCTGAAGTTATGTCTTCGCCACCCAGTGCTAAAGCTCTATTTTACGCGGCTGCCTGCATATTTGAGGGTTTTACGCGTGGAGATTTCCCAGCGTATTTTTTATGCTTCTACAAGACCCCCTTCAAAGTTTTCAAATTACTCGTAATTTGAAATACTTTGAATGAAGCATAAAATGGTCAAATTTGACTCGTTCCTCGAGGCTGATTTCTTGGCAAAATTTTGGATTTTGTTTGGATTTGATATGATCTCCTCTGCCTATAAAAAGGCGACTGAGTTAACCTATTCTTCCCACACTTCCTTCACCACAAAGAGATGGTTGTCGAGGTTCGTCTTGCTGACTTGAGGAAGAAGAAGATCATGTTCTTCCAGCATGTAAGGAGCCATAAAAAGAGGTATCTTTGAGCAAATATCCTCTGCAACGATGGATCATGGAAGGATATCATAGCTTCCTTTGCTCGGAATGATCAGCAATTTCATATGGCGATTAGTCCAGGAGAGAGGAAGGGTCTCATTCAGCCACACAGCTTGCAAGCTGTATTTTCTCCCATCATGGCGGTAGACGAGGGTAGGCAGTTTGGTCCTGTCTTCCAGTATTGAGTTGGGTCTGAACCCCCAACACAATTCTAGGGCATGCATGCCATGGCGTAAGGAGGATGGACTCTGAATAATTTACACAAGCCCAGTTTTGTATCCTCCCGCCATTGATCATTTTTTTGTTAATCGGCCGCAGAAGCCGATTAACTGCTGAAGAAGACAGGAAAATATCTCCACCAATATGATAACCTGGCGTAGCAGATTCTTGGTGTGATCTGAAAATGAGAAACCCTTTGTAGAAAAAGATTTCCATCATATGTAATCATGAAGATGAAAAACCCTTTGTAAACTGGATTTCCATCATATGTAATCATGATCAATAAAAATTGTCTTCTTTTATGCATCTGATGATTTGCCATATTTGCTATGAGGAAGTCTGAATATGTGCAGCTTCAGCACGTCTGAATAACTTTACGCCGACTCTGATAAAAAAATATCTGATCTCGTCCCGACTTTTACGTGTAACTGAAGGCGCGTAGAAAGCTTCTTTAGTATTAAGTTGGAGATCCAAACTGTCATGCTGTTTTGGACGAGGAGTCACATGAAATTTTTGAACTATCACTTCTTTGAGACAATGGATTCTTGTTCAGACCGTTATCTTCAAGGATGGTTCCCTGAAAATCGAGAAATGGCCGTCAAACAGGCCATACTTAAACTTTTTGAGAAAGATTTCGGCTAGACTTCGGATGAGCTTCCAATCGACCCAAGAAGAAGAGTCATCTTCAATGCTAAACTCTATGTATTTTGGGCACTTGAAATATTTTGTAGCCAAGAAGGAGCATTTTTTGCGTAAATCCTTGTAATTGACCTTCTTGAAAAATTGTTCAGATATACGCGTACTCTGGCCTGCGTATTTTAAGATATACAAAAAGTCATAAATCTATAGTATGTGTATCTTCTGAGCATAGAATCGTAGATTTGTAGCCTCTGAGCGTAAAAAGCTTTCGAGCATGAAATCATAGATTTGTAGCCTCTGAGCATAAAATCGTAGGTTTGTAGCCTCTCGAGCATAAAAGCTACTGAGCGTAAAAGCATCCGGGCGTAAAACCATAGACATATAGCCTCTGAGCGTAAAACCGTAGACTTGTAGTCTCTCGAGCGTAGAAAATCTCCTGAGCGTAAAATCGTAGATTTGCTCTGCGCAAAAATTCTAGATCCACTGACTGTCCGTCTTCTAATGATATACGGACATGGCCCCAAATCATAACCGAATATTAAAAATCAGATTTGGTTAGGAATTGGAAGAGTTATCCAAACTTTATAAATAGCCCAAGGTCCTGAGAGAGAAAACTTTTATCTGTCTTCACAAAACTCTAGCTTTTCAAGAACCTTTCTTCTTCGTTTCTTTTTTGAGAACTCAGAATTGCCATGGCCCCTAAACAAGCTACCACTGCTAAGGGAAAGAAGGTTTCTTTCTCTTCTCGATCCTCTGCTAAAGCACGAGCAACTCCCATTAGGCTGAACGAGCCTCGATCGGAATGCGACGCCCCTCCGTCGAGCCGTGCTCCGGATGTCATAAGTAAAAGGAGAGAATAGAGGACTTTTCGCACACGTTGTACGTGTATGTGAACCAATATGCCCACATTTCTAATGTGTCAGCATAAAACCATCTTTTCGCAGTCTAGTGTAAAAACTCAGGCTGTCGAAATTTGGCGTATACTACAAACTTTGTGTTTTACACGCTGGATGAAAATTCTGACGTAAAAACAAACTCAAATTTTGGCAGCCTGGCGTAAAAGCACAGACTGTTAAGTTTTGGCGTATACTGCCAACCTTGAATTTTATGCCTCGGAAATAGATTCCGGCGTAAAAATTCAAGTTATTGCAGTCTTGGCGTAAAAGCACAGACTGATAATCTTTGGAGCAAACTGCAAGAGTGTAATGTCTAGTGTAGAAACTGACTTGTTTTCTTGTATTTTGTAGTGGACTTGCAGATCTCTCCTTTGGCTGAAGTTATGGGCTCTGCTGCCGGGATGTTGAGCTCAAACTACTTAGAGGACTTATTCCATGTGACATTCCCCATATCTGGAGCCAACTATCCTGAAGGACAAAAAATCCTGATCTCGTCCCAGGGAGAACGCATGCTGCTGAATATGATCAGTGGGGAGCCCCTGACATACATAGATGGGACGGAATATAAGAAATCGGATTTCTTATTCGGGGATGCTATCCACAAGCAATCCCAAACCAAGCCCAAGAAGGAGGATTGGGTGTTTACTACAGAAGGCACAGTAATGTATCTGCCCAGGATGCCCAGGGATTACCCTATCTCGGCCTTCTTTCATGCCACGCATCCTAGGAAGATGACGTGGGTGCTGACTCCCGATCTTCACGGCCGACCGAGGAAGATTTTATATAATAAGTGAGGCGACCGGGGGGCCTATATGAGCCGTCCTTCGGGTCCTGTTATGCCCTTTAGGGGATTACTGCCGGGTAGCGTCCCGAGTGAGGATAGTTCGCTGATCCAGCCGGTCCAGATATCGACCTTCTGTAATGACTTCATGGGATAGGGAGGAATGTACCCCAGAGTCAACCCTCGGACCAGTGGATGGCTTAGCCCGGAGAATCTTCGATGGGCTAGTTTGACTGCCTGGGCCCTGAAGCACTTCTAGGTAGAGCTGGAAAGCATTGTCTTGTTCGCGGCCGTGAGTGCCACAAGTGTTGGGTTGCCTGCCAACCCTAACTTGTTCTTAGACTTGATGGAGCGATACAATTCGCTCACCGGGACTTTTGCCACTCCGCTGGGGGAGTTGGGCTTAGCCCTTCACGAGATGGCAGAGATTTCAAAGCTGCCAATGGGGGACGCTCCTTATGAAGAGTATGTCCCTACAAACAGGGAAACGAGGGATACAAACCCTCGGGCAGTGGCGATGTATCAGGAGTTGATGAGCCATTACCTTGCTTGCACCATATTCTACAAGAAGCCCTCTGATTTGGCTCACAACAACAAGTGGGCAACATACCTCTTCTTCTACCAGGCCAGAAATGCCAAGTCGGACAAGGTGGTAGATAGCCAAGATAGGCCCTTGAACCTCCTGAGCATGCTTAATGCTGACATGGTCGACGACCTCATTGAAGACGCAGGGGCTCCGGATTATGTTCTCGATGAAGAGGTCGGGGGTTATCCTGCAGGCACAAAAGCTTTCAGTTATATGAGGCATTGCCGGAAGCCTCTGTCATAGGAAGCTCAATTGGCAGGCTTTTTCTCCGTCTGGCTACGCCGCTGGGTAGTGCCGGATATCGCGTCTGCGGATCACATCCATCGCAACACTTTATGGCCCGCAGTGCATTTGATATTCAGAGCAAGACTGGGCTTACTTCCTGCTATGGTATATAGAATACAAGCAGGTCTGAGAGCCCTTACTGATGGATTGCTCGCTGATGAGACACAGCGTGAAAGCTTTCCCAGGGTGGAATTACCATTCCTATACTTAATGGGATGGTTAATTTTTCACAATGCCCGGGTGATGTCTCCCAGTTCCGCCAGCAGTTCAGGAAATAATTTCTTGCTGAATTACAAGAATTCCTCTTGGAACGTGGCGACCGTCACCGATTGCCGGCGGGCGTTAAACGTAGCCCATAGCTGGAAGATCTTCTGTATCGTTCCTCCTGTACACATCAATCAACAGGGGAGGAAACTCAGGGATGAAGGTCATGGGAGAACCATTCTTTCTTCTGAAGCCTTCTATTGGTTGGTCTGTATTAGACCTTCCCACTTGCTATACAGGAGTGATGATCATTACTTCTTGGAGCCCTATCTGCCTAGTCGATTGGCCAGGCAATTTGGGTATGACCAATTGCATGTGGAAAATGCCATCACCAGCTTCAAGTCCAGAGGTAGACTTATTGATAGAGCCAGAGGGTGGCGGTACTTCATCACGGGCTGCACTGGTGCAACTTTTGTGGTGCCCGCGACTTCTCTTTCTATGGAGCTGCATATGCTTTACTCGTACGCGCAGTTCTATGCGTCCATCAATACCTTCCATCATGATTTTGATATGTATGGAAGTTTTAGGATGCCCTCACATAGGACTGCTGGAAGGGAGGATGTCCTGTCTGTTTCCTCGGATGAGAATAAAGACAACACCGGGGCAGACGAATTCTTGACGACAATACCGAGAGGCGTACTAGCTCCGCCTGCAGAGCCTCTCGTTATCCCCCATAAAAGGAAGGCTTCTGCTTCGAAAGAACCTTCTCCCCATAAGAAGAGGATTGCCAGAGGTCCGAAAAGGGCTTCTACCAGGGAGGCTTCTAGGAGCGAGCCTGTTATTTCCCCGGTTGGGGATGATTTGTTGATTAGAGGTCCTTCGCCTTTTAGAGAGGAAACCTCCACAGTTCCGACTGGCAGTACCGGAGATTTTTGCTCGAGATCGTTGCTGCTACTACTGCTTCAGGTAGTGCTACGAGATCGCCTACAAGGCCGAGCATTTTAAGAATAACTTTATCCAGGCCAATAATGGGGGTAACCCTACCTCGTTTGTAAGTATTTCCAGCGAGATTCCACCCGATGAGCCTCGAGTGGATCTTGGTGACGACTGGGAAGATTATCTTCCAACGTTAGTTGGTGCACCCTCTTCCCCAGGTATGACAGCTCGCTTAGCCTCATTAAGAACTGATTTAGCTGTACTGGCTGCGGACGCGACATATATACCATCGTCCATGGGTAAATATTATCTTTTATGCCTCTTTTAGGAAAAATAACATCATGTTAATATTAACTTTCTCTTGTCTTCTTTTCAGGGGAAGATATCTTAGGGGAAGGCGGAGTCGACGCAACTTTTGAGTTTATTGCGGATACTGTCGATGAAATGGCGGCGTTCGACTTTGAAGGGGCATGCTTTGAAGCTGTCGATCCTTCTTCCGCAATATTTTTGGGTGTAGCCTCGCCAAATACAGTCCCGATATCTTCAGAGAAGGATGAGCCCATAATAGCGACCGTGCCTTTTTCGTCAAGCATGCCAGCAACTTTAACTGTTGTTGGCGTCTCCTCTTTTGTTGTGCCATCTACTGAAGCGACAATTATGGCAACATCCTCTGCCAACGTTCCACAAAGGGGTTTTACTGACATCGCGGCCACTCCCAGCGTCCATTCGTATTTTACTATGCTAGTTGAGCAACATACTAGCATATTCTATGTCACTTTAAAATCGTTGATATCCAAGATGCTGGAGAAGAATATGGGCTTTGATGCTCTGAAGATGTTCTCCAATCTCACCATAGCGCAGATTAGAAATTTAAATGACGCTAACAGGGCTAATGCGCTAGAGCAAATAGTTAATGGTTTGGAATAACCCATTAACGAGTATTTGCAACTATCTCGAGGCAATGTCGATGAGATGATTCAGGCCGAGTATGACTCTCTGACTGCGATGTTTGCTGAACAGATGGAATGCTTCAACAAATCCATCCAGGCACGACAGCAGGAGATGGATAAAGAGTGAACCGTCTTGGAGGAGGTTATTCCTCAGATAACCCAGTGCGAGACCGAACATGAGGGAAATGAAGTGAGGGTCCGTAAATTGGAAGCCAAACTCGCTCAGGCAAAGGAATGGGCTCTACAGTCCTTGGCAGCTCGAGATAAGTTGAAGGGCCGAATGGATACAGCTCAGCGAAACTTGGCACATGTGAGTGTTATTTGTGCTGATTATATACGTGCTCGGTCCGAACTATCTCTTCTGAGTGATGACAAGGCACGACTGGAATGGGCTAGCTCTAACATCTTGGACTCCAGGAATAAGAGGATGACCGCTTTGGCGCAACAGATTCGTGATTTGGCTGCTCCTCCCCAATGATGTACCTTTTGCTTTCTTTTTGTAACTTGCTCTTTTTGGAGATAATAAAGAGGCTTTTATCTGACTTTGGTGGACCCATCATTTTTGAACATAAATGATAGGCTGGGGTAAAAGTGATATCAGAGGTAATATGGACGTGATATACTTTCGGAAAGCTTCAGCTGGATATATCTATTCAGAGGTTATGTGGACATGATAGAATATGATCCAACTAAATTTATATACAAAACACTATCAGAGGTAATATGGACTTAATAGATTTTGAAGTTTCAAATTAGTTAGACATGTCTATTCAGAGGTCATATGAACATGATAGAATATGGTCCAACTAGATTTTGTACGTAGTATCGTCAGAATGAGATCTTCATCATACTCCGCTTAAACAAGAAAGATTAAGCATAGTACTTCTTCAAGAATTTGTCGTTGATAGGAGCCATTAACAAGTCTCCATTAGGCTTGGCTAATCTGTAAGCGCCGTATGAAAATGTCGTTCCGATCACATAAGGGCCTTCCCATTTGGGCTAAAATTTACCCTTACTTTTGTGAGTAATGATCATTGGCCTCTTCACAGCTAAAACTAGCTCGCCAACTTTGAACACTCTTTCCTTCACTTTTTGATTAAAATCTTTGGAAATACGTGCCTGGTAGAACGCAATGCGTTCTTGAGCTTGAAGGCATTTCTCATCTAATCCTTCTAGCTCTTAAAGCCTTAATAGATCATTCTTTTCCTGAGTCAACTCATTAGCCACTGCTATTCTGAGTGAGGGAATTTGAACTTCGATGGGGAGAACTACTTCACTCCCGTAAACCAATGAGAATGGGGTACAACCTGTCGGTGTTCGTACCGTTGTGCGGTATGCCCAGAGGCATTCTCCTAGTTTCTCATTCAAATCTCTTTTGTTCGAAGAAATAAACTTCTTCAAGAGTTTAATGATGGTTTTGTTGAAGGCTTCCGCCAAACCATTAGCAGCAGGATTATATGTCGTAGAGGCAATATTTTGTATCCGATTCTTATCACAAAATCGGTAAAACGCTTGGCTAATAAATTGAGGCCCGTTGTCATGGATTATCCTTCGGGGTATCCCAAAGCGATAAATGACATGATGCTTGATGAAGCTGATCACGTTGGATGTCTTTACCTCCGCAAGAGGGATCGCCTCTTCCCATTTGGAGAAATAATCGGTGATAGCCATTATGAACTGATGTCCTCTAGAAGATGATGGGTGAATAGGGCCAATGATATCCATACCCAATGCTTTGAAGGGCCATGATGCAATGGTAGGATGTAGATACTCAGAAGGCTAATGTATAAAATCTACATGAACTTAACAAGCTTTGCATTGTCTTGCATATTTTACGGCATCTTCAATCATGGTAGGCCAGTAATAACCCATCCTTCTGATACGATCCTGTAACTTAGGACGGGTTGAAGTGCTCCACATACCCCGTCATGAGCTTCTCGGATAACCCATTTTGCATCATCGTCAGAGAGACATCGTAGCAATAGTCCATCATAAGTTCGGCGATATAGACTTTGTGAAGAAGCATCAAAATAGAAGCATAGTGATCATCTTTTCACCGATACTGTTTCTTTGGGATCTTCTGGTAAGATTATGTATGCTGCGAAATCTATAAAGGGACTTCTCCAATCTCTCTTAGGAGGAATTGTGTCTGCGGTATAGCTGCATTTCAGGTAAAAGTTATTTTTCACACAGAACAGATCTCTGTTAAGAAGGATTACCGAATTCTGTCTCCTTATAGGAATAGCTAGATCTGCAGCTAGACTGGCGAGAGCATCAGCTTCCAAATTTTGAGATCGAGGCACATGTTCTAGGAAAAATCATTTGAAAGACATGGCAATCTCGATCGTTGCTTGGTGATAAGGAATAAGGTCTGGATTGCGGACTTCATATATTCCTCTAACCTGATTGACGATCAGCTGGGAATCACCAAAAGCTTCCAGGTATTCAACATCCAATTCTTTAGCGACTTGAAGCCCGATGAGTAGGGTATTATATTCTGCCATATTATTAGAGCAGGGTTCGCTAAGAGAATATGCTCGATAGATGACGAGTTTGTCAGGAGTTACCAGAATAATTCCTACTCCTGAAACTACGTTTCCCTTGGGACTCATCCTGGAGGCACCATCGAAGAATAACTTCCATATATCATCTTCCATTGCTGAGTTACATTCTACAACTTCGTCGTGAATGTCCTCGTATAGTTTGGAGGTTTCCGAAATTGGATGGGCAGCTAAGAAATCAGCCAAGGCTTGACCTTTCATGGACTTCTGAGGGACGTACACCATATCATACGATGTTAATAACATCGCCCAAGTTGCGAGTCGGGAATTAAGAACACTCGGCTTACTTATCAATACCCGGAGAGGATTGATTCTGGAGATGATATGAATAGTTTGGCCCGTTACGTAATGTCGCATCTTCTGAATAGCAAACATTAGGGCCAAGCATTCTTTTTCTACTGGATTATATCGGTATTCAGCTCCGATCGTCATCCTGCTTAAATAGTAGATAGCCTGTTCATGACCCTCATCGTTCTTCTGTACGAGGAGAGCTCCTAAAGAATGATCCATTGCTCGAACATACAACAAAAATGGTCTTTCTATAACGGGAGGCACCAGAACTGGAGGATTAGTAAGGTAGCGTTTGATATCGTCAAACGCTTGCTCACAGGCTTTGTCCCATACGAAAGACACACATTTCTTCATTAGCCGAGAAAAAGGCTGACATCTTCCAGAGAGGTTGGATATGAATCTCCTGATATAAGCTAGACGACCTTGAAATCTCCTGAGTTCTCTCGGATTACGGGGCGGTCGCATCTCCAAGATAGCTTTTACTTTATCAGGGTCGACTTGAATGCCTTTAGCGGTAATGATAAATCCCAGGAATTTGCCGCTGGATACTCCGAGAAAGGACTTTGTAGGGTTCATTTTGAGTTGATGTTGGCACATCAATTCGAACACTATCTTCAAGTCTTGGATGTGATTAGCCTTGAGGCGGCTTTTGACAGCGATATCGTCTACATAACATTCCACTATTTTGTGTAGATGCTCATAGAATATGTTACTCATTGCTCGCTGATATGTAGCCCCGACATTCTTCAATCCAAAGGGCATGACTGTGTAGCAATATACCCCCAGTGGCGTACGAAAGGCAGTATGCTTCTCGTCTTCAAGATGCATCTTGATCTGATTGTATCCTGAGAATCTGTCCATGAAAGACATACGTTCAAAACCGCATGTGTTATCGATCATGACGTCTGTGATGGGAAGAGGGAACTCATCTTTAGGACAGGCCGCATTTAGATCTCGAAAGTCGATGCAAATACAAAAATTTTCGCTTTTCTTCATGACCGGGACTACATTGGCGACCCAATCAGGATGTTGCTCTTCACAGATGAACCCGCAGGCTACCAATTTCTTGATTTCAGCTTCAATGGTATCCATCATATCCGGACGGAACCGGCGTTGGTGCTGCTTTACGGGCTTTGAATTGGGCAATATGTTGAGTTTATGGGTAGCCACTTTTGGATCAAGACCTGGCATATCCTCATAATTCCATGCAAAGACATCGATATATTCTTTTATCAGTTGGATCATCTCTTCCCTTTCTGTTGGGGAAAGATGGTTACTGATAAATATCGGCTTTGGTGAAATTTCATCCCCAACATCGACTTGGACAACTTTATCTTCAGTGGGCGGTTCTCTTTGCTCGAACCGGAGTTCCCATTGTGTATCCATTTGCTGTGCCCAGGATTCATTTTCAAACGGTTCAAATTCTTGTCCCTCTGTTTCGAGAGAATCTGTCAATACTGTATTTGCTGACAATATCCGTGGGAGTTCATCATCTGAATCGGAGGACGATAAACCATCCTAAGAAGAGGAAATGGTCTCTCCGCTTGATTCAGCGTTGTTTGAAGTTGCAAGAGACGTGAGATACCCTAACCTGAAATGAGTTTGTTGACAGTAGGGATCACCATGCAACGATATTCGTTTGCCTTTTCCATAGTTGAGGCCTAGCTCCAACTTTAAGTCATAACTCATGCTTTGCATGATTTTCAAGGCCTGCAGGCTATATCTGAAAACCTGCATTTTCCCAGCATCAGACTCGTAAGAATCTTCTTGTACAATCGGTCAATTCCGCATGCGGCCGAAGTCTATTGGATACTGATCTTTACGGGTAGGTGGGACAATAAGGATAGAATCTTCATGTGGCCCATATGTTGTGATGACGTTAGATGTTGATGCCACTTCCCACACATACGGTTGATAGAAGTCTATAGCTTTCAAGAATTTTTGTACTATAGGCTCTATATCGTTATGGAAGGATGATTCCTGATTAGGAGATTGGGCGTCAATATACTGGAAAAGAGGTTCTTTATTATCATCAGAAACCATGTTCCCGGTTGTATTTACATCAATCGGCTGTTTATTGCGCCGAAGGTTGATGACCAGGGGTGGAGGCTTCTGGTTCAGAGTGATCACTAGGGGATCCTTTCCTTCTCCTAATTTGGTTCTGTCCAAGTGGATAGCCATGGGTTCCATGACTTTAGGACGGGTAATTCGTTCTTTCACCTGGATTGACAGAGGTTGCTCAACAGACGGTTCTTCTGGCTCCCGGTGGGATTCCTCTTTCGTCTTGTCCGATACCTCTTTCATGTAGTCTTGGGTGTACAACATGGCATCGGAATAGTAGGACTCAACTCCTTTAAACGGGTTAAGATCAACAAACTCTGTCTTCACTATCCCTTGGGAGTCTACATATTTGAAGCATTGATGTAGAGTGGAAGGAACAATATTGTGATCGTGGATCCATGGTCTGCCCAACATAATATTGTAAGACACCTCTGAATCAATGACGTAGCAGGTAGCCACTGATCTAAGGTCACCAATCTGGATCCTCAGACGAATCTTCCCCAACGGCTTACTTTTTCTGGCGTTAAAGCCCACGATTGTAGTAGTAGTGTAAGTCAGTTCGCTTGTAGGGATCCTCAATGATCTTAGTAGACTATAAGGGATAATGCTGATCGACGATCCTGGATCTATATGAATCTGGTCTACCTCCATGGAGCCGACATATCCGATGTAATAAAGAGGCCTTTCATGTCTGTTATGTTTCAATAACATGTCCTCTTGAGTGAAGGTGATGTTAGGGACTACTTCCATCATATTGTGGCATTGAGGACATGCCACGGGCTCTTTATCGGGAGACTTGAGCTGAGTCAAGCATGCATCTGCCTGCATTAATGCTTCACTCAAGGCCTGACGAGTGTCTTTTGATAGCCTGAGTAGCTCAAAGATGGACAATCTGGCTAGAGTATTAGCCAATTGAGCCAAAACATCGAAGTTATAAGGTTTCTCTAAACCTTTGTTTTGAATATTCTTCAAAGGTTTATCGAAACGAACTTCTTTCTGCTTGCCCTTGTCTATCGACGTTGGTTTAGAAGGACTTGTCTCTTGTATAACAAGTTCAGGTCCTGAAGGCTTGGCAGCTGAAGTGTCTGCCATTGCTTCTTCCTGATTTCCTCCATAATCCCTGAGGTAGGCTTTCCCTGACCGGGTTCTAATAGCCAAAGCCTCTTCTTCTGATGTCGGAGATATTACAACCATATGGCATGGTTTGCATCTGGAGTTCTTTTTAGACTTAGCCTTAGCAGCTCGAGTCTCTTTCTCAATCTCTGACACCAGATCAGGATGAACCCACATGATCTCCCCACGCTTAGTAGTTAAGGGTACTAGGTCGTGATTTTGACCCCTGGTTGGAGGGAGATTAACAATGTTCATCATCGCCCGTGGGATAGGTACTACACCATCCGGGACTTCTTGAGGAGGCATATTTCCAAATTGGAGAGAGATCATGTTGGCAGTGATCGTCTTCTCGCTATTTCGCAGAGTGATGGCCTTGGCATCGATCAACTCCTGGATTTTCCTTTTTAGTATATAATATGCCTTTGTGGGGTGATGTATGTACTTGTGGAAAATACAGTACTTAGGATTATTGGTACTGCCGACTTCATTTGGCCGCTTTACTTCAGGGAGAGTGAGCTTGCCACTTTTGACTAGACAGTCGAATATGCTCGGAATGTCATCATCATCAAAAGAATATTCTTCTATGGGCCTAGAAGTCCCAGGTTTCGTCTGCGTAGTTGCCGAGGTAGGTTGCCTGGACATGTTAATTGTCAGAGCTTCATTTCCTTTGGAACCACGAGGATGGTCGTTATTGGAAGATGACCGTTTCCCTTTGTCAAAGGTGGAGATCATGATTCCATTGTCACGCACCTTCCGACTATTATCTTCGGCGGCTACCGCTGATATGATAAACGAGGGCCAATCATGGAACTGATATGGTCCCGTAAATATCGACATCAGTGGGATAAGGTTCTTCCTGCAAATGTCCACCAAGGCGAAGTCTGGAACTCCGGGAGGCATCTGCAAAGTGGCCTGACGAAAACGTTCAATAAAAGTACGAACGTTCTCCTTCTCCTTCTGCTTCACTTCGATGAGCGATGACATAGACATGTCCATTCCTCCCTCGTAGAATTGAGCAAAGAACAGAGTCTTGAAATCTTCTTAAGAAGTAATGCAGTTGTCCGCCAGACTACGGTACCATTGATAGGCCACTCCAGACAAACAGCCCTTAAATACTTGCGTGAGAAGGGCATCATTCCCTTGCAGCAACACCGTCATCATGCTGAAGTAGTTCATGTACTGGCTTGGTGACATCTTTTCCTCAAACAAAACCATAGCCTGTGGTTTATATTTTGGTGGGAAAGGGATCTCGTCCCAGATAGCAGGGTATGGCTGATTGATCCCCAACTTCTTGAGCTGATCCTTATACTTCAGGGCATCAAATTAGGCTTTTAATTCCCGCACTGCTTACATCGGATCTTCAGTTGGGAAAGGGACCGCAGAGATGTGAGAGACCGTCTGTATTATGACCCCAACAGGAGGTAATACGTTTTTTGGGTTGAGAGGTTGAGGAGCAGCTGATTCTTGATTTTGAATAGGCTCTTGACTTGATGGTATATCTACCCCCACCCGTAGTTGAGTCGGAGGAACATGAGCAGCTGTGTGTTAGGTCACCAATATTTGGTGCATACTCTGCATTATGGTATGCATCTCTTTGAGTGATGCTTCCAAAACAGTGACACATTATTCCGTACTTCCTGATAGGGAAGCTTCTTCATGTTCATCTCCAATGACATAGACTCCCATTTCTCTGGATGCTACTGAGGGATTGGTATAGATCTCTGTAGAGATCGAGTCTATACTATCAGTATCACATTCAGGAAATTGCCGACCCCCAGTGTCGAAATCGGAAGAATATGAAGCCGATTGTCGCAACCTCGAGCGAGTGTTTCGAAAAACACCTGCTTCAATGTTCTCAAGGAGTCTGTCGAATCTCCTTTGGCTCAGAGTTCTAGAGGAATTACGTCTTGAACTTGACCTTCCTCTAGGAATGTGCGATGCCATGTTTACCAATGCGAATGTCGGTTCTTCTTCCTGTAAGGACAAAGAGTAGTTCAACCGGTCGAAAACTGACCATTTTGCCTTAGAACAACAATAATTAACTACAACTTTGTGACTATTATAACAGTGCTCCCTAGGAGGTATAATAGATATATCAGAAGATCTCTTGTCTTTGCATTTCTGGATTAAGAAATCGCGCAAATCAGGGCGATTAATAGGAGAAGAAGAAGAAGGCTTATTATGCCTTTTTATATCAGTTGGAACACGAATATTGGGAATCATAACTCTCTCCCAGCCATAAGAATACAGCAGTTCAGCCATGTGAGTAGCACATGATCCATGAGGAGTGTATATATCCATAAACTGGGCCTTCTTTACGCCGAGGGGCTTCTCCTGGCGTAATCTGGATTTTTGCTCATGTTGGGGTAAAACTGAGAAAGTCCTCAATCGGCCATCAGCATTCCGTGTAATCTGAAGAGCGGGCAGATTCTTCTCTTGATGGCGTAAAAGCCGAGAGATCGGGAAATCCGCCACTTGTTTTCCCTTGCGTAGTTTGTAGGGACCATATGCCTCATTGCAGAGGGGTATATTTTTACGTACGGAGCGCGTTTGGAATTTCTGAATTGGCGCTGAGGCATTATCAGAAATTCTGTCTGCCACGTCACAGACGGGAGACTAAATTTTATGCACGGAGCACGGTGTAGACTTCTGGATTGACACTAAGGCTTTGCCAGAAGCTTTGTCTGCCACGTCACAGACAGGAGACTGAATTTTATGCGTGGAGCACGGTGTAGACTTCTGGATTGGCACTAAGGCATTGCCAGAAGCTTTGTCTGCCATGTCACAAACGGGAGACTGAATTTTATGCATGGACCGCGGTGTAGACTTCTGGATTGGCACTAAGGCATTGCCAGAAGATTTGTCTGCCACGTCACAGATGGGAGACAAAGTTTTGTGCGTGGAGCATACAGGTCGCGATGTCACAACTTTGTCGATCGGAGAGAGAGAGTCAGCAGGACTGGTAGAGGATGTCCGGGGCATCCATACTTTACACCATTTTCTGTTGTCCTGGACAGAGAGAGAATGAGAGCTACCCCCTGCTCGAAGCATGTCTTCATAAGCAGATTGGTCAAATTGGACGACCAGAGTCTTCTTCGTTGATCCTACGGATACAGCATCATGTTGAGCAATAGCTTTCTCGTCAAATGAGAAAGTAGTCCCCAGCAGAGTTGCCATCTTGTGTTTGATAATAAATGAAAGAAATGAAACTAGGTTTATACGAAACCCTTTCTTTGGTTTACAAATAAGAAAAAAAGAAATATAATTAATCCTATACAAGGATGTTAAGTACAAAAGTTTAATTCTGGGGAAATATTGCTATAGAAGTCTGATCTGTGGTCGATCACTTTATCCCTTGGACCACACGATAATGAAGAAGTGCTGTAGAAGAAGGAGAAGCTTCAAAGATCGCAAGAGGGATTGGATGCTCGATACCAAAGTCGTCAATCACTACTCTCTGTTTGTGCTCTAGACTCTTCTCTCTTAAAAATCTGATTTTGACCTTTCTTCGACCTTTCAAAAATCTTCGACCTCTCAAAAATCTTCGACCTTTGACCTCCGTGGCCGGGGGTCTTTATTTATAGGGTTCAGTGATAGTAACCGTCCAGTCGGCGTAGAAGTCGAACAGTGAAGAGTGTGGCACTTTTTACGCGGCGGTTATAATAACTGCCACCCACGTCTGAATGATCTCCTAAATCCGCGTGTGACACGTGTCCCATTATGAGGGAACGCGTATAACTGCTGCGAAGATCATGGCATGCAAGCCACGTGGGTAACTGCCCCTCGCGTAGAAAAGGTTAGAATAGAAGCCAAATAACTGTCACCTTGGCGTAGAAGCCAAATAGTCATCTTGTTGGCGTAGAAGCCAAGTAGGCGTAGAAGCCGAAAAGTTGTCAAGTTGGCGTAGAAGCCAGGTAGGCGTAGAAGCCGAATAGTTTGTCAAGTTGGCATAGAAGCCAAGTAGCACGTAAAACTTGATGTTGACTGGGGTCTTGAGCGTATTCTGGACCAGATAGCCTTATCACGTACCTAAACAAATATAGCCTGAGTTGGCGTATTTCAAGGAGATAGCGTACAGCGTGCTCCTATAGTTGAAATTGTCCAGGTCGGCATATTTCGAGGAGATAGCATACGGCGTACTCCTATAGTTGAAAATAGCCTGATGGCGTAATGTACAGGGATGGTGATGTGGATGTATTAGCCCTAATTATAGCTCTCCCATTCATTAGAAATAGAACAAAATCTCGTGCATTAAATACAGAGATCTTCCCCCATCTCGTGCATTAACTTCAGAGACGTGCCTCGAGTTCTGTGCGAAGAGCAGCTTTTGATGTGGCGTCTAGTTTTGTCTCATCCTGAGCGTAAAAGCTCATGTCTGCCTGTGTAAAATAGGTAGCGTATTCCTTGAATGCGTAAAAGTAATTTGTATCAAGAAAACGTCGCTAAACGACAGTCTGGGTCTCTGTGCAAAATCATCATTACAGCCGTCCTCTCGATCGTCGTGCAGTACTTTTTATCAGGGGTCAGGTTCATTGTACTGTCTGACAGGTTCACTCGAGGAATACGAAGAGTTCCTCGTACAACTCCACGATGCATTAATAAGCAGACGTATTTTATGCTGTAGAGGGGAGGTAGCCACCTTTTACGCCACAAAAAATGGCCTTGAAAGTGTCGCTTTACGCGGATTGTTCTTGAGCTCTATTGTACGCTAAATAGCATTAAAGCTCTGTTGTACACCCATGGCTCTGAGGTCATGTCTTCGCCACCCAGTGCGGAAGCTATGTTTTACGCGGCTGCCTGCATGTTTGAGGGTTTTACGCGTAGAAATTTCCCAGCATATTTTTTATGCTTCTACAGCTATCTTGCTCATTGGATTTGGTTGGAGATCGACATGCTTGTGGAGGCCAATATTAGAATTTAGATAGTATAGCAACTTTTTTTGGATTTAATGTTTAGCGGGTTTGTTCCCGAGTTATGATTTAATTATAAATTAAGAATCTTGTAAAACTATATAAATATTGTGAATGAGCAATAGATTTGAATTTATGATTAAATATTATCTATTTGGATTGATGGACCATTGTTATCATAGACAACGTACTACCGCCGATGCTGTGGCGTAGGATGGGCTTGGCCACGTACTCGTATCCGAAAAGCGGGTGCGGGTCGTGACAAGTTTTTATGTTGGCCCATGCAGGTCCTTCTTTGCATTAAGTGTGATGTCATGGTTAGTACTTCAACTTAGTAGTACTATCTGTGAGCCTGCGATTAGGAGATGCTCATTCACAATTAGGATTGATTTAAATTTAGGAGAATGGCTAGGACTAGGTATACAATTGGAAGGTCTTATTTCAATTTTATTGCTTGGGTAGTTAAGGTGTTACATAGGCTACGTGATTAAAATAGATATACATGTTGAACTTTTAGGTAAACTCTAGTAGATGAATTTGAGAAAATTAAGTGTTATATATTATGGTATTTTGATAATTAGGAGTGACCAAAGGTGGGGGTAGAATTCTCGATTGACGAATTATTTCTTTGGGGTTAATCAATTATTGAAGCAAAGAATTATTATTATTATTCTGTGCTCTGATATTTAAATTTCTATCTAGTTTGATAATTATGATTTTCTTGCTAAAATAAGGTTAAATTCTTGTTTTAGAAAAAAAAAGTAGTTTTCAACGTAAATGATGATAAAGATAAGAAGTTAGAGATTTATTGAATTTTAGATTTTTGAAGATTGATATAGAGAGATTTAAGTTTAAGTTTGAAGATTTTAAATTTTGAAGATTTGATTTAAAATTTTAGAGTATTGGTTATTTAATTTATGATTTTGAGGAATTTCAAAGGATTAACATTAGAGCTATTAGCATACAAGATGTGGATTTAAACTTTATATTTTGAAAGTTTGAAATTAAATTTTAAGTCTTCTGAAATTTGAAGAGTTGATATTTTATGGATTTATAATTTTTGAAGATTAAAGACCAATTCAAAAAAATATAGTTAAGCTATAAAGATTTCTGGAAGTGATTAAAATTTTATTTTATTAAGTAAATTTCTAATTTTTAGGAAAGTATGATACATTTTATTTAATTTTTCGAAGAGTTAAAATTTGAGGATTTAATTTTTAAGGATAAAATTATAAGGTGGGTAGAAGTTGTCATATTTGATTATAAAAAAAAATTCAGGATAATATTGAAATTTTTTTAAAATTGTGGATAATCTTAAAAGTTTTGAGATATAATTCGAGAAATTCAAGGAAGATGTTGAGAATTTGAGTGTTAGGAGTTCAATATAATATTGAGATTTAGTTTATGGGTTGAGTTAGACCAAAAGAATAACAATACAAAGATTGATTTTATAACTTGTTGAATTTGACTTTTAAGGACTTAATTTGAATTCAAAATTTATATTTGTTCGAGGGATAAGATTGATGGAGTAGATTTGGAATTAAAATTTTAAGGATGAGACCTTAAATTTTTTTAATTTATTCATGAAATATAAATTAGTAGGATTTACCTTGAAGATTGGAATTAACTTTTAAATTTTCAGGATTGAATTATTAATCGATATTTATGCAGGTCAAGCTTTGTAAGTTGTGCGATGTCGTGGTAGTGCGACGACTTAGTTGTACTACCACGGGCCTGCGGTAGGATATAGGACATAGGACACTAGGATGAGAGAGAGATACTCAATCATAAATTTTTGAGAGATTCTTGGGACAACCCTTGAGAATCTTATTATAAATTCCAATTCAAATCTTTTCCCTTGTTTTTGTCCGTTCTCACTTATTGTTATTAAATCTGATTCTTGATGATCGATTGTTAAATTTAATTTTTTTTGTCGTTGCTGATTTTGATTTCATATCAAGATAAATTTTATGGACTAAATTACGGTATCATCTGATGACATATGTTGATGAGAACAGTGAGAAAGGTGAAACGTCTGCTTTGGTTATGGAGCATAGAGTTTATCGCAGCCATATTAGCTGTCATGGCAGAAATATTGGAACCTGACTTCGGATGTATATATCTTAGTTATAAAATTTAGAATTTCTCGCAGCCATACCGGTTGGCGTGGTGAGGGTTCTAGATGACATGATTATAGAGTTGCATACCTTAGTTATGGAACCTATTGTTTATCGCAGCTATGCTTACTGGCGTGGCGAGAATTTTGAGTGTCATAATTTTGGACATATGTGTATGATTATCAGGTTGTATCTTAAATTGGTTCTTAAAGTATCATCTCAATACTTATCCACTCCTGTTATTATAGGATTTGTTCCATCATTCTTTAGCTTAGAAGTAGAGCCTTGATGTGAGTAGATATGAGTGTATCAGTATATGACTAGTGATAGGTATATCACCTGATATTGAGGCCAGTGATGTATTGGAAGCACTAGGTGAAAGAAGTGTCTAAAAATTGTGTGCAGGATGCACAGTGGGTATTGAGTGTCAGTATGATAGTTCATGAAAGTGGAAGCCTGAGTATTAGAAATTCTAATAGAGTGTGATGGGTTAAGAAATATCAAGATTGGTCATGGAAGATATGTAGTATATCACTGATTAGTGTAGCAGTCTGTAAAAGGTTTAAAGGAAAATACGTATACATCAATCGAGATATGGAACCATATGCCTGCCTTTGAGAGTGAAGTAAAACATGTGTATTATAAAAAAATGCAAGTGATCATGAGTTCTAGTGAGTGTGATGAGGTGATCTAATGATGAAGCTAGTGTCCTAGAATATTAAGGACATATGTTGTGTAGTGAGAAAGCTAGTGTTACTATATCAAGAGTGCTAGTGTTTCTATATCAGAGATTAGTTGAGTAATGTGCTAGTAACAGTAAGTACCTTGTGTGATAATATTAGATTGGTGTATCAGTTAATATGGCTAGAAAATTATTTGGAAGTAATAGTGCAAGTAATCCTAATAGTAATAAGGATAAAATAAATTATGGCTATGGGGACAAATCAAATTATTGTGAGAAATGACTATAATAAGATATTCCAATTTTTAAGGATGGAATTAAATGTTTCTTTAAACTTCAAGATTGGATTTAATTTTTAAGTTTGGATATGAGATTAAATTTGAAATTAAAGACATTTATAAATGAGATTTAAATTTTAAGGAAATAATGTTAGATTGTATTTAAGAGTTATGACTTGTGAATCTGATTTAAGAAAAAAAAATGCTATTGGATTTTTAAATTTTGAAGATTTACGTTAAAATTTTAAGTTATAGGAATGAAGTTAATTTTTAAGGACTTTGTTAAATAACAATAGTGGTTTGATTTCATGATTATAGTAGTGGTTTGACTTCATGATTATATTGCTTAAATTTTGATGGTGGCAGGAAAAAAAATTATTAAGGATTTTAAATTTCAAAGATAAATATTAATTTAAATAAAGAGTTGAAAATTTAATATGGCAGCAATGGCAATTTTGTTAAATCACAAACTTTTATGAAAATTATGATATGATTGGATTTGTCATTAAATTTTGAGAAATTTAAGAAGATTATAATTATATTTATTTGACTACAAGATATAAATTTAAAGTTTATATTTTGAATGTTGCATTTGAAAAATTTGTAAGTATTATATTGTTTGAGTATGATGTGAAAAAAGAATCGAGGAGTAAGATCATTAATTGATTAGTGTTTGAATTCAAATTTTTGGGATAAGATTTTAAATTTTATAAATATGCATTGATTGGATTTAAATTAGAGGATTGGATATTAAATTTTTTTTGAGTATTTATTTATCAACTTAAATTTTTGGAGGAGATTGTGATAAGCATAAATTTTGATTTTAAATTTGAAGATTTTCAGGAATATGATATTTTTAGAATTTTGAAAAAAAATTGTGAAATTATAATATGGATTTACTTCATGATTATATGGTTTGTTGAATTTAAATTTTGATGGTCAAAAAAAATTGAGGATTTTAAATTTTGAGGACAAAATTTTTTTAAGGTGGTTAGACTTGTAACCTCTGTATCCTGAAATTTTTGCTTAAATGTTGTTTTTAGGTTAAATTGGGGTAGTAGAATTTTTTCATAATTTTTGGTTAATTAAAAACTAGTAACACTAATTTTTTAGGACTTATAAGAATTTATTTTAGGGTCAAAATTAATTAAAAATATTCCAAACTTTTATTTTAGGTTCTAAATGATCAAATATATTTTCTAAAATTTTTTGGGAATTTTCTGATTATTTTTAGCATTTATTTTGAGTTAATTAGGGAAAACTGAATTAAAAACTATTTTCTGAAAAATAAAAACCCATAATAGTAAATATCCTGCTCAGTCAGCCGACAGGGGCCTACCCGTCAGCCTCTCACAGAAAACTGAGCGGGGCCCGCCTGTCAGCGACCGCGAGGTGGGTGCGGGTGCAGCCGACCCCGAGCAGTGTCGAGTCCTAATTCGACTCGGACTCAGCCGAGCTAAGCCGGGTTGAACCCCGACCGTTCGATCAGAGTGGGATAGCATGGATGCACGCCATGTGGCACACCTATGAGCCGCGGCTTCCCTCTCTCCTCTGTATATATAATAGTTATTTTAGGATTTCTAGGGTTTTTCTTTAAGCCAAATTTTAGAGAATTGCCATCGAGGGTTCCTTCATCTTCCAGAAGCCATTACTTATAGCTCCGGACTCTAAACATGGCCCAGTTTCTTGTATTAGAACCGTATTGAGGTTAAATTTCTGAATATATAAATTTTTTAATGAAATTATGTGTATTAAATTCTGGAAAATTTATAGAGCACAGCATATCCAAAAATAGATGTGTCTCGGTGTTTTTACGTTTCCAGGAGAACCAGGAATCAGAATAATGAACCGTTTAAAGTTTCAAAAATATAATGTCGCAATTATTGACATATGTTTTTCCCAAAATTTAATTCGAAATATTTCTATACTGTTAATTCTGTAGAATTTCTAGGTTAGATATTAACCACCGTTGCACAACACGAATGTGGTATGTGCAATAATTCCTAAACGAATTTGAATTCGGACGAGCCATAAATTCCAGCATATTTTTGACACTAAAATCTACAGAAAATCACCATGAAAGTCGATTTTGAGTCCGTTGACTTTTCGGTCAATAGATCGTCTCGATTTGCGTGCCATGAGTCTCGAGTTGATAAAATTTAGTTTCTTTGGACAAAATTTAGGAATTGACCTAAAAATTAGAATAATAAGATTAAAATAGAATTTTAGAGTAATTATTCTAGAATTAAATAAATTAAAATAACTTATCTTTTGAAATGGTAAATTCGTAATACATAGGCTATTTGGACTTTGACTTGGATTCCGACTCGTACCAGCTAAGGACCACAGGCGAGTATATTCTCTGATAGTTTCCATTATTTGATATTTTTTATGATGCATGTTTATAGTATTGTTTTACCTGATTTCTGATACGATGGATATACGGATTGGTATTGTATGGATTCATTTTCGTGAGATACATATTTTCAGGCCTATTGACTTTTTTTCTGGACTAATGAGTTACTGGACTAATGTATTTTCTGGCCTGTTGACATCTTCTGGACTATTGAGATTATTCATGTCTGGACTTGGATCCATGAGTACTAGTCGGGTGAGGAAATACCTAGGAGACGTGTGAACATTCCCTTTCCATCCCATGGTCTTTCTGGAATAATAGCAGCCATACACGACACGTATAGTTTGCCGGATATTACCCCCTAGCCGTTCACACGTCAACTTGGTATTTCAAAATACTAGTTAGATGCAGTCGTTCTAGATTAATATATACTTGCTGATTGTATACTTGTATGACAGGTTTCCTAGTTCACATATCTGTCTATCTATACATGCTTCTCTGTTCTTCTTTCTTGTCTTTCATTATTTTTTTATTTAACTGTTCCTCTATGATGTACCCAATTCTATTATTATATGCTCATCAAGTATTTCATAACTATTTACTGTTTATAGTACTTGTCAATTAACTGGAACTGCTATTGGGTTGTACTCGTTCCATCCTGACTGGGTAAACATTTTAGGTGACTTGCTATCTTGCTTATTGGATTTGGTTGGAGATTGAGATGCTTGTGGAGGCCAATATTAGAATTTAGATAGTATAGCAACTTTTTTTGGATTTGATGTTTAGCGGGTTTATTCCCGAGTTATGATTTAATTATAAATTGAGAATCTTATAAAACTATATAAATATTGTGAATGAGCAATAGATTTGAATTTGTGATTAAATATTATCTATTTGGATTGATGGACCATTGTTATCATAGACAGCGTACTACCGCCGATGCTGTGGCGTAGGCTGGGCTTGGCCACGTACTCGTATCCGAAAAGCGGGTGCAGGTCGTGACAAATAACAATAGTTTTAAGGATTGTCACCATACACAGAGAAATATCATAGATAGTGCATAAAAGTTTATAGTATAATCATAAAGATGAAATAATATAGGTCCATAAAATAACCAATATAGCATAAAATAACACAAAAGATGATATCTCCTGAAGTATAACATCATAGCAACAGTCATAGGTCATCATTATCTGCAGGGTCATCAGCTGGCTGGTGATCATCAACGTAGTCTCCCGTCGGGTCAAAATACTGATGAACAAATGGATCATCAATCAGATAGCCTGGACAAGAAGGATCTTGAGCCACTGGGAATGGAGTGACGGGATGATGATCCTAGATGTACTGCAGGTCTACTATAGAGTTGGCCAAGGAGTGGGCCTCAATTAATCCTGATCGTAAAGAAGATTGATAAACATAGTTTTCTGCCCAATGTACTGAGCAGCTATCAAGACGTTCTACTCACGGTACTGAGCAGTTACCAACTCATTCTGCAGTCGAAACTGCTCGTAAAATATCTCTTGGATAGAATCCAAGATTACAGGAAGTACATAAGAGGATAGTGCAGATGCAGCTGGAGTGGATATGGAAGAAGGTGTAGGATCAGCCGGGATAGCAGGAGTATCAGAATTAGAACCAGATATAGAGTCATCATTAGAAGGATAATTCGGCTCAGTTCTACGAGCTTTGGATAGGTAGGCTGGCTCAGAAAGATAAGTCGGCTCATCTATTAAAAATATGGAAGTGCGCAAAGATGAGGGGCAAAGACATAGCATAGGAAAGTAGGCGCTTGGCCACGCAATAGTATATCATATGTCTGATAATAGTCTTAGGAAGTTTGAAGGCAGTGGAGGTATAAAAATAATATAAAACTGACATCTCACAATAAGAAACCTCGTCCTTTGAGGTTTGCTTGGGTAGAATGGTTGAGTAGACAATCCGATAAAGTTCATAGAAATATTGATTAAGGTAGTGGACATGGACCTTCCCGGAGGGAAAATGATAAGGGAAACACCAAATATCCTTGAAGAAATCAATGGTGATGTCATCCACAAAATTAAGTTTATCGATACTAACTATCGCGTCACCCTCATTTAGGATTTCAAGGATTTTGCCCAAAGTTATATAGTTAAACTCAATATATATTCCATCGACTCTTGAAAAGATAGTACCCTTATCATGAGATAGGTTATAATAGAACATTCTAATAGCATTTAGGTATATGGATTTTCTAATAAAAACTAGATTATCAAGATGGAATTCAACAAATTTAGGTTTATGATCATGAAAGGTAGTAAAATTGATAGAAATTCCTTTACATATGTTCCTCTTACAACAAAATCACTAAACCAAGCATGGGAAGTATCAATAGATGCAAAGATGAACTCATTAAATTCACTGGGATTGGACATATTGGGAGAAAATAAAGAATGTTGAACATCCTCTAGAGGATGTTGAGAAGAGGATGCTTCTCCCATTTTTTCTTTTTCTTAAATAACCTAGGAGCCATGGATTGGGAGAGAAAAAGAGAGAGAGAGATACCTCAAGATAGTATATTATAGTAATAAAGAACCTAGAGGAGAGACCAGATCCAAAAGCTTGAGAGGAGAGAGCCCTTAAGGAAGGAGATGGAGAAACTAGGGTTAGGGTTTTTGAATGAAGGGCTGCTGTTCAGATGGGAAAAAAGAGGGAATGTGAGAGGTTTTAATGAAACCGAGAGCTGCTGCTGTGTTCTGGAAATACCCAGACCGAGCTTGACCTGAACTCGGTTTGGGACTAAACTCGATCTGATTTCTGTCCCCCCTGGTTCCAGAAACTCATGCTAAGATTTTATGTTTATAAAACAAATTTAAGTAGTAAAGATATGCATCTAATTCATAACCAATTATTTATGAAAATAGGAGTGAACTCTTAGAAAATAATCAGGGATATGGAGTATCAAAAGTATCACTAAAAGTATCATAAAGAAATATAGATTTAATGTATGTATACGAAAATATGACTATCAAAAACAGTTGTCACAACAAAATTTAAAAGTCAATTAAAGAGCATTGAATTCCTGACAAAAAATAAACAAATTATTCATAGCATTTCAAACTATTAGCTATAAATCATTAAAAGTGTAATCATCAAATGTGTAGAATGAATCCAAGGGAATTAATGTCAGAATGATGATATTTGTATTTTAGAAATATTTGTAAATAATTCTTTGTACATCGTTGCTCAGTAAGGTCTCAAAAATTATGGATTAGCTATAGGGGTCGTATTCCAGCTAGAGGTGGTCCAAAAATTCTTAAGTACCGTGTCACTTAAGGTTGTTTATACCTTGTTGACAGAAGGGCCCCTTCGACTTATATCCAAAATAATTTTAACTTTTAGAGAGCTTATATTTGAAATAATTTTGACAAAGTATTTCTTCATACAATATCAGAATCTAAACAAAGTAATTTAGCAAGGGATTCATAGAAACATATTATGATAGTTAATTGCTAGACGATAAAAGAGTCTGAATAAATGTAAAGTAATTATTTCAGCCCGTTAGCGAATGACTTTATTAGTCATATTTATGTTGGTACAATTACCTTGAAGATGACCTTTGTAGCTTTTGCAAACACCAACGTATTCCTTGATATTACGTCTTGACGCTGAGCGTTCCACCTACATTATTAGGTAAAGACTTTGGTATCCTGGATTTGGATCCACAGCGATTATCTTTAGAAATCCAAATATACATATTCATATTTACCATTTTTCTAACTTTACATAAATGTGAAATGTGTCCTTTCAAACCATAATAATGGCATGTAATATGATTGTTTGTGTTTGAAACAGGTGTATAGGTGTAATGTGTGACATGAATATTATTCCGTGGTTTTGTGTAGATGAATGCGTGATTGTATGAATTTTTAGCCTTCATGTTATTCTTTTGACAACTTGTAGTATTGGTGACCTTTTGTTAAGTCACGTGTCGCACTTATTTAGTGCTTGATTAAGTAGTAGGTTGAATAACCTATTTGCCCAGTCTGATCTCTAACTTTTTAAAGATAGCATACAAATCATCATATTTGGTAGTAAGAGCATCAATTCTAAGTAAGAAATTAGATTATTTCTTCCATTCCTGTTCCAAGTCCTCTTTAAGTTTAGAATTTTCTTGATTATTTTCATCAAAGCAGTCAAGTGATTCTTTTAAGCTAAGCTTAAGTTTAAAATTTTCAACAGAGTCATCAGGAGAGGAATTTTCTCTAGCTTCATTTAGTAAACAAGTAAGCTTTTCATTCTCAAGCTAATAAGACTTAATATCTTATCTAGCTTGCTTCTAATTATTTCTAAGCTTTTTGAAATCTTCAAATTGATCGTTAAAAGTATCAGATAGTTCATTATAAGAAAATTCTTTAAATAATGAATCATCATTTACCTAGCTTACTGTTAAGTATAAGTCTGCCGCATGTCGAGGGTTTTCTTCCTTCGAATTGCTAACATTATTCTCGTACGGGTTGCCTGCATCTTTCTTTAAGCTTACAACTTTTTTATTTGGGCATTGGTTTACAACATCTTCTTCCTCTTCGAAGTTGCTTGCTTCATTTTCTTCATGACTCTCATAAGTGGCCTCCAATAGTTTCCATATCTCATGTGATATTGCATGTGGAGATGAGATTGAACTCATTTTTGCCTAAAGCACAGTAAAGCGCATACATTGCCTTTGTATAATAGCTTGCTACTTTCTTTTCTTCTTCGGTGTAATCATCATCTGTCTTACCAATCTTTTTATAGCCATTAGTAACACACGACCATAAATCAAAGCCAAGAGATTTCAGAAAAATAATCATATGTGCTTTCCAAAAAGTGTAGTCAATGACATCAAATAGGGGTGGCCTATCTGCATGTTGACTTTCTCCGTTGATGGAAAAGAGTGATCGGGTTGTTGGCATGTATTCTACTCTTAAGATATTAATCCAGATGAAAGGTGGTATTCAGTAATACCTATTTACAAAGAACCCGCTCTAATACCAATTGTTAGAACGTGATAACAATTCTAGAGGGGGTGAATAGAGTGTGTATATGCAGCGGAATAAAATCACTAGTTGAAATTTATGTGACGTGCAAATAGTAATCAACTATTAACAGTAAGTAAAGCAGTTATTACTAGCAAGATATGTAAGTAAGGAAAAGCAAGATATATATATATATACTGTTAAGTTTAGAAGTGAGCAAATGCAAATACCCTAATTTTATCATAGTTTTCCTCTAAGAGAACTAGTCCAGGCCCGAGAACTCTTACTTGGAGTTGTATCCACTATAATCACCAATAGTAAATCATAAGCTTTGATCTGAATGCTTGCTAACTTCCTCAAGCTTTTGATACGAAGAGCTTGATGACTTCACAAAAAAAAGACTTGATGAACAAGCTATTACAACTCAAGTAGAATTCTAACTGAGATCACACCTAGCATTTAGAAGGCGAGGGAGTTGATCTTAGAGATGTAAAAGTTTAGGCTTAAGGTATAGCTCATTATAGGATAAAAATATTTTGAATGAATGAGTGAGTTTGAATATAAAAAATCTAACTCTATTTATAGCAAGAATTCGGTATAGGACATTCAAAAAAAATTCAATATTGGAGGCCACAAAATCAGGGATACTACAACTAGCCATACTTCTAAAATAGCCTGACCGAATTCGGTCCGAGTTCGGACAGAATTTGGCCCGAGTTCGGTTTGCCTATTTTAGATAGGTCCAAGTTTTGGTTCAGATTATATTGGTCTAATTTTGGGTGGATGGGTTTAAGCTTATTTCAATGGACTAAGGTAATCTTTTTCAAGTGGACTGAGGTAGGTTTTTGTGAGTGAACAGATACTTCAAGTTGCTAGTACGACTCAACTCACATTAGTCCTAGACTCAATAAAATATAAAATTATATTACAAAAGTATAAAAAGACTAAACAACAGATGATCCATAAGTTAGTGGAGATGTTTGTCTTCGGTAGCAGTGGGACTTGACTTCAGTAAGCATGCTTCGCATCTAGTAGCTATACTTTTATATTTTAGACTTGGTGTTGTATCAGAATCAGGTTGACTGTGAACATTTTGTATCAACACACACTTCTAGCTCACCATTGAGTGATGCAATACTATCACTCACCGTCACATACTGTCACACTTTGCCTGGATAATTTGAATAGACTACAGGACATGTGACCAATAGGGAAACCTCAAGTACACTTGCTAGTAACTAGGATTTTTGATAACCCTAGTTTGTTAATGATAGAAAGTCGTAGGTCATGATTGGCCGTGTTTGACTGATCCATTGTCTAGTCTTAATCACAAATGGATAGAAAGATTAAAAGTTGTTCAGTGAGTAAGAATGTGAAAATCTAACTCTATTTATATGGTATTCACAAACCGAGTTCAGCTAGAATTCGGTATAAAATATTTAAATTTTGAACGTTGGAGTCACAAAATCAGAGATACTACAAATGGCCATATTTCTAAAATAACTGAATAGTGTTCGATCTGATTTTGTCCAGAGTTCGGTCCGAGTTCGATTTGCTTATTTCAGATTGGTTCAATCTTTGGTTCATGTTGGTTTTGGTCTAATTTTGGGTGAGATTTTGGGTAGGATATTTGTGAGTGGACTTAAGACTTCTAGTTACCAAGTATGACTCGACTCACATAAGTCCTAGACTCAATTAAAATATAAAATTATATATAAAATCAGGAGCACTATGTTGACGCCAATCTTCTGAAATGTCCTGCTGACTGGAAGATGTCTTTTTCCTTGACGATAGTTGTCCAAAGATAAACAGATCTGGAAATCTAAATATCTTTAGGGTCTTCGCCCCCAAACCCCCACGAGGGGCACTGCCCCCTCGACCGAGTACGAGGCTCTGGATAAGTCATTGGTGGTTCAAAGAAATCTTCTGGTATAACGTCGTCTGTGGCTCATAATCATTTTGTCGTTGCATATGTCCATGATGATCTTACTTATTGCTTTTTGCAAGTATATATTAGACAAAAAGTAAATATATGCAGAAGCAAATACGACATTAATGCATATTTGGACAATGCTAAGTTTAAGTAGAAGATACTATAGTGATTGCACGATTATCATGATGCTAAACTTAATCGATTAGCCATATTCAAATATTTAACTTAAATATTGGGCCAACACCCACTAGTATCTGTACATATTATTTTGAGGCATTTAGCCCCCGAGCATGTATTTTGGACTGACATCTAGCCTATGGGCATGACATAATTAGCATTATTCTATACTATAGCTAGAGATGATCATGTATGACTTATACTCTTGCTAGTTCTTTAATTTTTACAACTAGTTTCATGATCACCTATGTATACATGGTTTGGGATGCCTTACTATTTTATGCCTGATGATCATATATCTAGTATCTTGTTGATTAGCTTGTGATTGAGACACCTAGGATGCTTGACCTAGTATTGACTATTGGATTGTAGAGTAAACCTACATATCTTGTACAGCTGTGAATGTATCTCGAGGTACTAGAGTACTCTGATATATGTAGCTGGCTGAGTTCCGTCTTCGCTCTCCAATATTCTGGTTCTGGGATATGACAGAGTCTGTTCAGCAAAGCCCTTTCTAGGGTCAATCCTTCAACTATCATCCTCGATATATCATGACAGAATAACATCCATCCAAGTAATTTCTACAGTCTAAATTTTCAAATTCATATGATAGAATCCACCGATCCATTTTTACCAATCTTGATTACCATATCACAAGTCAAAATTCTAAGTCATCAATTTTAAATCATAAATTCTAAGTCGCCAATCATTAGTTATACGTTTAATCACCAATTCATCGAGCATGACCTACTTCAATTCCCAGACCAACTCATCCTTGATATGTCTCAATCCTTATTTGTTCTCCCTTAATCTCTTTCATACTATTCAATATCTCTAATTTTTTTGACCTATCATCTGCTTTTATCTATGATCTATCATGTCCCTCCAATTTGATCCTTGTATCCTTTAATTTTGGGGACACTGTTACTGGTCCTTCCGAGGATTTGTTGATGGCGGAGCATCATTCAGCTGGTCAACAGATTCCGAAGATTCAGCCTCAGTATTCTGGAGCGGAGTCCAGGATAGCTCCAGATATAGAGCAGCGGGTTCAGCTAGAACCTCCAGTAGTGCCAACAAAGCCAACTCCACTAGTGCAGCCTGTACAGACTACAAAGGGGGATACCCGAACACTTATAGATATTATTCGAGGTCTGTTGGTGACCCAGGTGTAATGACTCGCTCCGCATCAATACGGAGAGCGATTCAAACGATACAAGTGCAATGATCCGGGCTTCATAGCTCGGCAAGAAAGACTCGCTTAATGCAATAAAATTTGGACTTGGCTCTTAAGGAGTACAAACTTAGACTTTCAAATAAGCGCTTGGAGTATCGCTCGGCCAAGGCAAATCATCGCTAAGGTGGCTGGCTACGATGAACCTGTCTTTGCTTAGCCTGCACACCTAATAACCTGGACGATACATGCTAGTCGCTAGCAAAATTCATCGATGCATGCTAATAAAGAGTGAACCAACCTAGCTAAGGGAATAATCCCATCTTGTATTACTTGCTTAGAATATAGAATATAACATGCTGCTAGAAAGATAGAAATTTTATATGCATTTTGTTATTTCGAATAGAGTTCTTCCAATGCACCATAGTATATGTGTTCGCATGGTTTTAATGCTCGCCATAAAGATTATGCCATGAATCGATGCACTTCACATAATTATGGTTCACTCACTTGAGGCAGAAAGACTATCGAAATAGTTATTTTTGAGCTAAGTAATGAAAACATGGAAAGGCTTTGGGACCATAAGGTTGCCAAAATGGTTTTCTATACCGGGAACTGTATAGTGAAATATTGGAAGAAGAGATAAGAAAGTAATGGAAGTATCAAGTAAATGAACTAAACTACACTGATAAGTAAAGAAGAACACGAATCACTCAGGATGGCTTATAGCGGGCTCGCGTCGCGCATACAACCATCATTGTTCGGGGTGGCTCGTAGTGGACTCAGGTCGCGTTACCATCATCGTCGTTTAGGGTAGCTTATAGAGGGCTCATGCCATGCTACGATCATCATCACTTATGATGCAAGAAGTGAAAAGATAAGCAAAACGAGAATAAACCAAGAACATGCATGGTCACAGACAACTCGTGCACGAGGTATATAGATTCCTCGGACGATCACCGGGGCACCGGGATCGTGTCGTCCTGGGAGAAATCATGGTATGGCGCGACCGAAACGTGGCTAGGGTGATCATACCATGCTTTTGGGGCGATGCAATACCGGTATTTTAGGGCCTCGATAGTTCACCCTACACTTGGTTACCCGTCTACCCGTAGGGTCCTTTATGCTATGATAGTGACCATTTTACATGATAGTAGTCTCAAGTACTGTGCACGGGGGGCCTAGTGCCTAATAACCGTTTTGAGACTACAACTGACATGTTCATATAGATTAAGTTATCTCACTTAGCGGCAATCCGCATGCAAAGTCATTGCATTGAAACAAGTAATCTAAATAATCTGATTATAACACACGTGAACAATCTGAGTAACTCGTTCACCTGAGTCAGAACCACCTGACCTAGAATTTTAGGGGCACCCTAGTTTGACCTAGCTTTGACCATAATTGTCCCCGTTGACCGTAAAAGTCAACGTTTGACCTAGTTTTGACCTAGAGTTGACTTTTTGGACCCCGGATTGACCTTTTGACCCAAATTTTACCGGTTTGACCCGTTCGACCTAGAATAGCCCTAGAAGCCTATTTTTTATTATTTTATATCAGTTTAAATCCTTAGAACCCTGTTTAATTCTGTTTTTCGCAATAGGTTCTTGTGACACCGGTCCGAATCTCGATCCTCATCAGTTGCTCAGGACATCAGGCGAGTACCTACCTCTGATAGTTTTTATTTCATGATAGCGTTTATATCACCTGTTCTAGAACTGTAATACTTGATTCTGACACATTGTTACACGAGCTGGTACTAGTGGATCCCGTCATGAGATGTTATCCCCCTTACCGTGTTCAGCGGGTACTCTATCACGTGTATTTCATCATGTGCTTCGGGTATTAATTCTCATGTGCTATCATGTGCTTCTTGTGCTCTCGCCTTCGTGTGCGCGAGCTATTATCATATACGTAGTGTGTTGTGGTTGGATCCAAGAGTATTAGTGGGGGAGGGGAGTAGGAGTTGGTTATGTGATCAAAGCCAAACAGTATTCATGTGTATGTCGGTTATGCAACTCACGTATAACGGAGTTATCGTAGTATTTTTCATGTGCAACCTAAGCCGATCACATAATGAACTTGTGCTCAAGGCACTTAGCTAGTATTCATGTTTCTCACCTGCAGTTACTTTTCCAGTACTTGTATTGTTCTCCAGTTTATATTGCAGCTACTTATTGTGCTCCAGCATATATTTATTTCCTGTGCATCTTGTATACTTTTTTATTGCTCGTCATATACACCTTACCATATATTTAGAGTTGCTTTCAGAGTTATGTACTTTGCTCCAGTCCTTACTGGGCATATTTTTTCCAGAGGATCCTGAGGACTATTGCCCGACGTTCTTCGGGCCGGGTGTTGACGAGGGTTATGACCCCGAGACTGAGGAGTGCACCAAGGAGACGCCTTTAGCGCCCTAGTTAGCTAGGTGGGTTTCTTGGATTATTCCCAGTGGTTTATTTTGGATGATTATACTTATTCTTTTGATATTGTGAGATGTTGTAGCTATTATGGCCTTTGACTGTATATTTTTGGATATTGTCTTGCTCTCTTTGGTTTGGTTTCCTTTTTGATATCATATCGTGCTTTATTTCTTCCCCTAGTTATTGTGATTGAGAGATTATATATATTGCGTGGTTGCCCTCCTTTTGGAGAGGTCATGGCAGATTTTTTCTGTGAGATATATAGATAGTTGGTTGACCTAGAACGGACCTTACAGCGTTCTACCGCCGACTCTGCGGCGTAGGCTGGACGTACCCACGGCTCATGCCCGATTTTTGGGAGCGGGTCGTGAGAAAAAGCATCTAACATCAGCACCAATTTTGACACTACCTTCAGGATCAGGAGGATTTATAGTGTACAGTGATGCATCTGGGAGCGGATTAGGATGTGTATTGATACAACACGGCAAAGTGATAGCCTACGCATCGAGACAGCTGAGAGTTCATGAGAAGAACTATCCGACTCACGATCTAGAGCTAGCCGCAGTAATATTTGCACTAAAGCTATGGCGACACTACCTTTATGGTGAGCGTGTTGAGATTTATACAGATCACAAAAGTCTGAAGTATGTCTACACGCAGAAGGAGCTCAACATGAGACAAAAGCGCTGGCTAGACTTGATGACAGATTATGATATCGAGTTACAGTACCACCCTAGCAAGGCGAATGTAGTAGTATATGCCTTAAGTAGGAAGCCCATGGCCTACTTTTTAATGACTCAGCGGCAATTGCTAGAGGATCTCCAGGATCTTGGGATAGAGATTGTATTGCCAGGCATGGATGGACAGATTGTCACCCTCACTTTTTCAATCAAGGGTAGTTTGGTAATTGATACGGGAATTTTATTTTTAGGAGGGTTGTAATTAATATTGTACATGAGTAATTAATTAATTATCATATTGTTTATTGTTTAATTAGACATAGTATTTATTTTAGACTCGTGTAGTGGACCTAATATATTTTATTAGATGCATGAACCCAACATTTGGATGAGTTTAGTTTGGGCCCATTTAATTAGGCCCATGGATTAGGAGGTTGGATTAATTAGTAAAACCATTAGACTAGAACATTCCCCCTTAATTAATTTCTTCATGAGAGGCCTCAAGGGGTATTTGGGATATTATACATTGCTTGGAGAGGGGTTTATGACCAGCCATAATTAGGAGGAGAGAGAGTGCTCTCATTTTATTTTTTCTCCAAATTTTTAGATCTACTTTTCTCTCTTCCAATTTTCCCACATTCCCCCATCAATTCTCCATCAATTCTTCTCAAATATTTTTTCTAAATTCATCATTTAGGCCTCTACATCAAGGATTTACAAGAAGAAAGCAAGGAGCAAGAAAGAGGAGGCCAAGATCTACAAAGAGAGGAGCTAATTTGTATTTAGAGACTTTTCATTGGAAATTCATCTCCCAATAGGTACATTTCTGTTTTTCCCCCTTTTATTAGACTCTAGATATAAGATTTTACCATGAGAAACCAACCCATATGCGTAGGTTACCCATAGGATTTGGTTTTGGGACGATCGGAGACCTACGGTGGAAGTTACGTGCATTTTGGTGCCAATTTTGGGGAAATTCTGAGATTGGCACATGTTGTGTTTGTCAATTGGTCAATTAGACCAAATTGACATATGATTGTTTGTTTGTGACTAGTGTCGTGTCCACAATTGGATACGTGTAGGCCGTACCTCGTCAATTTGACGAAACGAGTTGATTTTGGGGGTTTTCCTCTGACACGGCCTTGTGCATATCGCATTATGACACGGATACGTAGACACTCTAATTACTATACGTGTTACCCATAATTTATGAATTGGACTTGTTCGTGTCCTCCGGGATACGTTTAGTTGTGTGTTAGAGCCGTATCGAACACGTATCATAGAGCAAGTGTGATACGGGTGCGGTGCACTCCATGTGTTTGTTGTTTTGCCCTATTTGCTATGCGTGCATGTGTAATTATATATATATATATATGGTATTTATATATATGTATGCATAAAATAGTGTATATTGTGTTTAGTGTATATGTGTGTGTCTATGTGTGTATACATTCTAGAGTAGATAGTGATATATATATATATATATATATATATATATATATATATATGTATGTATGTATGTATGTTTTTGTACTTGAATATATGTATGTGTGTGACTAGGTATAATAGTGACTGTATGCAATAGATGCATTGAGTTATGAGTTATATTGGTATCAGTGTTAGTGTGTTTGCTTATGTGTGTGTAGTAATTATGGTGGCAAGTTGTGTGTGTTGTGTGTGAGCTAGTGAGTGAGATACTTAGCCAATATCAGGTATCAGTCAGAAGGATGCATAGCAGTAGGTGCAGTCGGGTATTAGCAGCAAAGGGGGGGAGAGCAAGGAGAAATGCACTGAGCAAAAAGATGTGCAGTACAACCTCAATTAAGTGGCAGCAGTGCACAGCTAGTGCACAGCAACAAGATATTGTGCAGCAACCTGCAGACTTCAGTAACCTCCAGCAAAGAGCAAGCAATGCATTCATCAGTGCAAATCAACTCGAGCCCTACATTGAGAGGCAATGCAGTGGCAGCAGCCTCGAGCCACTGCAACAGCATGCTCGGGCATAGACTGCAGAAGCCTTAGACAAGTAGCAGTTATATTAGAGCAGTGTGCATACAGTTTTGAGCCCTGAGGGAAGCCAACTGAGGGAAGCCCGGCAGCAGCCAACTGAGGGAAACATGCTAGCCAACTGAGGGAAGCCCAGCAGCAGCCTTGGACATGTAGATGGAAGTGTGCAGCCAACTGAGGGAAGCCCAGCAGCTCGATGGCAGTATTAGCAAACACAGGGAGACCAACTGAGAACACAGTGGTCATCAAAGGGAAAACAAAGCAGTTGGGGTGCTAGTTTAGCATATCTTCAGAGTGGCAGCAACCTAAGCCTTCAGCTAGCATAGCCAATGCAGATAGCATTCAGTGGCAGAAAGAAGAAGAGCATTGTACAGTTATCAGTGCACTGAGTAGCAAGAGCAGGCAGTCAGTGCAGTATCAGCTCTGTACCAGTGCATGCGCAACAACAAGTGAGTTAAGAAGGTTTCAATGTGCACAGCAGAGGTAGTGTGCTCTGAGATGTATCGAGCAGTTCAGCAGTTGCAGCAAGAAGTCTCAACAGTTGTGGATCCATTCACTGTGCAGTTATGCACAGTTTCAGTGTAGTATCAGTGCTGATACTTCACTCAGTTTAGTTTCAAGTCATGTTCTTGAGTTCGGTTTAGTTTCAGTTTTACTTAGTTGAGTGAGGTATCGAGAAGTATAAGTGAGGTTCATTTCAGGTAAGGTTTATGGGCTTGAGTAAGGTATTGGGTATAGTTGTGTTAGTTAAGGTTTCGATTAGGAAGTCAGTGTATATGTTCCCAGTTTCAATTAAGGTATTGCTAGTGTGGTATCTACATCTAGTTAATTGATTATATATATATATATATATATATATATATATATATATATATATATATATATATATATATATATACTTGATTATATAATTAGTTAAGTATTTAGTGTGTAGTGTCAAGAGTTAGTTATACATAAATACTTGTTGTAAACCCCCAAAAAAAATTTAGATTTTTAAAAATAAAATTTCTAAAATTTTCTGTAATTTTTAACTAATTAAATCAATTATTTTTTGGTATTAAGTATTTTTAAATGATTTTAATAAATGTTAAAATATTATGAAAATAATATTTTTGGGAGTAAAATAAAATATTAGACATAGGATAATTTTCCTGGATTTATTGGACCCCGGAAACATTTTTAAAGACCTAAAAACTAATTATAATTAAACCCTAGAATAAACCCAGTTTATTTCCTATTGAACCGACCCGAACCGAACCGGACCCGGTCTATCTGAACCGGGCCCAAACCCTACGGGTCGGATTGGATCTGAACCCGACCCGGACCCGCTAACCCAGAAACCCCTTTCCCTGTAACCGACGACTCCGTCGATCCGGCTTCCGCCGCCTCGCCTCCGCCTTTCACCCGCCGACTGACCGCCTTCCAGCGCCGCTCGGTCTCCCGCAACCGTCGCCGCCGTCTTTTCCCCTCCCTGCACCAACCGTCCGCCGACCTCCTCCCTCTCACCCTATAAATATCCCGACCCGACGAGCCCCTCCGCCATCTCCAGCCACCCGCAGCACCCCCAGCCACCGTCCTCTTCAGCGATCTCTGCCGTCTCCTCCAGCCGCCACCTTCCTCGCCGTGCCCCGCCCTCACCAGCACTGCCATCCACCGCAGCCACCACCTCCGCCTTCCTCCTTTGCCCAGCCCGGCAGCAGCAGCAGCAGCGGCCAGCTCCACCTGAACCTGCCACCAACGCAGCCCCGGCCGCCTCCGGCAAGCCCGATGACCCGCAGCAGCAGAACCTTGCCGCCGACACCCCGCAGCAGCAGTGCCGCCTTGCCCTAGCTGCCCTCCAGCTCCGGCTGAACCTCGACGAACCCTCAGCGTCGCCTCCGCCTGAGTAGCCTCCTCCTCCGGCGAAGCCCCGGCGCCCTCAGCCGCATCCCAGTAGTCGTGCCCTAGCCGCCGTATTGTATTATGTCGCCTCGCGGACACGAGAAATCCTGGTTTCTGTAGAGCCCTGTTCAGGTAGCCTTTTTTCTCTCCTCGCTGCCCCGTTTCCCATTCCGTCTACTGTGATGCGAACCCTGCATGATCCTCTCGATGCCCGTACAACCCGCTCGGTGTGTCGCGTCCTGTGGTGATCGTGAACTGCGATCCAAAAACAGGAAAATACTCGCCCTATTTTTCTTCGGAACTAAGTGTGCCCCGCCAAACGGGATGACTTGGTCTTATGCGGGCTTCACCAAAAGGTGCGAACCTTTGATACGGACGTATGGAATTTCACAGAAGTTGATTTGGATGTGCGTGCACACCGGAATCAACGCGTATCCGTCGACAACGCCCCGTATCGGCGCTGTTCTGGAACTCGTTGTAACTTTGTGTACATACGTCGGATCGAAACGAAACTTGCGCCATCGGACTCGTAGTAATACGCTGGTCCTGTGACCCAAGTTTGGTTCGATTCTGAGAACGTTGACAAAATTGCGTATCGTGGGCCCCGCGGCTCCACTTGACGGACGATTTTGTGATCGGCTCATCGGAATCTAGTTCTGGACGTTCCGTTGGGTTCGTATCATCGTTTTGGACATGTGGACCCCGTTTTGACCAAGAACTGTCATTTTTGCCCCTGTGTCCAAATTGGACTCAAGGACAGACGTTTCTAGCTATTTGATATCTTCTGAATCTGATGGTAATGTTTATTTCAGCAACCGGAGGAGTACCTGCAAATCCCACTGCTACCAGAGCTACAGTTGGAGTCAGAACCCCAGGCAAGTGTACCTTGCCAAAACTTGCAATACCTGCTTCATTGTTGTCTTGATTTATTTATATGTTGTACATGCTTAACCTAGGACCGTGTGACATTACTTAGCATCCGAATAATATTTGGGTGCCAACGCCGTACGCGAAGTTGTGTAACGTCACCTAGAGATGGATATCGAGACCCTATACATTTTCGTGCTTGCATTATCAAAGTACGTTATACCTCAGGACACCTGACACTATTTATGAGACAGAATCTTCCTGAGATATTCATGGTGATTCTGTATAGGATACAGGTTTCATGACATATACTTTATTCTAATGCTTAGATCTCATTATGACTTGCTGCATTAGATATGATCGTGCGTGTCATGGACATGAGACGTGTGATTACATTGGGTGGGGAGAGATTTACCATACAAAAGGCTGATTATATATATATATTACTTTACTTAAAGTGCCTTAGACTCTGACACAGAGCTTTGGTACATTACTGGCCCTTCGAGAGAATACTGCTATGGGTTTCCCGACACAGATCCTATAGTAGTCTCAGCCCGAGTATGATTAAAACTCTCACTTGCATATCACTTAGCTGGTTATATAGTTTACCCTATTGATTTATTTATTGATGTACTGTATTTATTTATGGCTTGAGTTATTTTGTACCTTGCTATGTCCCCTGAGGACCTGGATCCGGATTATGTCCCCAGGATTAGCAGGCGAGATCTATCCCGAGGTATACGGGACCGGAGCATTAGCAGAAGCAGAAGCAGGAACAGGTGCATACGTTGGAGCAGAACGAGGACGAGGTAATTGCAGAGGATTTCTCCTGAGTATATGTTTCTTCTATACTCAGTCTTTGATACTATTAAAATTCTAGTTTAATGAGCAGTTGTATCAGGCTTGTTATCGGGTTGTTCCCCAATTTATTTACTTGTGACTTGATGATGATTATATTTTTCTTTTGTTGATATTATTGTATTCATTCTGTGGATGAGATTAGTAGACCCTTATTGTTGTACTACAGCTTAAGTATATCCTGATGGGTCCATTAAATTGGGTTTGCCCATCGGTGTGTGCTGCTGGCCATTGCCACGTGGCTAGTCCCTCGATATTTTGGGACTGGGGTGTGACATAGTTTTTGTGGTGGCCCATGCAGGTCAACGACTAAATTACTTTGGTTTCAACTTAGGGACCGAGCAAGCCTGCAATAAGATAGGATAAGTTATAGGATCTCATCCACTTGCTTGAATCGTTCTTGACATCTATATCGGATTCGAATTTATTTCTTGACTTGCATCCTGCCTTGATTCCTGTGTGCCTCTTATTGTTTATTTTGAATGCAGAGTTATGGATCCACGAGCAAACGACGAGACTCCTGCAAGATCACCACGAGATGCTGTGGTAACCAACAAAGAAGAAGTAACACTAGTGGATGGTGGTCAATCAGCTCAACAACGCAGTCAAGCAAATCAGCATGCCTCAAGAATCCAGCAAGATGACATCCTACCTCCGCCACAGTTTACTCCACCAATGCCCATATTCCCACAAGGGCAATCTATGGACGGGCAACAGATGTTTTAAATGTACTATACGATGATGCAAGCCTATCAGAAGGATCAGCAAAGCCAAACGGAGGAGTTCATTTATAGACTTAGCTCGGAGCTACGGAAGTTAATCAGCTCTATTGCAACGGACGTTCTTGCTACAGCACGGGCCATGGAGTGCATCAACAGGATAGAGTCCAGCTAGAAGCGGCCGCATGCATCAGACCAAGCACAATAGGAAAGAGCTACAAAGCGACCACAGATGAATCCACCGAGAGCAGCACCAAGAGCCTTAATCCTTCCTACTTGTCACTATTGTGGCAAGCGGGGTTATATTAAGAGGGAATGTCAACGCAGATTGGGATTATGTTTAGCTTGCGGATCCAGACGGCATTCGGTATGAGAATGCCCTGAGCGTCAAGAAGGAGCACCGATAGTAAACCAACAAGCTCTACCAGCACCAGGAGGATATCAACCGAGGCCACCCTTGGCACCTCGAGCAGCACTCTTTCAGCAGGCTCAGCAGCAACAGAGGAATCGACTGCGAGGACGCGGACAAGATTTCGTGATGACCTTAGAGAACGCGCAAACTCGTGGAGTAGCGAATACGCGTAAGTGATTCGTAGCTATCTATTTCTAGTATTGCTTTAGTTCGTGCCTATTGGTTCGTGACCTTAGCCTTAACCTGGTAGTTTTGAACTTGTTAATAATTAATAACCTAGTTTTCTAAGTTATAGTTTTCTTGCTTTCCTTCACTCTAGAAATTGCATAACTTCCATTACTTAGGGAAATAATATTTTCATTCCCTATACGTTTTTGCTTAAACCTCATCCTTTGATTCTCCTGAATCATGATTCTTGACAGTAATGTGCTTCGAACAATGCTTGCAACCGTGTCATCTCTGTTGACCGGTTATTCTTTGATTGCGAGGACGCAATCCTCTTAAGTGGGGTAGATTGTAAACCCCCAAAAAAATTTCATATTTTTAAAAATCTGTTTTCTAGAATTTTCTGTGATTTTTAACTAATTAAATCAATTGTTTTCTGGTATTAAGTATTTTTAAATGATTTTATTAAATATTAAAATATTATAAAAATAATATTTTTGGGTGTAAAATAAAATATTAGACATAGGATAATTTTCTTGGATTTATTGGACCCCGAAAATATTTTTAAAGACCTAAAAACTAATTATAATTAAAGAATAAACCCGGTTTATTTCCTATTGAACCGGCCCGAACCGAACTGGACCCGGTCTATCTGAACCGGGCCTAAACCCTGCGGGTCGGATCGGATCTGAACCCGACCCGACCCGGACCCGCTAACCCGGAAACCCCTTTCCCTGTAACCGACTACTCCGTCGATCCGGCTTTCGCCGCCTCGCCTCTGCCGTTCACCCACCGACTGACCGTCTCCCAGCGTCGCTCGGTCTTCCGCAACCGCCGCCGCCGTCTCTTCCCCTCCCCGCACCGACCGTCCACCGACCTCCTCCCTCTCACCCTATAAATACCCCGACCCGACGAGCCCCTCCGCCATCTCCAGCCACCCGCAGCATCCCCAGCCACCGTCCTCTCAAGCAATCTCCGTCGTCTCCTACAGTCGCCACCTTCCTCGCCGTACCCCGCCCTCACCAGCACTGCCATCCACCGCAGCCACCGCCTCCGCCTTCCTTCTCTGCCCAGCCCGGCAGCAGCAGCGGCCAGCTCCGCCTGAGCCCGCCACCAACGCAGCCCCGGCCGCCTCCGGCAAGCCCGACGACCCGCAGCAGCAGAACCCTGCCGTCGATGTCCCCGCAGCAGCAGCGCCGCCTTGCCCTAGCTGCCCTCCAGCTCTGGCTGAACCTCGTTGAACCCTCAGCGTTGCCTCCGCCTGAGTAGCCTCCTCCTCCGGCGAAGCCCCGGCGCCCTCAGCCGCAGCCCAGTAGCCGTGCCCTAGCCGCCGCGTTGTGTCGTGTCGCCTCGCGGACACGAGAAATCCCGATTTCTGCGGAGCCCTGTTCAGGTAGCATTTTCTCTCTCCTCGCTGCCCCGTTTCTTGTTCTGTCTGCTATGACGTGAACCCTGCGTGCCCCTCTCGATGCCCGTACAACCCGCTCGGTGTGTCGCGTCCTGTGGTGATCGCGAACTACGATCAAAAAATAGGAAAATACTCGCCCCATTTTTCCTCGGAACTGAGTGTGCCCCGCCAAACGGGATGACTTAGTCGTGTGCGGGCTTCACCAAAAGGTGCGCGCCTTTGATACGGACGTGTAGGATTTCGCAGAAGTTGATTTGGATGTGCGTGCACACCGGAATCAACGCGTATCCGTCGATAACACCCCGTATCAGCCATGTTCTGAAACTTGTTGTAACTTTGTGTACACACGTCGGATCGAAATGAAACTTATGCCATCGGACTCGTAGCAATACGCTGGTCCTGTGACCCAAGTTTGGTTCAATTCTGAGAACGTTGACAAAATCGCGTAACGTGGGTCCCGAGGCTCCATTTGACGGACGATTTTGTGATCAACTCATCGAAATCCAATTCTGGACATTCCGTTGGGTTCGTATCATCGTTCTGGACTTGTTGACACTAAGTTTGACGAATTTGGAGACCATTGTCTTTGACACATTTTTCGGTGCAAAGCGGCCCACATGTGGACCCTATTTTGACCAAGAACTGTCATTTTTGCCCCTGTGTCCAAATTGGACTCAAGGACAGGCGTTTCTAGATATTTGATGTCTTCTGAATCTGATGGTAATGTCTATTTCAGCAACCGAAGGAGTACTGCAAATTTTGCTGCTACTAGAGCTACAGTTGGAGTAAGAACCCCAGGCAAGTGTACCTTGCCAAAACTTGCAGTACCTGCTTTATATTGTTGTCTTGATTTATTTATATGTTGTACATGCTTAACCTAGGACCGTGTGACATTACTTAGCATCCGAATAATATTCGGGTGCCAATGTCGTACGCGGAGTTGTGTAACGTCACCTAGAGATGGATATCGAGACCCTATACATTCTCGTGCTTACATTATCAAAGTACGTTATACCTCAGGACACCTGACACTATTCATGAGACAGAATCTTCCTGAGATATTCATGGTAATTCTGTATAGGATACAGGTTTCATGACATATACTTTATTCAAATGCTTAGATCTTATTATGACTTGCTGCATTAGATATGATCTTGAGTGTTATGGACATGAGACGTGTGATTACATTGGGTGGGAAGAGATTTATCATACAAAAGGATGATTATATATATTAATATTACTTTACTTGAAGTGCCTTAGACTCTGACACAGAGCTTTGGTACATTACTGGCCCTTCGAGAGAATACTGCTATAGGTTTTCTGACACAGATCCTATAGTAGTCTCAGCCCAAGTATGATTAAAACTCTCACTTGCATATCACTTAGCTGGTTATATAGTTTACCCTATTGATTCATTTATTGCTGCACTGTATTTTATGGCTTAAGTTATTTTGTACCTTGCTATGTCCCCTGAGGACCTGGATCCGGATTATGTCCCCAGGATTAGCAGGCGAGATCTATCCCGAGGTATACGGGACCGGAGCATTAGCAGGAGCAGAAGCAGGAACAGGTGCATACGTTGGAGCAGAACCAGGACGAGGTGATTGCAGAGGATTTCTCTTGAGTATATATTTCTTCTATACTCAGTCTTTGATACTATTAAAATTCTTGTTTAATGAATAGTTGTATCCGACTTGTTATCGGGTTGTTCCCCTATTTATTTACTTGTGACTTGATGATGATTATATTTTCCTTCTGTTGATATTATTGTATTCATTTTGTGGATGAGATTAGTAGACCCTTATTGTTGTACTACAGCTTAAGTACATCCTGATGGGTCCATTAAATTGGGTTTGCCCATCGGAGTGTGCTGCTGGCCATTGCCACGTGGCTAGTCCCTCGATATTTTGGGACTGGGGCGTGACACTTGTATTGGTTGTTAGTAGCTGTTAGCCTATAAATGTATATTATAGGGTAGTTGGTATTGTTTGTATATAGATGGTAGTTAGTGGGTAGGTATTACATTGATATCTATTTTAAGTACTTAGTATATATATTGTTATAGTTAACATATTAGTTTTGAGGTATCTATATATATATATATATATATATATATATCTATTCTACTATATAATGCCAAAACTAGACTTCACCGTGAAAGTTTTTCGTTCCAAAAATACCCTTCGTTATATTTCAATATGTATTAACATTGATAAAGATATCTAAGTAATTAAAAACAGTAATTAAATACGTATTAAATGTATGTATGCATGCATGAGGCAACTTGGAAAATGATAGTTAATAAAACAAATATATGCATGCATGCAAAGTAGGTAGTTTGGAGAATAAAACAAAAGTTATTAAAGCATGCATGCAAAGTAGGCACATGAACCCAAGAGATAAGAGAAACCTTTTATATTTCCGTCATTTAATTTCTTCCAACTTTCATGCTCCTGCCTATTATATTTCCACCTATAATAAAATTAAAAAATTGTCGGTTGCTCTTTTAATAAACTATTTTTTTCAAGTAATATGAAATACGTGCAACGCACGTGCGTATATACTAGTATATATATATATATGTTTATCTATTATGTTTAGTTTTAGATTGCCTCGGGATACCAAGGTATTACCAAGGTATTGGGCCGATGCCCAAGGTATTGAGTTTGGGTATCGAGCTAGGAGCGATACGCATTGGTGCAAGGCCAAGGTATCATATTTCAGCTGTTTTGTTATAATATTATAGTATTTGACTCGTATACATATATAAAACCTATTTTTATATTAAGAAAACTTGCATATCTTAAGATACGGCTTTTTGAGAGACTTCTTGTATCTTAGCTTAGCTAGTATAGCACAGTATCATAATGTATTGACTTAGTAACTTAGCATTAGACTCTTGCAACCTAGATTTTATCGGTTTGACTTAGAAATGGTTTTGTGACCTAGATATTGACTAGTTTAACTTAAACTCATTCTAACACCTTGTATTAATGTTATATTCCATCTATAGGTTTGTGTGACACCAGTTGTGACACAGTTTGACATTCATTGCTTGGACGACAGGCGAATACATTCTCTGATAGTTTCCATTATTTGATAATTACTATAATGCAAGTATCTAAAAATGTTTTACATGACTGTCGACACATTGGTACACGGACTAGTATACACATGGATCAGTCATGGGATGTTATATATATATATATATATATATATATATATATATATATATATATATATATATATTGTTCATTGTTTCTCGTGTTCTCAATGTTTAACTTAGACAATATTTCGTGTTCAATATTCAATGTTCAATATTTCGTGTTCAAGATTTATTGCTTACATGGCCTTGAGTATCTTGATCACAATGTGTCATGGTTGGATCCATTGTACTAGTTGGGGGAAAGAGAAAATGTTAGCTAGGTATGTGATCAAATCCTAGGCAATGTTTCATGTTAACTTAGACAATGTTTATCCAACGTTAAAGTAGACAATGTTCACCCAAGCCGATTATATATCTAACTAGTATTTCAATCACTTAGCATAGTTATAGTTCTTCACCATATTGTTCATTGTTTACTTGTTCATCCACCATAGTTGATTTTGTTCATTGTTTCTCGTCTTGTATTATATTCTCTATTTCTGTTTATAGTCATTATCAATTAATTAGAACTGCTATTGGGTTGTACTTCGCTCCATTCCTGACTGAAAAATATTTTTCAGATGAATGGTTAGAAAGGATGTGTCCCACTCACTATGGACTGACAGATGGAGTATCACCCGAGGATAGTGCCAGAGACTGAGGCCTCTTAGACTTCCATACATTGTAGTAGTTTTCCTATTTTAGATATTGGTTGTATTATATTTAAGATCTGGAGTTGTATTTTGAGATGGCTATGTGATGTATTGAGACTTGTATTTCTTATTATTTCTATTCTATATCGTGCATTCATCTTCCTCCAGTTTTATATGCGATTGAGTATTATTTGGTATTGAGATGGCATGGCAGTACTTTGTATGCATTGTGTGAGATATTATATAGTATAGTAGACCAAGACAGCGTTCTACCGCCGATTCTGTGGCGTAGGCTGGACGTACCCACGTACTCGTACCCCTATACCGGGTGTGGGTCGTGACACATTTTTAGTGGTGGCCCATGCAGGTCAGGCTTTGCAATAGTGCGATGTCGTGGTAGTGCAACGACTTAGTTGTACTACTACGAGCCTGCGATAGGATAGGATATAGGATACTAGGATAAGAGGGATACTCAATCACAACTAGGAAATAATTTCAACATAATTGTATCTTGTCATCTTCATTCTGAATATCGCTTTGAAATTTTTTTTGTCCTACCTTGATGATATTATATCTTGCTCAATATTGATTCCTTATTTTGAATCTATCTTCAGAATGCCGTCGAAGACGCGTTTTCAGCGCTCAGGCGCAATGTCAGCACGATCAGTCACTCCATCACCCTTGAGGACAGCACCCACAGACGAAGGTCCAGTACCTACAGTCAGGATATCATCTTTACCAGTCCAGGTGTGTGTATCTGCAGCAGCTTTCGGAGGTGCTCCACCTCCAGTACCGAGGACAGGGCAGACAGTTTCCAAGGATCTTCCACCTCTGCCACCTGCAGTTGATCAGATGCAGATGTTCGCACTCTTCCAGTAGATGATGGAGGCGTAGCAGCGACAATCCAAGGTCCTACAACAGAGCGTGGAGAATGCTCACCGGATCGTGTCACTACCACATTTCCAGATAAGGGTATTTATGTAATTTCACTATTTTGAATAATTATGTATTAAATTAATTTGCTGAGTTTTATAATTTTTTTTATATGGTGTTAGTGATGTTTGGTTTTAGGTAAAGCCCTTGAACCCATTAGGACAAACCCTAATGAGTAAACCCTAATTTGTAAACCTAATTTTAGAGGAACCCTAGAATTCAAATTTTATGGTGGAACCTCAAACCCTAGACTGACTAAACCTTAGTTAAATTAGGTTCTACATGACCTAACCTGGGGTTTTAACCTAAAACTATGCATTAGAAATCCTAACTTGGTTTAATATAAAAGGGAAGCCTCTCTCAAAGCCATTCTTCATGTAGAAAGGAGAAACCCTAGCCTCCATCAAGAAAAACCATCTTCCCACCCAAATTTTGAGATCAAACCCTAGGAGATCCCTTTTCCTCCTCCAAAGCGAGAAAAGCAAGAAACTTGGGTCAAAAAGCCTTGGGGAAGAAGAACTTCCATTGGAGAAACCATCCCTGCAGGTAAAATCCTATTTTATTCTTTTAATTCTGTTTTCTGTCGATTATTGGCCATTAGGAACCCACCCTACTGTGTAGATTTCGAGTTAGGGTTTTTGATTTGGGTTTTGGTGACCAACATGGGATTTTCCCCAATTATCAGGAACCCTAACCCTAGGTATTTGTATGTAGACTGATTTCATCTCATAGGTGTAGGTTGAACTCGATTTTTAGGGTTTTTGTTTGAGGATTCATGGGTTTTAGGTGAATCCATTTTTCTGCACTCCTTATGTTCGATGAAATGTTTATTAAGGACTTATCTACCTAATGTATTCGAATTTATGCATATTATGGTCTATTGATCTATATACATAGTATAATTACTAGTGTTGCTTTGTGGGTTTACTGTGCAGTCGGTTTTGGGGAAAGTTCTGTGCACAGTGGGGACTTTAATGTGCTGTGCATAGAGTTGGGTTTTTTACTGAACAGTCGGGATTGGGGTTGAAACTGTGAATTCCAATATATGTGTATCCTAGAACTCACTGTGTGCAGTATGTGTGCTGTGAGTTTGGGAGAAATTCATGTACATGTGTTTGTGTGTGTCTCAATATCAGTATCAGATTTTCTATGGAGGAGTGTGTACACTGTGTTAGGTGTTAAATGTATAGCTGTGTGTGTGTAGGAGTTTATGTCACTATGTGTTTATGCTAGTGTGTTAGACCTGGGTCTTTGTGTAGTTGGATGTGTAACCTCAGTATGCATATATACATTGGGGTTACCTGAAAGTTAGTATGGGTGCACATGCTAGTGTGTTAGCTGTGTTGGATTATGTGTATCAGGAAACACGAGGGAGGGGGGAAACTCTAGCATAGCTTTGAGGAGTTTCAGTATCTGTGACACTGTGTCACAGTGTATAGGATCAGATTGGATGGATTTTATGATTTTTGTGCATATGGTAGTGAGTATGGGTAGATGCACTTGGGGGTGAGCACTGCTCGAGCAAGTACTGGACACTTGCTGTTAGTACAGAACTGGGTGTGTGTGTGGCATTATGTATCAGGTTTATGCACAGGGGGTATACATAGTCAGGTATGTGTGTGCTCATGCACCAATGTGGTGTTTGAAGTTACTATTTTCTGCAGACCTAGCACTTGAGTGCACAGGTTTTGGAGAGGGGGGAAATTTGGTTATGTGAAGTGATGAGGGGAGTTTGTGTGAATGTTAAGGAAGCTTGTGAGGAGAGGTGCTCGACTTAGAGAGTGGCACTAATATAGGGAGTATTAGTACATTGTTAGAGCAGGCAACAATATCAGTGAGATATCTGCAGTCCACATGTGTGGTTCACTACAGAATTAAAGTATCAATAGGTATCATTAGATAGTATTTGTGTCTGTGTAGGGGTTTTTGGTGAGTGTATCAGGTTTTGGGTTGGCACAGTTGGTCGGGTATATGGAGAATTCTGTGATGAGGCTTGGAGTTTAGGTTTTGATGTTGAGTTTTATACAACACATGAACATATGTTGGTGTGTACCTAGGGGAGGAAGACTAATATCTTGAAATGGGTATGTTAAGGTATTAGTAGTATTTACTGATACACTATAGTATTAGCAACTATAGTTGCCATGACTTGGGATATGAAATTGATCCAATCCATTGACAGCTAGTATATATATCTTAGGTGACACTGAGTTGGGTTAAGGATTAGGATTAAGAGTAGGTAAGTATTAACTAGTAACATAGTATTTTAGCATACTATTTAAAGTATCAGTACGTAAGTGTTAAGATATGTGTGGTATCTCAGTTAGACTAAAGTTTTCAGCTTAAATCTAGGTACTAACTAGATATCATAATACCTTACTATAAAAGCTAATTGTGTATTAACAATTATCTAGTATGGCAGTTATAGACTAGCATAAGACTAGTATTAATTAGGTTTTGACCAAATAACCAAGTTAACCTTGTATAGACCTAAAAATGGCCTAGAAACATAATTTCAACTAGTTAATCACTTTTATCATTCCAAACACCATTTTAACCTTGATATCTTATATATAGGTCATTGTGATCCCACTTTGGACGTCGATCCTCACATTTTGCTCAGGACCACAGGCGAGTACATTCTCTGACAGTTTTTATTGTTGATTACTTCTATAAATTGTAGTGTATTACATACTTGATTCCGACACTATGGATACACGGGTTAGCACCCTAGATCCCCATCATGAGGAGTCGTGATTGGAATCCATCGTGCTAGCTGGGGGATGGGGAACTATTAGTAGATTATGTGATCATATCCAAACATTTATATGCACCATAGCTCACCCCACTTCTCACGTCGGGTGCAGCCTGACCATTTATATGCTCCATAGCTGTTATATATGATTAGCCTGACCACTACATGCACCATAGCTAACCATATGGTTAGCCTGACCTAAAAGAATCATAGCTAATCATATATAACCAGCCTGATCTAGTCCCAAGCCGATCACATAATAAACTAATATTTCAAACACTTAGCTAGATGTTTATTCCTATTTCAGATTCACTTGTTCTAGCATTCACTGTTTATTGTTCATTGCTAGATGCTCTATTGCCTATTTTATTTCTCCTGTACTTCTCAATTTCAGCATATACTTTCATCTTGTATTTCTTACATTGTTTATAGACTTTATCAATTTAATGAAACTGCTGTTAGTGCTTGTGCTTCGCTCCAATCCTGACTGGGTAAATATTTTCAGAGGACCTGGAGAACTTTTGCCCCACTCATTACGGCCCAGGAATAGAGGGAGATTTCATTCCAGAAATCCCAGAGGAGTTGCCTATCCTAGAGGAGATCTTGCCTGCCTGTACTTAGTTTACTTTTTCTGCATTTATTGTTTTAGACTGAGACTGAGTTGTATTTATTATTTTGTGACTTTGTGAGGTCATCTAGACCCAGGATTTGAGTTGGACTTATTGTGGTTGGTTTTTAATAGAACTCTTTTCTATTCTCATCGTGCCATTATTCTTATAACTTATGATTGAGTATATTATAGAACTGTGGATTATTTATCATTGTCCTCCGTGCGAAGTTGAGACTATTGACAGGATATATTATGTTTGTGACCTAGACAGCGTTCTACCGCCGATGCTGTGGCGTAGGCTGGACGTACCCACGACTCATGCCCAAATTCCGGGTGCGGGTCGTGACAGATCGCGCTTGTAGCAGTTGAGAGAGCTACCGCCCAGCCACTGACGGCACCAGCTCAGTTTATTTCGCATCAGCCGAGGCCGGGTACTATCACAGACTTCAAGAGGATGGGGCCGAAGGATTTCAGGGGCACAGAGGGGATTATTTATACGGATGAGTGGATCGAGGACATCGAGCGGAACTTGCAGCTGGCACAGATTCCAAAGATGCTACATATAGAGGTAGCGGGTTGTATGATGTTCGACATTGCTTTGACATGGTTCAGGACAGACCCAAGGATATCAGCGTCGGGAATTACTTGGAATATTTTCAAGGAGCTATTCAAAGAGAAGTTCTTCCCGGATGTGGCTCAGAGTACTTTGGAGAGTCAATTTCAGAACCTCGTCCAAGGGGACTTGACGGTGGATGAGTATGCGGCAGAGTATAGCCGATTGGGACAATTTGTTGAGGGACAGAATCCTCGGGCCAGAGCTAGAAAGTTCAAGAAGAGACTGAACAGTGAGATTAAGTCTCATACTAATGGAGATTGTACCGCTACGTTTAAGGAAATTTTAGGACATGTGCAGCGGGCGGAAGATGATTTGGAGCTTGGCTCCAAGAGGCCGAGAGACACCGAAGGAGCGAGTAGTGGTGCGGGCCCAGCGAAGTGCACCCATTTTCAGCAGTCGAGGTTATATCAGCATTAGCAGTACCTTGTGCCAGTTAGGGCACCAGCTCAACAGATGCAACAGTTTCAGAAACCAGTGTATCAGGCACCGCAACAGCCTCAAAGGCAGATTCAACAGACTTTTTCTTGTGCCTATTATGGAAGGCATGGGCATGATTGGGAGAACTATCGAAAGAGACTCAGAATATGCTTGTATTGTGGTTCCCCTGACCATCAGGTGAAGGAATGTTCCAACAACCCGTATGGACCAAATCACAGTCAGAGAGGTGAAGCTAGGCTACCTGTGGTACCGCAGACTAATCAGCACCAACATAGAGAGCCACCCCAGCAGGGTGGGGCATTTACAATGACAGTCAGAGAGGATGACACTTTAGGTGATCAGTTAGCTAGTTTCATCCTGTTTATTTCCTTTTCCTCTGTTGTTTGTGTGGTTAGTTATTGCCTTATAGACTGCTTGCGTGTTATTGTGTAGTTAGTATACCCTGTCAGAGACTGCAAAACTATGATGGACAGAGACCATAGTTAGTGATGTGTGTTTTAGTTTAGACTGGGTTGACCTAGAGGGGGTTACGATCATCTTTAATTTCGAGGACAAAATTTTTCTAAGGTGGGTAGGATTGTCACCCTCACTTTTTCAATCAAGGGTAGTTTGGTAATTGACACAGAAATTTTATTTTTATGAGGGTTGTAATTAATATTGTGCATGAGTAATTAATTATTTATTATATTATTTATTGTTTAATTAGACATAGTATTTATTTTAGACTTGTGTAGTGGACCTAACCTATTTTATTAGATACATTAACCCAACATTTGGATGAGTTTAGTTTGGGCCGATTTAATTAGGCCCACGGATTAGGAGGTTGGATTAATTAGTGAAACCATTAGACTAGAACCTTTCCCCTTAATTAATTTCTTCATGAGAGGCCCCAAGGGGTATTTGGGACATTATACATTGCTTGGAGAGTGTAAACCCCCTCACCCGAAATTAGGTTTACTTGGCTTATATAGCGAAATTAGGGCTAGTTTGAACCCAATTAGAACTTAGAACACGGCATTTGATTTAACTGTACATTATTTTATTGCGTAGCGCACCTTACCGTTGCTTCGTTAATTGGAGCACTACGCTAGCCATTGCCTATCTGTAAAGTTCACAACCTTGTCCTAGACGTGCCCGCCTACCTTTTTGACCTTTGTGTAAATTATAATCATGCTTTCTGGTACAATATTTTAGTCGCACAATAAACGTCGCGGACGTTAGTTCTTAAATTCTAAATAAATACGATTCTATACCCTTGTACATTCCAATCAGAATTGGAGACATAATCTTGACCCATTTTGTACAACCAAATTTATGATAATATTCTACTCTAAGTCCTCTATGTCCGGGACGCTTGTGCTCCATCATATTTCAGCCTCAGGTATTTCCAATTAATTCTAGAACATCGTGCGCAGTAATTTTAATGAATTAAAATCCAATTTCTGCCCTTGTGCAATTTTTCCAATTGTTGGGGGCTTTTATGCAAAAATGCGTTAAGTTATCCCCACCATTGGACAATACGTGAAGAAACCTAATTTTCTCTTCACATGGATTTTTCTGTAATTTTTCGGATGTGCAACGTGCGCACATCGCCCCCCATTTAAATTCTACCCTTGCATTTAATTAATGCAAATTATAGCCCTTCCAAACATCCCCAAGCAAGCCCAAGGCCCATCCCAGGGAGAGCGTTGACCAAAGTTAAAATATTTTTAGGTCAAGCACCAAACCCAAGTCAAACATATATAAACAACTTTTCAACCCTTTCCCTTTACTTTATTCCAAAACCTAAGAATTGATTCCAGCCGACCCCCCACCCCCTTTACCATTACTGTACATCCCCTCCATCCCGGTGCAACTCGACCCGACTCCGCCGGTCGGTCGTCCATCGGAGCTCCTCCTGTGGACCGCATCTCCACCCGCAGACCCGACCAACACAGCCTTTCTCCTCGCCTCCTTCCTCCTCCCTCAACTCAAACTCGCCGGCAAGCCGACCTCCCCTTCCCGGCCTACCATGATGAGCAGACCCACCATCGGCCCTCGCCTTGACTCGTCGGACTCGCCCCCGACCTCTGAACTCCTCCGCCATTCTGTCCCCGGATCCCGAGCCTTCATCTCCCCGACGGCCACGTACCCCCATGACCGTCGAGTTCTCCCCCTTACCGGAGACTCCTCGATCCAGTTCCCCGCGGCCAACTCGCCGGCCTTCTTTCGTTGAACGACGGCACAGCGTCAGAGAAGCCGACCGTCGACCTACCTTCCCCATCTAGTCGACGAACTCGACTGAACCCAACGCCGCCATCCCGGTCATCCTCCCTGCTGCCTTCGACTGAACTCGCCGGAGTTCATCAAACCACTGTCAGCCAATCGCTCGTCGTCGTTTCCTCCGGGCAGTCCCCACCAGAGCAGCACCCCGCCTCTCTTCTCCTCCCTGTCAGGAACTCCACCTCCTCCTCCCTGCTCATGCCTCCCCCTTGACTCACCCCCCCTGCTCGACTTCTTTGCCGGACTTTCCAGACCCGGCCGGATTCCGGTGATCATCACCATCGCGTCATCCATAACCATAATTACCACCATTACCATAGGAACAACATGATCATCATACAAATCATCACCTTCACCCTCACCAACTTACACATCATCCTCCACATCATCAACTTAGTCATCGTCATCGTCGTATCATCATCACCCTAACTATCATCGCCATCGTCGTCATTATCATCCTTATATCATCACCAACACCCGTCATCATTATCAACATTACTCCATCCTCAATACCTCACCCTCGTCATCACCATCATCTACATTATCAACCTGGTCATCCTCACCATCGTCCCAGTCATCTTCTATGTCACCACCATTATCATAAATTCTATCATGATTCCATAATCATCACCATTATGATCATCATCACCATTTAAACCCCCCATCCTTAACATAACCACCACCATTGGCCAAATTATCCTCTTAACCATAACCCAATCATCATATCGTCAGTACCGTCTCCATCATCGTCATCGTGGACTCGTCACCTTTGCTAGACAACCCGAAGCAGTTACCCTAATTTTTGTACCTGTGCACGCTGACCCCGAAGACCTGTTGGATTATCTGTACGACTTCAGGAGCTGTTTATTGGGACTACACAGTCGCTTGTCAGGCAAGTGTACCTTGCCAATAATGCAGTTTTGTTACATATTTCTTAATTCATTTATATTGTTGTACATGCTTAACCTAGGACCATGTGACTTTACTTAGCGTCCGATTAATAGTCGGGTGCCAACCCCGTACGCGGAGTTGTGTAACATCACCTAGAGATGGATATCGTGATCCTTTATATTCTCATGCTTGCATTATCAAGTACGTCATACCCAGGACACCTGACACTATTCATGAGACAAAATCTTCCTGAAATATTCAAGGTAATTCTGTGTAGGTTGCAGGATTTTGACATAGACATTATATTCATAGATATTATATAACTTGTTGCATTAGCTATGACCTCGCGTGACATGGACATGAGACGTTATGGACATGAGATATGCGGTTATATTGGGTGGGGAGAGACACATAGGCTACAGGCTATTTTATTTATATATATTTATTATTGTGAGGCTGTAGACTCTGCATCAGAGCTAGGCCTATTACGTGTTATTACTGCTACCGGCTCCCCGAAACAGAGCTTGTAGCGGTCACAGCCTGAGTACTAGTGATGCTCTCACTTGCATTTCACATAGATGGTTACATATTTACCCTATTTATTTTATTTACTATTGTACTGCATTTATTTTGGCTTGTATTATTTTGTACCTTGCTATATCCCCTGAGGACCTGGAATCCGGATTATGTCCCCAGGATTAGCAGACGAGATCTATCCCGAGGTATACGGGACAGCAGCAGGAGCAGGAGTTGATATAGAAGCTGTACCGATTCCCGAGGACGAGATGATGGCTGAAGACTTTTTCTGAGTATCGGTGTTTTATACTCAGTATCTACTTTATTCAGACATTTATGTTTTGGTCTGTTGAACCATTGTATCAGATTTATATCGGATTGTTCCCCGAAGTGCTTTGTTGAGACTGGTTGTTGCTTTATATTTCTTATTGCTGTTGATCATATTTATCTTCTATGGATGAGATTAGTTGTGGCATGTTGTAGTAGACTTTATTTTACAGCTTAAGTACGCCCTGATGGATCCATTAAATTGGATTTGTCCATCAGTGTATGCTGTTGGCCATTGCCACGTGTCTAGTCCCTCGATATTTTGGGACTGGGGCGTGACAGAGAGGGGTTTATGACCAGCCATAATTAGGAGGAGAGAGAGTGCTCTCATTTTATTTCTTTCCCAAATTTCTAGATCTACTTTTCTCTCTTCCAATTTTCCTCCATTCCTCCATCAATTCTCCATCAATTATTCTCAAATCTATTTCTAAATTCATCATTGAGGCCTCTATATCAAGGATCTACAAGAAGGAAGTAAGGAGCAAGGAAGATGAGGCCAAGATCTACAAGGAAATGAGCTACTTTGTATTTTGAGACTTTTTATTGGGAATCCATCTCCCAATAGGTACATTTCTGTTTTTCCTCCTTCTATTAGACTCTAGATCTAAGATTTTTACCATAAAAAATCAACCCACATGCATAGGTTACCCATAGGATTTGGTTTTGGGACGATCGGAGACCTATGGTGGAAGTTACGTGCATTTTGGTGCCAAATTTAGGAGAATTCTGAGATTGGCACATGTTGTGTTTGTCAATTGGTCAATTAGACCAAATTGACATATGATTGTTTGTTTGTGATTAGTGTCGTGTCCACAATTGGATACATGTAGGCCGTACCTCGTCAATTTGATGAAACGGGTTGATTTTGGGGGTTTTCCTCTGACACGGAGCCTTGTGCATATCGTATTGTGACACGGACACGTAGACACTCTAATTACTATACGTGTTGCCCATAATTTATGAATTGGACTTGTTTGTGTCATCCGGGATGCGTTTGGTTGTGTGTTAGAGCCGTATCGCACACGTATCATAGAGCAAGTGTGATACGGGTGCGGTGCACTCCATGTGTTTGTTGTTTTGCCCTATTTGCTATGCGTGCATGTGTAATTATATATATATATGGTATTTATATATATATATGTATGCATAAAATAGTGTATGTTGTGTTTAGTGTATATGTGTGTATCTATGTGTGTATACATACTAGAGTAGATAGTGATATATATATATATATATATATGTATGTATGTTTGTGTACTTGAATATATGTATGTGTGTGTGACTAGGTATAATAGTGACTGTATGCAATAGATGCATTGAGTTATGAGTTATATTGGTATCAGTGTGAGTGTGTTTGCTTATGTGTGTGTGTAGTAATTATGGTGGCAAGTTGTGTGTATTGGTTGTGTGTGTTGTGTGTGAGCTAGTGAGTGAGATACTTAGCCAGTATCAGGTATCAGTATCAGAAGGATGGATAGCAGTAGGTGCAGTCGGGTATTAGCAGCAAAAGGGGGGAGAGCAAGGAGAAATGCACTGAGCAAAAAAATGTGCAGTGCAACCTCAATTAAGTGGCAGCAGTGCACACCTCAACCATCGGACTCGTAGCGATACGCTGGTCATGTGACCCAAGTTTGGTTTGATTCTGAGAACGTTGACAAAATCTCGTATCGTGGGCCCCACGGCTCCACTTGACGGGCGATTTTATGATCGGCTCATCGGAATTCAGTTATGGACATTCTGTTGGGTTCGTATCATCGTTCTGAACTTATAGAAACTAAGTTTGATAAATTTAGAGAACTTTGTCTCTGACACATTTTACGGTGCGAAGTGGGCTACATGTGGACCCCGCTTTGACCAGAAACTGTCAATTTTGCTCTTGTGTCCAAATTGGACTTATGAACAGGCAATTCTAGCTATTTCATATCTTCTGAATATGATGGTAATATTTATTTCAGCAACCGGAGGAGTACTTGAAGATCCCTCGGATATCGTAGCAGCAGTTGAAAACTAAACCCCAAGCAAGTGTACCTTGCCATACTTACAGTAAATTATTTCATATTATTCTCTTGATCTATTTCTGTGATATATATGATCAACCTAGGACCATGTGACATTGCTTAGCATCCGAATAATATTTGGGTGTCAACGTCGTACACGGAGTTGTGTAATGTCACATAGAGATTGATATCGCGACCCTGTACATCTTCGTGCTTGCATTATCAAGTACGTCATACCATAGGACACTTGACACTACTCATGAGACAGAATATTTTTGAGATATTCATGGTAATTCTATATAGGTTACAGGATTCGTGACATAGATATTACATATGCTTAGCTATCATTATGCTTGCTGCATCAGTTAGAGGTCATGATCTTGCGTGTTATGGACATGAGACGTCATGGACATGAGACATGTGATTACATTGGGTGGGAAGAGACACACAGGCTATAGGCTAATTTTATATATATATTTATTATTATGAGACCGTAGACTCTACATCAGAGCTAGGCACATTACGTGATATTACTGCTACCGACTCCCCGACATAGAGCTTGTAGTGGTCTCAGCCTGAGTACTAGTGATGCTCTCACTTGCATATCACATAGTTGGTTACATAGTTTACCCTATTGATTCATTTATTATTGTTCTGTATTTATTTTGGCTTGAGTTATTATTGTACCTTGCTATGTCCCCTGAGGACCTGGATCCGGATTATGTCCCCAGGTATAGCAGAGAAGAGCTATCCCAAGGTATACGGGACAGGAGCAGAAGCAAAAGCAGAAGCAGGAGCAATACCGATACCTGAGGATGAGGTGATGGCCGAGAATTTATCCTGAGTATCTGCTTTATCTATACTCAGTCTTTGCTGTGTTAGACTCTTTTATTTCTTATCTATTGAACTGCTGTATCAGACATATTATCGGGTTGTTCCCCGAGATACTTTATTGAGACTTGATGTTGGTTTATATTTCATTATACTGATATTGTTCGTATTTATATTCCATGGATGAGATTAGAATGTGACATGCTTAGTAGACCTTTATTGATGTTTTACAGCTTAAGTAAACTTTGATGGGTCCATTAAATTGGGTTTGCCCGTTAGAATGTGCTGCTGACCATTGCCACGTGGCTAGTCCCTCGGTATTTTGGGACTGGGGCGTGCAATTAATGAGTAGATCTATTTTGATATACCACTTATGGGTAATAAATAAATCTATTTTTGTAAGAGATTATCTCTTCTTGCCTTTTGTTCCATTTGAACAGTTAAAAGTTTATCATCCTCATTTTCTCCTTTATTAGAAGATTCTACTTGTTCGAATATAATTGCTTCATTTCTTGCTTTATTAGCATTTTCGAGAAGCTCTAGACGTCTTTGGATTAATACATCCTGAGAATGTAGGAGTTTAACTTCTACTTTTAGATTTTTAACCTCAGACTGAAGATCATGTATAGTAACATGTCTTGTCTGTCTATTTTGATATCTGGATATTACTTCAGATATATTATAAGCATCTTTATTATGCTTCTGGATATTATTAGATTCATCTTTTTCAAGAAGATCTATAATTTTAGCTTTGATCTTATTATCAATGCTATCAATAATCAGAGACTCTATTATCTCATGTTTATCTTTTAGAGTTAACACATTTAAAGATAAATCATTCATTTCTACTATAGACTTATAGTAGTTAATATCATTGTTTGTAACACATTTTTTACATTGACAATCTGTGCCACAAATTTTAGAGGAACTAAATTCATCATCAGATGAGATTTTCTCATAATCGGAATTGATCATTAATTTATAAAGAGTCTTTTTTAACCCTTCATCTTCGAACTCGTTTAGCTTTTGTTTTGTGTAGCATTTGCTAGCATAGTGGTCTAATTTGCCATATTTGTAATATTTAACTAATTTATTCTTTGAGGAAGATGACTTCCTATAATAATTTTTATTTCTGGAGACGGTTGATTCATGTCTCTTATCATATTTTCTGGAAGGATAATTCTTGCGCTTATAAGGTTTCTTATTATCTTTGATATCCTTATAATCTTTTTCTTTACCCTTCGAATTAGAAGGCTGCTTAGAAGTTTCAATTGCGAACTATTCGCAAAATTCTCCTAATTGCTTTCTCTCAGTTAATTTCTGGGATTTCATTTAATTTTTTAGCTTTAGGTCTTACATAAAGCTAAATCTTCTTTAATGCACTTATTGATAAGATTTTCATAAGTGTATTGAGCATAAGGAATTATTCCATTATTTTGGTTTCTTAATCCTTGTCTAATTTTTTCTGCAAAGAGATTAGGAAGGTGATCGATAAATTTTGATTTTCAATGAGCATTATTTGCATCTCCTAATAGCATTACTCTACTTAGATAAGTATCTTTATACCATCTAAAGTGAATTAATGTTAGACATCTCAAGTTCTGAAGAAGAGTTCTAACTCTCTCTCCATGGTCGGTTATTCTGCGTGTAAAATATTCTAATATTGTAACAATGAGAGTATAAACAGCATGTTTTTGTTCATTATTTTTATTTTTAACGGAATTCAATATTTTTGTTCTTTGTGTTACTGTTAAACAGTTATTCCACCAGCCTCTAAGAGTGTCGGAGAAACCACAAGTGATAAAGCTTGTAATATCTTTATCAGAATTGCCATCAACTTTAGCTATATTAGAATACATCATCATACGATATAATTGGTCGTGAATTTGCTTATCAGAAGCACCATCTATGTTCCATTCATAGATATCTCTACCATTATAATGATTCTGAATTATTGAATCATTTTTCTCAAATAAGACATCGACAGGAGTCGGCCTTTTATAGTAGTATTTTGTCAAGTTTGGTTTATTATACTTGACGGGTTGTATCATACTCTGGTTATTACCATAATTGGTACCCTTGATCTTTTCATGACCATTATCATGATTCCTAAAAGATCTTTCTATCTTTTCAATCGATATTGGATTGATATCTTCCTCCCCATCTTCAATATGATGATATAAAGATTCTGACTGAATATCTTCTTCTGGTATTTCAGAAGTAGTGTGAAAGTTATAGCTTTATTTTCCAAGAACCTGTAATTTAGGTTCTTCACTAAATATCTTCCTAGCACGAGCTATAAGCTCTTTAAGTTGTTGCTCTTCAGCATTAATAGTATGCAAATTAGTCTTCCTAAACTGAGCAATCATCTTAGTAATATCTTCCTTAGTGACTTCAGGAGCTCTAACTTTGTATCATTCAACATTAGAATAAGGTTTTAAGGATATATTTGTCGTTTCTTTTAACGACGGTATATCAGAAATATCTAAATTCTTCATTACACTAATCTTATGTAATAAAGTTTCCAAAACTGATTCAATTTGAGTCAGTTGTTTAGACATGATTTGGATAAATATATTAGTAAAGTTATTTTGCTTTGCTAACTTTTGGAATTCTAGTATTATTTCTTCTTTACTCTCAACTACTTTGAGAAAAGAAGTGTCTTCAATTTGTTCAGCCATATTTTTGCAGCGAATCTTATTGATTCATTCAGAGGATACACAGATTTAATCTTGGTACCAATAGATCCGGTATTAAGGATCCACAATTTCTCTTCTAACATTGATTTGTGTTAGTTCAGAAGAAACGAAAAACTCTATAAATAAATTTCTAAATGGTTTAATCGTACCTGTGGTACTAAGATGATTATAGTAATCATCCTTGTGTTTCTTTATTTCATCTTTAGAATAGGTTTTCTCATACCATTTTCTAAATTCACTATCATCATAATATATCTGATCAAGTATGTTTCTGATATCTGAATTTTTAGATAAATCCTCGAAAATGACAAGAACAAAGTCGCCCTTAAAATCTGACTCAGAAAGATTGGAATCATCCGTATAATATTTTGGAATTACAATTGCATCTTTGTTGAAAGTTAGTTTTTCAATATTATTTTCTTCTTTGCCTTTGGTAGAAGAAGAAACAATAGAAGAGGATGGTATAGAAGGTCTTCCTATGGAGGAAGATGATCTTCTATAACTAGATATCGAAAGTCTAGTTTTGTCTTGTGGAGTAAATCTTACTTCCACCTCACCATCGTGAGTCTGAATAATCCGATCTATTTTTGTATCCATGATTGCTCTTGGAGGTACAGCTAAATTCAAAATCCATTCATTAGGGAAGTTTATTTCATCCCACTTAATTATCCTATTATTAGCTATCTTTGATGTTAACAAATTAGTTTCAATCAAAGTAGTTTTTTCAGGCTTAGTGATATGCTTTGCTTTAGGAGCACAAGAGGTCATTACATTGTAATGAATTCTATAGATTATTGCTATAGTCTCAGAACCTGGTAAGAATTATAACCATTGGTTTTGAGATATAAATTAACTGATTCGAGAATATTTCTATCAATTAAAGATAAAGTCAAATTAGGATATACATTAAAATAGACTAGTCCATGGCAAATGTTAGTTTGCATAACTCCCATAAGGGATTGACTCCAGTCTAGACATCTTTCATCTCTGAGAGATGTCATAATAGATGCATTTAAATCTTGTAAAGTAAGAGGTTTAAAAGCAACCTGAATTAGTCCAATATGAACATAATTATATTTCTCACGATAGTGACCTATGTCATCTTCACTAAGAAATTTTAGTGATTGTTCAGTATCACTGATTTTAACAGTTAGTTCCATTATTTTAATCGTAATGGAAGATATAAAGTCAAAGGTACTAATCTGGTATATCTCTTTTGGTTGAACTTTAGGAATAGTCCATTTGTTCAACGCCTCTAATTCAGAGGGAAACTCAACATTTTGAGCATTCTTAATAGTCTTGCTCTTATTAAGAGCTTTCTTATTGGAACCAATTGCTAATGATTTCATCAAAAATTTAAGAGTTCTACTTCACTCAAAAGCTATGACCATAGTACATCAGTAACTTAATATTATCAAGATATCAAAGATACTAAAAGTAATTAACATATAAACTATTGTCTAAACCGACTAACCAAATAAGTAGGAGTAAAATAATTTCTCTGGTTGATAGTAAAATTCTAGCATATGACTGTAAACGATTTATGGCAAAGACGGTCATCCCGGCACAACACGCCTACGCGACTTGAGTCCTAAGACCCAGGCCAGTACAACTAGACATGGACACATCTGCTAGAGAGAAAACGAAAGACTACCCTAAGTCCATTGAGACAACAATTTAATCATTATAATTACCACTAGTATAAAAGAACCATGAAATAAGAAAAAGTTACATGATAATTACTATATCATAATCTTGAGGAAGTAGAATTACCTTAGCCAATCATTTGGCTCTGATACCAAGTTTAATTAAAGACACTCTTTTTGAAGGAGAAAGTACCATGTACTTCTTTATCCAGTATGCGATTCCATACATTTTCAAATGAATAATTAAAGGTGAATATGATTCAAATAATTTTTCAATCTTGGTTAGAAAATTCCTAATTAAGTGGTGGAATAAGATTGATGAGAATGACAAACTAACATCAATCAAGAAATTTGTTAAGGATAATGAGATCCTTCTTGACTCTTAGATTAAGAGAGAAATTATATATGGTCTTAAGTATAACGAGTGCAATCTAAGATCATTTAAATATAGTCTATACATGTAATTAGAATGCTTGATCATTATGTAGAAAATTTGAAGTTCTTATTGTTCATATGCATGGATGAGTCATTAGGTTATGACTACATTCAAGATGTGTATTGGGCCGGCCTGGTCCAGCCCGCTGTCCGGTTTGATTGATTTTGACTGGGTTCGGGTTGGTCCGGACCCAACCCAGTGGAGAGAGCGGGTCGGATTGGCACCTGACTCAGCTCGGACCCGTGACCCGGTCCACGGTGGACCGAGCCGAACCGGTCTGGGTCCGGGCCAGTTCAGGGTCGGGCCGACCAGGTTTTTGTTTTATTTTTTTTATAACGTTTATTTGTATATATTTTATATATAATATATATGATATAACTTATATGTTAATAAATTCAAGTTAAAATTTATAAGTTTTTGTTACTAAGTTAATTTTGTATAATTTGAAATTTAAAAGTTATTTGTTATAAAAGTTTTTTGTATAATTTATGTAAAAATTTATATAAACATTAAGTAAGAAAATTTTATTTGATTTCTTTATATCAATATTTATATAACTTTAAGTATAAATTAAAATTTAAATATTTATAAGTTAAAATTTATTTTTAATTTTTTTGAATAAAATATAAAAAATGTATAAATCATTTTTGAAAATTTTAAATATATATATATATATATATATATATATATATATATATATATGAATCGAGTCAGAATTGGACCGCCGGGTCGACCGAATTGGACCCGGCCCGAACAAAGACGAGGCCGGATCGGACCGGAGGGCTCGCTGATCGAATCCTCCGACCCAACCCGAACCTGTGTGGGGTGGGGGGAGTGTAAGCCCCTGATTTTTTCAAAAATATTAAAATTGGGATTTTTCACAATTTTCTGGAATTTTCTGGGAATTTTCTGTAATTAAAATCAAGCTTTTCAATTAATAAATGATTTTTAATTAGCAATAAATAATATTAAAATATTATAAAAATAATATTTTTGGGTGTAAAATGGAAAACTGGACTTAGGACAATTTTTCTGGAATTTATTGGACCCCGGACCTATTTTTAATTACCAAAAGACTATTTATCTAATTATTAATTAATTTATTATTATTATTATTATTATTATTATTATTATTCTTTCATTTTTCGGCCCGCGGCCCAACTGCCAAACCCAGCCCAGCCCGGCCTGCGGGCCAGCCCACGGCCCGTTGCCCTAACGGGTCGGGTCGGGTCTGCCCAGACCCGACCCGCCACCGACCCGTAGACCCGCTCCCCAGCCCGCACGACCCGCGCAACCGCCCCGCTTCTGCCGCCGCTCCCCGCGCCTCCGGCCGCGCCGCCCGCTTCCAGCGCTATGCCGCGCCTCGCCCGGCTCCGTCGGCCCCACCTCCGCCTCTCCCGGCCACTCCCTCTTCTCCCCTTCCTATAAAACCCTAGTTCTCCCCCCTGGCCGACACCCCTCACCGTCCTAGCCACCGCCACGGTCGCCGCCGTCAGCCACCACTCGCCGCTGCGTCTCCGCCGCAGCACAGCTCTCCCCTCCCCCTTCGTCTCCGGCTCGTCGACCACCGCAGCGCAACAACAACAGCAGCTCGGGCAGCCCGAGCCGCCTCCGGCCGCCGTGCTCGACGCCGCCGCCTCCGCTCGAGCGCCGCGCCGCCTCGCCGCAGAGCCTCGGCCCCCCTCCGCCGCAGCCCGGCCGCCCAGCGCCGTCCTCCGGCGAGAGCCAGAACCCTAACCCTAACCCTAACCCTAATTTCTCCCCCTGTGTCCGACACGAGTCGGACACGTGTCGGACACGGTTTGACCCTGGTTTTCGGGTCCCCTTCAGGTGCGTGTAACTTTTGCCTCGTAGCTCCGTTTTCAATTCCGTAAATTGCGTTGGGAAGCCTGTATGACCCTCTCGGTGTCCGGACAAACTGTTCGGGACATCGCGACCTGTGGTGATTGCACACCGCGATCCAAAAACAGGAAAAACCAGACCCTATTTCACCCCGGAACTGAGTGCGCCCCGCCAAACGGGACGACTTGGTCGCGTGCGGTCTTCACAGATACGTGCGCCTCGTCGATACGGACGTGTGAGATTTCGTGGAAGCTGATTCGGGTGTGCGTGCACACCGGAATCAACGCGTATCCGCGGACATCGCCCCGTATCCGCCTTTTCTGCAATTTACCCTAACTTCGTGCACACTCGTCAGATTGAGACGAAACTTGCGCCATCGGACTCGTAGCGATACGCTGGTCCTGTGGGTCAAGTTTGGTTCGATTCTGAGAACGTTGACGAAATCGCGTGTCGTGGGCCCCACAGGCCCCGCTCGACGGGCGATTTTGTGTTCGGCCCATCGGAATCCAAATCTGGAAGTTCCGTTGGGTTCGTATCATCATTCCTGACCTGTTGACACTAAGTTTGGTGAATTTGGAGACCGTTGACCTGGACGCGTTTTTCGGTGCAAAGCGGGCCCACCGGCGGACCCCGTTTTGACCCGAAATTATCGTTTTTGCCCTTGTCTCCAAATTGGACTCAAGGACAGGCGTTTCTAGCTATTTGATATCTTCTGAGCATGATGGTAATGTCTATTTCAGCTTTTGGACTCATCTGTGGAAATTTCTCCCAAGAACCAAATTAAACAGATCCAAACAACAGGCAAGTACCTGCACTTCAAGTTAATCTTTATATATTGTGATAATTAATTCCCTGCCATACATGTACCCTTGATGTTTACACCTAGTGTTAGAAATATTGAATTTTATGTCTTGAATATTGGTAGTTCATGTCTTGTTTTTCATGTCGGGTGGGAGAATACCTAGAAGGCATGTAGTTTACCTTTTCCCCTGGATTGTCTAATAGCTGTTGGTACACGACTGTCCATCAGCCGGATCTCGATTGTATTGACTAATAGCCGTTTATGACGGCCGGATTAGCCTTATAAACCCCTACATGCCAACTAAGTATTCTAAAAACAAACACAAGTTCACACAGATAGTTTTGGTCATGTTATATTTCTTGCTGGCTATTGTAGTTCATTTCCTGTTCCATTTATTTCTGTTTCCCATATTCCTGTTTACAGCTAACTCTGAGATAATAATGTTCTGCTAATGCTGTTTCTCAACATGATATCCAATATTTAATTGTCATAAAATATTTAGTTTAATCTTGTCGTGCACTGTGTACTTTGCTCCTTTCCTGACTGGATCTGTTGTTTAGGCGATGATGAGAACCTTGCCCCCACCTATTATGGCCCCTATGAGGCAGCAGGTGATACAGTTGCAGAGCCAGTTCCCGCACAGGAAGCTACTCCTGCTGAGTAGTTAGCAGTAGTTATCTTAGTTTTGCTCTTTATCTTATTTAATCGGGTTTGTCCCCGATTTCATTTTGGAATTCCTGTACTAAACATTTGAATTTGTTGTCACATTTAATTCAGTTGCAATCTTAAGTTTCATTTCTCATTATTATCTTGCTTATGTTATTTGTGAATGAGCTAGTTAGTAAATCTGGATTTGACCTAGACAGCGTACTACCGCCGATTCTGCGGCGTAGGCTGGACGTACCCACGCACTCGTGCCCGAATTTCCGGGTGCGGGTCGTGACAGGGAGAGTGGGCCTGAGTGAGCCGGTCCGTTGATCAGGTTCGGATCGGCTCGGACCGGATTTGACCTGATCGAGTCCGGACCGAGTACCGTGCTGACGGGTCCGGATCGGTCAAGACCGGGTTTGACCTGATCGGACCCGGACCGAGTACCGTGCTGCCCCCGGACTTGGTTTGACCTAACCGGGTCCGGACCGAATACCGTGCTGACGGGTCCGGATCGGTCTGGACCAGGTTTGATCGGACCGGAGCTGGACCGAGTACCGTGTTGCCCCCGGATCGGGTTTGATCTGACCGGACCCGAATCGAGTACCGTGCTGACGGATTCAAATCGGTCCGAATCGGATTTGACCGGACCGAATCTGGACCGAGTACCGTGCTGACGGCACACCTTGAGACTACGTCATAGTGTTCAAACAAATATTTTCTAACCATTCTTTGGCAAGATTGAACAAGCAGTTTATATATGATGATTTTACGTAATTAAATAATAGATATTAATCATTAAGACATGTCTTAATATAACTACTATATTAGTAATAATCATATAAAAACTTCCCCCCAGAAAAGACGAGAAACAAAAAGGAGCCAAGAGAGGCCACCCAATACTTTTGTATTTGTTTAACAAAACCTAAATTAAGACCGTTTGTCATTTTCCTACTCGTGTTTGTCCCATTAATTAATCTCTTACTAATTACAATAATTAAATGACAAATTTACAAAAATTCATAAACAAACCAAAAAAATCCGAACCTGTGCTCTCAAAATACATCCTCCAAACCTAACGACGAACCACCACCCCACCATGTACTCCGGTGGTCCCCACCGTATTGGAACCGTATGTATACGATATAATCCCATATATATCGCGGGAGAAGCTCGAGCCCTGGGTCGACTCGCGTCACGAGACAACGGCTCGCCAATAGATGCGCAATTTCTCTTCTTTAATAATTATTATTTATTTATTAAAAAATAGGAGTGAGTGGGTCTCTTTTTCTCGTGTGGTGGAATGAATGAATAAAAAGAAGCTTTCGATCGTACGGCCCTGATGGAACCTAGCTGGAATTAGCGGAGTACAGCTGGATCGTACAGCTGTCAGATACGCTGCTCTCGTCGCCGTGCCCCAGACCCCTTGAATTCCCCATTTTACTCCCTTCCACGTGTAGCTTTTACGGAAAGGATTTTCTGCAGACAAGCCCCTTAAACATCTTATATTTGCACAAAAGGCTCTTAAGGCTGACTTGGTATTCCTGATAATTTTCAAAAGCTCAAAGACTGCAGGGCCGGTCCGAGAACTCTTGGAGCCTAGGACAGGATTTGAAAGGGTGGTCTCTTGAATTTATTGATGGATATCAGTTTTACCTATTACAAATCTTCTAAAAAATTAACAAATAAAAAAAACTAATTGAGTCACTTTATTGTCGTCTTTCTCTAATAGTCAAATAAGACAAATAAAAATAAGATCATTTGAGAAAAAAGAAAAAAGTAACTATTAGAATGATAAAAGATATTTGAAAAAAAAAATAAGTAAATTAGTTGGTCTCATGATAATAGCTCTCACAATCCATTTCTTGATCTATGGTTCAAATTTTGTTATTGCCATTTTGATTACTAAAATTTACTATGTATAAGTGGGTGTAGGTCACCCTTGAGCCGCATTCCTACTAAAGTCATTACTACGACGTACTACTTAATTGGATCTGGAGCTTGTTTGGACTTTCCAATTACAAGGACCGGTTGGGCTAATAAGTACCCTTAGTCTTCGTTTGGAGGCCTTACCCATTGAGGGGCCTAGAGCGGTTGTCCACCTCGTCCACCCTCTGGGCCGGCCATGACAGACTGCAAGTAAGAGACTGATGTCATGATATTTCAAAATGACCTGAACTTTTAATTTTTTTTAATAAGATGTTATTTATCAAAAAACCTTAAAATGTTTGTTAACACCAGTTTTATTGAAAAAATATTTATGTTTTTCGAAAAATGCTACGAAGACACTTTTTTTTCCCACTCGATCGTCACACTGATGTGACAATAAATTATCGGATGATGCTTTAAAAGGGAGAAAATAATTAAGGTCCAATAATACACTGTCATATCAGTGTGACTATAGAGTGTGTAAAAAAAATTGTGTACTCATAATATCTTCTTCTTGGAAAGCGGTTAAAGTCTATTATTTGATAACACCACCTTTTATATATATATATATATATATATATATATATATATATATATATATATATATGTAACAACTTTTGATAACTGCCTCTAACATGTTGTCAAAAATTATTTCTGTTGTGACTTCTATGAAAGCAACTTCAACCTTTAACCAAGCCTAAATTTTGTTATTAGGAATCTTTTTTAAGTGAAGCATGTGAATTTGAGTTTCTATTTTTATTTTTAGAAAACAAGCAACAAAGTGGCTTTTTGGTGTTTTATGTTCTCTAACAAGCTACTGATTTTTTTGGCATGCTTTTAAAATCATGAAGAGGCTATTATCGAGCTATATTTTTACTTGTGCTTTCTGGGACATACAAAGCTAGGCTTGGGCTTAATTTGGGCGATAGAAATACTTTTGATTCAATTCCCATTTGAAAAAAAATGTATATATGCATGACGTTGTAAGTATTTCATAACATTTGGGAAGAGCGAAACATAATTTTATTAATTTTTTTTCTATAAATAATTACCTAACTATTTTTACTAATTTAATAAATAATATTAATTGATAAATATAAGACAAAATATTTTTATAGAAAAATACTGTAAAGTCCAATTTTTTCTATTATATATAAGACCAGTATATATGCACGTGTGTTGCACGTATTTCATATTACTTGAAAATACTTAACAGTAGTCCCTTATTTTTTTACTATTTGAGAAAAACAAACAATAACACTCTTATGTATTTCCAAAAAAATTTATTATTACAGTCGTTGGATCTTGTTTATGTTATCTAATATTGACCGTTGATTTGAACCATTCAAATCAATGGTTAAGATCAGATGACTTAAACAAGATATAACGGTTATAATCATGGGGATACTTTGGGGATGCAAAAATACGGAGATCCCAATCCCTCCTCGTGTGTGTGTGTGTGTGTGTGTGTGTGTGTATTAGGGTTATATACTAAAAGGATCACTTTGTATTAACTACAATTTTTTATTTTTTAATGAGAATCATATGGACAAATATTTGCATGTTGTAATTGTTATAATGTTAATATAAGTGTCTGATATTTTATATTGTAGATAATATGGTGTGTGGTATCACACAAAAGATTATATTATCAGTTTTCTGTGAAATATATAAATAGTTCACAACCTAGATGAATTTGGACAAACCATTGGTAAGGTTGTAGTGTAATATGGTATTAGTTTATCTTGACTGTAGGTTTACACTAGTACACTTTGTGTGTATTGAACATGACCACTTGAGCTTGTTCTCTTTGTACTGACAACATAAGAGAACAAACACCTCTATTATTATGGATGCTTGTGCTATTAATCCAGATATAATAACACATGTATATGCAGTGTGCATTACTTTGACTCATAAAAGATTGAGATTTATTATGGGTCAATAACTTTGATGAATTGGGTAATGACATTGTGTGTATGATGAGTTATTGATTATAAAAGAAATCCATGTCCCGATACATCGGATTGATGATGTTCTTTTAAGGAGCTCATAAAGATTGTCATGTAAATCCTACATGTGGATTATATCCGACATGACAAATAAAGTTCAGTGGTACTATTTAAGGATAAAATATGTTGATCAATATAGTTGTCAGTAACTTAATTTGATCGACGAACATTCGATATCTTAACATGGACAGACAAAAATGCATATAATAAGAAGGAGCACATAAACATAATTTAGGATTATGAAGGTAGTGCAACAACAACTTTTTAGTGGATCGAGCTATTGTTAACGGACCTGGGTTGTGTATTCGGGCTGAACATGGGATACCCAGATCCGTTAGGAGACATAACCCTAATTTTTCCTCATGGTCACTACCATAGCTTATATATATCTTTTATTCTCTGGTCGTCATATGCATCAATGTGAGCAGCTTTCTCGAAATTCGTTTTCACGTAAGGAGAGAATGAGGGTCAGTCAAGGAGAAAAAAATGTCGGAAGATCGTCGTCCACACGACGTCAAATCTGAGGAAGGAATACTATAGAAGGTCTTAAGATCGTGGTTTCTGGAAATCGTCATCTACTTCTCATCACTTCAGGTATAAATCGTGAACCCTAGTTTCCGCCATTAAAGGGTTAAATCACGTATTAAACCTGTTAATATTTTATCAATCGATATGCACACCAATCCGCGGTCCTGAAGATCCCCAATTCCACCAATATATATATTCAGCCCACACAAAAATATTCAGCCCACATCCAGCCCATCCTAACCTACAAAACCCACCTTGGTTTGTATTTTCGGTTCCGCCCTTAGCCCAAGGCATCTACTACGAGCAGTTCTCAAAAGGCTTACTAGAGCACTCCTCAATAGGCTAGCGAGGACACTTATCAGTAGGTTGGCATGTCAGATTAGTTCGACGTTACGGCATACTATACAATTATTTTTGACTCCATCAACACCGATACCTACTTATGAGGAGGAGGAGGACACACAAGAGGATGGTAATTCATATCAGCGCCTCCGAAGGAGAAAATGGAGCACGGAGAGTGCGACAGGTCTCAAGCGTTGCCATCGTAGGGATTATTGACGACTTGCCAGGGGCTCTAGGTAGCTGATTAATTGTGTGTGCTTGACTTGTAGGTTCTTCAGACTTATATCGTATTTTTTTTTTCTTTATATGCAACACATTTCTTTTTTCTTTAAGATATATTTTTAAAAAGTTTTAAAAAATAGGCATTCATTCTACTAACAAAAATAAAAATGTTATTCATTGAGGAGTATAAGTACAACATCAAAGATAACATCAAATATAAAATTTTAATTAATTATAATTACAGTAATAACGATAAAAGTTTACTCTCTTATTTAGTAAGTACATTTTCTTGTGTTGTGTCCTAACTTGTCACAGTTACTACAACGAAAATCTACTGTTGATAAATGCTTCGTTATAATACAATTCTTCTTTGGTATCTCAGTTTTACATCGTACATCTACCAATTTTGCCTCTAACCAATGTACTTTGAAGATTGTAAGGGACTGTGATTGGTTCTAAGTGTGGTTCATATACACTTCTCATTTTTTCAGTAGAAAATAATGCATGAAAAAAATATTCTTACTTATATTACAAGACTTACACGGATAACATACATGTACACATGGTAGATAAGTATGATATTGCCTTAAACATGAACAATAATTATCGTTTAGGCATATCCCATATGTTTTACTTGTTGCATGATCTAATACTTCAAACAAAAAACTATCAATACACAATATTTGAATGTGGTGCTTTTCTCTATTGATGTGAGCCATATTTTTTAACATCTTCGAACAATAATTATTCTCTAAATTTTTATTGGTTTGTCTATTTTTGTTCTGAAGTATTATAATCTTGACTCTAATACCATCAATATGTGTTGTTATTGGTTTATTACATAATTTTTTAGCCCAGTTATTAAAACATTCAGTAAGGTTTGAAGTGTTAATATATAATCTATGACAATGAGTATAAGTTGTTATTTAGTGCACAAAAATACCAGTTTTATCCTCTACTCCAACAAGCCATTTAAACATAGTCATATCTTTTAGCTTTAATTCTTTCAAACCAATACTCCACATCAATTTCATGGTAAGATATTGCAAGAGAGTCTAACATGCGTTGATATTGTCTTAATCCGGTTACTTGAGATTTCAATTTTTTTTTAAATATTGAGTAAAAGAATATAACAACTCTGGAAAAGTTACATGCATAGTATTTATCAATCAAATTTATTTATCTGATATAAATAAAATTATATTTCATTCATTAAAAAAATCAAAAGATATTCTAAAATTATTTCAAAAATCATGTTCATATTATTTTTATTTTCAACAACAACATAAGCAATTTGATATAATTTATAGTTTGTATCGTGAGTACAAACAATAAATATTATACCTTGATATCTAGATGAAAGAAAAGTAGCATCCACATTAATAACCAGTAAATCCCTTAAAAAATTTGTTAATGTATGTCTTGGAACAAATAAAAATTATTTGAAAACTATTATTTTTTATAGTTTTTATAAAAATTTTGCTACCTGGATTTGTCTCGATAATTCTAAAAAAAATACTATTCAAGACATCAACACAAACTATAATTTATTTCCGCTAAATCAATTTCTCGGGCTCTCCAAGTTTTAGAATAAGTAATGTGTATATGATGTTTTCTATATTTCCCTAACAACTTGTGATAGACTATATAACTGATTATCTCTAACTGTACCAATTATCTTGTTTTAATCCATGCAATAGTAGTTACTGGATGCCATCCTGTTGTAAGTCCACCAAAACAATAATGCCGACTATCTAATGTACGAATACCAAATATTCTACCTTCACCAATGCCTTTACCATATAGTCTCCAACTAAAATTTGGTTGATCATAAGTATATATAAATTTCAGCATTGTTATACCACTAGTTGAACAAATAAAATTATGTTCAATTACTATATCACTTATAAAACTTCTAAATTTAGAACAACTATCAAATGATTGTTCAACAAATTATTCAGGAGTGTTAACATTATCGACATTATCATCTAACTCACAATCTAATTTTTTAATTAAATGATCACTATTTTTTATCATCATCACATTCATCTGATATACATTTTTCTTCAATAAATGGCACAATTTTTTGAGGAAAAAGTATGATTTACATTAACAATTTGATAATTAGACTAGTTATATTATCAATTCTTGGTGACTGTGGATTAACATAAATATTAGAAAGAGCTTCTGTACATAAATAAGAGTTGCGCACTAGGACAAAGAAAAGAGTGCCAACTTAGTTGGTACATCTCTTCTTTGCCAGAGTTTCCTAAACTTTTTCCCTCCTTTGCAAATCTTAGAAAATTTATCCGCACCTCCTCCCGATGAAATTTTCTGAAAACAATAATCAAATATTACTATAATTAGGAAAGAGGAAAACCCTTTTTTTTAAAAACTGAAAAAATTGCAAAATAAATAGGGATTGAAGTGAAAAACGGCACCACACATAAAAACCCCTTCCATCTTCCCCCCCTCCTCCCCTCTTCCCCCCTCCTCCCCTCTCTCTCTTTCTCTCTCTCTCTCATACTCAAAACCCTAATTTTCTACTTCTTCTTCCATTTCTCCTCTTATGCACGCTCTCTAACCAATCCATCTCCATCGTCGTACTATGGGTCGAGTGGGGCTGGGGCTGGCGGTGGGGTGTGCCGTGGCGTCGTGCGCAGTTGCGGGGATCCTGGTCGGAAGGAGGACGAAGAACCGCCGGAAGTGGGCTAAGGTTCTCGAGCTTCTTTCCGAGTTCGACGAGGGGTGCTCCACCTCCACCGCCCGGCTCCGCCAGGTGGTCGACGCCATGGCCGTGGAGATGCACGCTGGGCTCGCCTCCGACGGGGGGAGCAAGCTCAAGATGCTCCTCACCTTCGTCGACCGCCTCCCCGACGGGTCAGTCTCCAGTTTCTTCATCGACCAATTCATTTTTTTAGAGATTTTGAGGTGTTTGTTGTGTCTGTTGGGCTCTTCTTGATTGGTTTGGTTGGTGAAAAAGTAAAATTAGGGTTTTGGTGGATTTTTTTTTTTTGTGAAAGATAGGATCTTTACTAGTTAATGATAGAAAATTTCATTCTTGATGTTTTTGAGACATACTATTAGAGCTTCACAAGATTGTAACTTGTGTGACAACCATAAAGCGAGTGGATACGACCATGAACTGAACTTGTGCTCTTCTTCGGCAAAAAGGAAAAGAAAGAAAGTTTTAATAGGCCTAGTGATTGATTATGGGGTTTTGATAGGTTTTTCTTGAGGCTTGCTATGTATATTGGTGTTCTTTTTCGTCGTTGAAGAAACAAGGACAGATTTTTGGGTGTTTAGGGCAGTGTTCTAAATGGCGGTCTAGGCGGCTGCTCTCTGCACCGATTTTGTCATTGGCGGTGAGTAGGAGTCCGACGGTGGTTTGACAGCATAGACGGAGGTAGGACGGCGTAGGCGGACGTCTAGGCAGAGCAATACCTGACTAGAAGTTTTGGTAAAATAGTTTTGCAATCATTATGGACATATGATTCACTTTTACAAGACTGAAACTTCATAAATCGTTGTTGATTTTTCTACAACTTAGTTATGCATAAAATACTCTTAAAATATGCATATTATGCAAAACTAAAAGTGATAAAATAGTAAAAAATGTCCAAAATATATTAACTGTCTAGACGGTGTCTAGGCGGACCCTCTCGGCCACGCACCCGTCTACCGCCGTTTAGAACCTTGGTTTAGGGATAAATCCTAGGTAGGATCTTTCGGCACCTCTGACAGAAATATCATTGTTTTTAAATGTTCTTGAGACTAATATGTATGTAGAAGGCTTGAAAGAGTTTCCCAAGATTGAAACTTGTCAAAGAAAGCAAAAGTTTTGATAGGTATATTGGTTGACCTAATATGGAGTGTGAATAAGACCGCGAGTGTGAATAAGACCGCAAACTGAATTTGAGATCTTCATTGTCAAAAAAGGCTAATGCTTTGATAGGTTTATCGATTGTGATTCTAGGGTTTTAATAGGCGTTATTGAGGCTTGTTAAGTATATTGGGATTCTTGATTCATTGGTGATGAAGAAAGTTAGGTTTTTCTGTATTAAGGGATAGATCCTTTTCTGTTTTTGGATGGTCTGTAGATGTATAAACCAATTCCAATGACAGATTGATATTTCTGGGAAGGTTGGATCTTTTCGTAGCTCTGGTAGAAATGTCATTTTTAATGTTTTTAAGATCTAATATATGAAGGCTTGAAGAGTTTCCCAAGATTGACACTTGTTGATAATGATAAGGTGACCGTGGATACGACCATGAAGTGGACTTGAGCTCTTCCAGGATCTTCATTGTAGAAAAAAATGCAAAACTTTGCAAGGGAGAATCATTCCAACAAGGCAGGATAATATTTCATTGTGTATTGTCTAAATGGTGTTTCCTTGCTTCCAAAACCTTCCGATGAAAACTTGAAGGTTAAAGTTTGAAATTGGACCTAATTTAACTGGATAAATGACCAAACCGTTGGTCCATTCTTTCTTCTTTTTGGTCTCTACTGCCACAAGTGGTAACTCCTTCCATTATAAATGCCTTGAGTTTTGTCATTTGGCGAATGGAGCCAAACTTTAGACGATCTACTCCTGAAACATGCAACATACTTTGAAATGTATGCTGTCTTCTTACAGACCACAAAACACCTAATACGAATATTAGAATAATTGTAGGAATGATACTACCAGCCCTTTCGACCATCTTTGGTCGCTTAGTGAGGGAAAAGAAAGGGAAAAATGAAAACAATTGAAATCAACCTTGCTACATTAAATGTTTCATTATTTTTTTCTTTCTTTTTCCTCACTTTCCACTAAACCAAACACAACCCAAAGGATTATAGGAAATCTCCCGAGGTGGTTCTCTCATTCACGTTGAAACTCTCCGTATGTCATTATTCGTAGGCTTTTAACCTTTGGATTAGTGCTAAGATAAAGTGGCTCCCGATAACTGATGTTCTTGTTGATTGGTAATCCATCCATAAAAACCTTTCCTTGATCTCCTCACTAGTTAGTTGGTCCTCTTGATTCTTAAATTTTATCAAGCTTCGCTGTGTTGACACCGTTCCTAAAAATAAGGGGACTTATATTCTGATACATCTAAAATGTCTTGACTACACTCTTAATTGTTGCCAAAATTGAACAGAGGGGTGATTGAGAACCTCTATACCACGAGTGAGAGTAGGTGCCTGGCGTTAAATATCACAAAGTTTTATGAAATCATAACAAAGTTCACTTCGAAAGTTTAGAGGAAAACTTCATAGGAATTTACTACCACTAGTACTATGAATCTGCTAACCTTAAACAATGTTTTATCTTTTTTCAATTTTCAGTGACTGAGACAACCCTAGAAGCCTTTTCTAACCAGGAACATAAAAAAAATGCAAATTTATGCTAAAAAGGAGTCTGCTCTGTTGGTTGCTCATTTATTTCAGACTAGGGTTATCCACACACACATGAAAGAGTCTTCTAGGATCTGCCAGTTCTGATACGTTCCTTTCCTTAAAATTTCCACCATTTTGAATACTGGAATGCATTTGAAATTTCTTCAATGAAAGTAGTATTCTCAAGCCTGGTTTGGCATTATGCTGCTTTCCAGGAAGCAGCATCACAAACAGCATTTGAAAGAAGACCCGATCTGCTTTAGAAAGCTGTCCCAAAATTGAACTAATTATTCAAACCTTTTTTTTTTATATAAGATGTTACCAAACAACTTTTGGGAGGAAAAAAAAACAAAAGTAGCCATGGCAAGCAATCCCAAACCCAGTGTTGGAAACCTCTCTCTAAAAAGAGCATGTACTGCACAAGTTGATGTTTGGGAGATAAAAATACAACTATTCTTTTGCAGGATATACTTAATTGATTATTATGTAATGTTTTACTGTCTGAGAATGGCTCATCAGCCAGCCATAATCATCTTTGGCTACCCTTAGAAAGTTATAGCTCATACTCATTCATTAGCCGAATAGTAGTTCTTGTACTAGAAGCTACATAGTAGAAGTGCATCTTAATACTGAGACAATAAGTTAGACATCGGTTGAATTGGTTCACACAGTTCTGAAGTTCCGAGATTTAAGGTTCTGGGCAAGTTTTTTTTTTGGTTGTTGTATCCTACCTCTACAAATGTAACATTTAACATCTTCTCTCTCATGATTCTCCTGTCTGGTACATCAACCGGTACGGCACGTAAGCTGTTCTTGTTTCTCGAGAGAAAATAAAACCAATGACAATAACTCTGTATTGTAATTTAATATCCCCTTTATTGTGAATTTTTAAAGGTCTGGCTTACCTCGCCTTGGTCATCCTTATTTTGAAAGTGTTCCTCCTAGTTTGACATAGCATATGCAATCATGTCTCTGCTATGCTGTTGTTTGTAATTCCGAAGCCATCTTTTGTTGAATCAGCTTATTTATTGCATGGAGGTGTAATTACTTTCTCCATACTTGGAGATCTCTCTCCTTCTTTTCATGCATGTTTGCATTTGGCATTTATTGAAGCTCTGAAGCAATACTTTCCTCAGGGGACTTATATTGTATGGAGGTGCCATACCTTTCGTCATATTTGGTGATCTCTCAAATAGTTACCCAGAATGTTGTACGTCATGAATCATGGTATAGGTTTAGGGACATTGTATGTAAATTGGCTTTGTTTTATATATAGAGGGGGTTCGTCAATTCGGTTTGCCGTATGCTTTAGAATACTAATTGGGTTGATGCCAGTTACTTGTTCAAATTTGATTCAATAATATTGGAATTTACAGAATGAGAACCTAATATAAAACATAAGAACATTTAAGACTCATTACTTCATTTGATAAAACTTGACTTTCGTTAGTCATACATTAACTTCACTTCACTGCAACATTCCAAAACAAAATGGTACAAATGTGTCGAACCAAAACATGTAAATAAACCATAAAACAAAATAAAATGGCAAACGACCCACAACCTTAACACAAAATAACAAAAGCATGATAAAATCTGGTAACATAGAGTGGTGGCTTATGCGGCAATGGAGAAACAACAAACGTATGATTTGTATAAATTATGAAGTCAAAGTTCATAAAGAACGTGTAGCTATGGGACCTCAAATTGACAAGTAATCTCTAGTTTTCTCGAAACCTTCTTTGCATTAAAAGTATCTCTTGCAAAAGCAAGTTTACAATGAGATTTCAACGGTTGATCGACTACCATAATGATCTGGATCGGTAATGTACCATGATGTGGAAGGCTCTTTTAATAGGGGTTTAGGTGTTCTAGGTAACTACACTTATTTTTATAACATCCTGATGATTCCTGTCTTTTTCTCTTTCTTTCATGTTTGTGTCTTAGCATTGATGGGGATCTATTTAATGTTTTCACTAATTAAATATTTTTAATTCTATTCATGGATATTTTGATGTTGACAGCCTAAATGATATGTGGATTAAGTTATCAATGGAAGATGATTCTTGTGCATATCGGCATAGACTCATTACAATAGGATCTGCATACTTATTTGTTGGAGTATCTGATTCTGTGAGAAAATGAATTTCAATTTTACAGGAATGAGAAAGGTACTTACTACGTTCTTGATCTGGGAGGTACTAATTTTAGGGTCTTGCGGGTTCAACTTGGAGGTAGAAGGTCAACTGTTATCGGACATCAGGTTGAGCGCCAACCTATTCCTCAACATTTGATGACCAACACTAGTGAGGTACATGGGTTCCTCTAATATTTTTTTTCTTCGTAGTTTTTTATATGTATATTGGTTTGTAGAAGTCAACAACTGACTCAATTTCATGCGGAATTATTTGACTTTGAATTTTTTATCTCTCTCTCTCTCTCTCTCTCTCTCTCTCTCTCTCTCTCTGTTTATTTCTTGGTGCATATATCTTACTTCTGACTGTCCCAACTGACTCAATTCTTTGCAGCTACTTTTTGATTTTATTGCCATGACGTTGAAACAATTTGTTGATAGAGAGGAGGATGATGTCGATCAAGAATTAGTCAGAATTAGGGAACTTGGTTTTACATTTTCTTTTCCTGTTAAGCAAACATCTTTTACCTCAGGCGCTCTTATCAAGTGGACAAAAGGATTTGCAATTGAAGATGCTGTAAGTCAAAATTTTCACTACAAAGCAATGTTTAAGGTTTCCATACATGTTTAGTTTTCTTGAAAAGCCATTAATAAATATGATGTTACTTTGGCACTCAAATCTTGTAGTGTTTGTGGCTGGCTTCGTGTTAGTCATTTGACATTCAAACAGGAACCATCTGAATTGTTGAAGAGAATTAGAGGCCATTATGTTTATTTTTAGTTTGATCCAAAATAAAGCCTGGGTTCAGTTGTAACTTTTTGCCTATTGAATTCTGTACCTTAGATATTGAGTGGCCTTTTAGGGAATTCGGTCTTTAATAAGATATATCTATTAGTTCTTAAGTCTTGAGTATACCGACTCTTTTAACCTCTTTTGCACGACATCTTTTAATTTTACAACGCATGTTTGCAGAGAGGCCATATTGCATGTTACAGTGAAATTAGGCTTTGAGGATAAGTAGTCATTTGAAGTGCCAGAGGGGGATCACACTCGTGAGTTGTTTCTAGTTAGTCTGAAATGCAATTTCTGTGGTTTCAAAGACGTGATTAAGTCAGATGGGAACATATTCCATTCCTTAAGTTTGTTAAAACATGAGATTGTAGGCTAAGAAAACAATACAGCCATTGCTTTGTTCTAGTTTGTCAAGATCAGCTTTAGGGTGCCGGTGACGGATGTATTCTTATATTCACTTGTTGCATTTTATCAGTTGACTGTTACCGGAACTTCTCCACTTTAATTTTTTTTTTTACTCATGATAGTTGGTTTACAATTTATTTCCTAGAATTTCCCTGAACTTGATACTAGCATGTTTGTTTACACAAAACTCAAAGCCAGACTTTGAGAAGTCCTAAAACTCAAAAGCTATTAGATGCTAATGAAGTATCAAAATGACCCTGACTTGAATCAATTTAGATCTAAATTGAATGAATCCACAAGTGAAGAATGTGACAAATATAATAAATGACATCCAAACCTTTTCAGTTTTGAGACTTCTGAAAATTTGAATGAATTTTGGGGTTTACCAAACATGCACCAAGTCTAAGTGAAAAGATTTTCATGCTTCGTGTGTGTGTAGGCTAATTTGCACTCGGATACCCTGAACTATTACATTTTTTCACTTTAAAGCCATAAACTACTTTTTAATCAACTAAATACCTTGAACTATTTATATTTTTCCAAATTAAACCCTCCATTAGTCAACCATTACTTTTAATGGTCATGTGCATAACACACGACTGTTTAGGACCTTTTTACCCGTAAGAAGTTTGAAAAAAAAGAATAAAAAAGAAGAAAAATAAAGTTTAAACCAAAAAATTCCACCACTACCCTCTTGCCCCCACCAGCGAGCACCGATGCTAGTGCTGCCAACCCCTGCAGGCTGGCTGCCTGTGCTGCTGCTGTTCAGCTGATCAAAATTAGGGATTTGAAATATCAAAATGAGAGCAAATGGAGGTAATCAAGGATTTATTGAGGAAAATTCATCTTTTTGATGCTGGGAACCATTCAACTTAGATCGAATCACTGAATATGTTATTTCTCTTTCTATAGGCATCTCACTTGTTATAATGTATCTGTATCAATATGGTTTCTTATTTATAAATTGCAATCATTACCATTTGTCGAAGTTGTATTTATACAAATTCCCAACATTCATCCATGTTAATATTATTCCATTTAAAACTAATGAGAAATGACATATAATATATAAAATATGTCTAAATGTATCAAATATATTGCATGTAAATCAATCAACAAGAGTGACAATTATTTACATTTAATTTCAAAACTAATAAGAAACAACACAATACTTAAAACCATGCCCAAATGTGTAAATATTTTTTTTCTAAATTTTTAAATAATTTTTTGTTTTTCAATACCAAAAAATTCGATACTCCGATCCGAAACTGTCGATATCAATAGTGGAAACCTTGAAGAAAAGTGGGACAAGATCAACATCACTGCCAAACTAATATCAAATCACCCTTAAAACATATTTTTGTGGGAAGCTCCATCTCACTCATTTCCATATATGCACTATTGCCACTCTAATCCTCCTTCATGCATGTCCCAACAACTATGTCCTTATCGCTTTATCCCTTGGCAACTCTTGTCCTATGTTGTATGGGATAGGGCACTAGGCGGGGCGACATGTCTAAAATTAAAGGGGCAGGCATGGCTGGACGGGGTCAAGGCGCTCTAAGAGTACCCGTCCTAGTATATATTATGTCATGTCCCAGAACCAGAATACTGGAGAGCGGGGACGGACAAAGCCACCTGCGTACACCAGAGTACTCTATACCCCGAAATACGGTCACGACTGTCTAGACATGTGAGGGTTTACTCTATAATCCAACATGCATTCCTGGATCAAGAGTCCTAGTTATCTCAATCTCAAGCAAGCAACAAGTTACAAGAAGTATAATCACCAAACATATAAGGCGTCCCAAACTATACATACATAGATGATCATGAAGCTAGTTACCAAAATGAAGAACTAGCAGAGTGCAATATTACATGATCAGATCTAGCTATAGTCTAGAATATGCTTTACATGTAGGTTCGCATGCTAGAATGTCAAGTATCAAAACATGAGCTAAACACGTGCTCGGTGGCTAAACGCCTCAAAAGTATAAGTACAATATCAGGTGGGTGATGAAGAAGAAACCCACTCAAGTCCTCGGGTGTTCCTCGTGTTCACCATATGGAGGCGGGATGTACGGAAGATCCTGCGGTGTTGCTCTGAAATCTGGCCAGACAAAACCAGTAGGGTCATACCCCAAAACAGCAAAGTACCACAGGAAGCCAACTTAAGAACTAAAACCAGCATGCAAACATTCAATATCATAAGGAATATAAATAAGAGCAATATGTAAATAAGCAGTTTAAGCAGTTTTATGAATCAGTAACGGGTACAGTTCAGGATTAGTAGCTGGATAATCCAAGACAAGACGACTAGAAAACATGCAATCACGGTCAAACATGACCTACGGCTTACTACCATTAACTAACTAGGGTTATCACAATCCTGGTTACTAACAAATGCAGTTGAGATTCCATACGGCCACATGTCCTGCAGACTATCTGGGTTATTCAGACGTAAGGCTACATAGCGTAGATTTATTAAGTATAAAGTATTTTTATAGTAATTGCAACACTCGGCGGTGTGTTGGAAGTGTCCCTCTCGACGGAGAGCTCCAAATCCATCATGTGTCGCTGGGATACCGGGATTGCATATAGCCATGAAATCTCTCTAGATGCTTCTAGATAATTATTCTAGTTATTAACTTAGGCAAGTTATCAATGATTCCTGACCGTGGTGTTCAGGAATCTGTCTTAGACATGATGCAAGACTGGACAATAGCTTGACAAGTACAATCAGGACATGAAAAAGCAATCAACCACGATAATTTATCTTATCAGTACAAGCATTTCAGTTCTGGAGATTCTAGCATATCATGAGTGAGCTACGTCGAGCCACTATCAGGTTTCTCAGTACATGTCAGGTATCTGGAGTCAGGGATCAAGTTCATTCAGTACAAGTTAGGTGCCGGGAGTTCTCAGTTTAACAGTGCCATTACATTCCATGTTCCGGGTATTCCATGTTCTGGTAAGTGTAGCATCCAAATTATAAGCAATTTAGAAATAACATGCATCATATGAATTTAACTGATTGGGCCAAGCACAAGGAGTAAATAATCCATAAGAAAACATATAACAAAGAAAAACATTGCTACTATAAGTGCTAGGCAGGAGATGAGCTGGTGGTAGGCAAAAAACAAACCGCATGGGTCAAACTGGCCGTATGGAAGAAGCTGGCCGCATGGATCAAACTGGCCGCATGGATCATCGCAAGGTCCACTCCTCGGGACAAGAGTTGAGTGACGAGAATAAATACAAGGCCATGAAGTGACTGAAGTGACTAGCCAATAAAGCGTGTCAGAGAAGTGACCGATGTGAAGTGATCGATGTGACTGGCCAATAAATTGTGTCAGACAAGAAAAGACAAATTCAGGGAAAATTGTGTCAAGGCGGCGCTGAGTCATGTATTAGAGGAATACATAGCTCGGGTCACATAGACAATTTTGGCCGCATGCTCCTCTAGGTCGCATGGAATCAGGAACTTAGAAAAATTTCTTTCGTTCAAGTTTCATGCATTTGGTCAAGGGGCACATGTGTAGATTCAGTCATATGTCCAATAAGATGGTCGCATGCTGAGTTTGGAGCGAGGAGTCCAGGCCGCATGCAAAGCAGGCAGCATGGAGCTCCTTCGTCCCAGAACATCAAGTTTCAGTCATGGAAAAGCTCCAAGTCCTGAAAATATGATTCTCTATAAAATCCTCGTTTGCAGCTCAAATCCAGAGAAGTAAAGTTCTAAATCATTTAAAATCAGATGCTCTCTCACATAGAACTAGTTTTGGAAAACAACAATTTTTAAGAAATCAAAATCATGAAAATGTCAAGAACACATTGAACTAAAAATGTAGATCTAGTCCAACCAAGCTATCAAAACCGAAAATACCAAGAAGTAAACCCGCATAGGAGTTCATAGAGCACAATATAAATCAATAAAATACAAGAAATCCACAATAACGAAAAGTGCAAGTTCTCCATCATTGACAAGATGTACTTGCCTAGAACCACGACTAACTGCTACCATTACCAAGGGAAAGGGGACCGGCCTGGGCTGCTCTCGGCTAGGGAGGAGGGGGGGAGAGGAAATGAGAAGAAATGAAAAGAGGAAAAAAGTGAAAGAATGGGGAAGAGAAAGAGAGGGCTTATATATCAAGGGTGGTAACACTATTCACAAATCTAGAAATTACATAAGAGCAGCTAGAGAAATCCAGAAAAATATATGGGAAGCAATATACAACAATAGCATACATATACACGATATGAACATGAAAATATGCAATAGTGAGACGAGTCTCACAACTCTCACCTTCTTAGAAATTCTGTCCTCGGAATTTCAATAAGGCACAGGATCTAGCAAGGAGACTACATGAATCAGGCAATAAAACAAGCATCATGGTACGGGTGTCAATCACAAGCTTTGAACTATCTAGAACAAGGCAAGCATGCACAAGACAAGATCAGGGTACATAATATACGAATAAGTATACCTCACGAGTCAAACATATACGGGTATCGAGCTCGGATATCATCCTCGCGCTCCCAAGTTGACTCGTCCGGTGAGTGATGCCTCCAAGCAACTTGGACTAAACGAATGGTCCGGTTCTTGAGAGTTTTCTCTCCGGTCCAAAATGCATACATGTCTCTCCTCATACGAAAGGTCGGTACAAACAACCAATTCCGAATGATCTAGGACATGGCTTGTATCCGGTATATACCGTCGTAGCTGGAATACATGAAAAATATTATGTATCTCACGAAGCGACGGCTGAAGAGCAAGACAATAGGAAATATCTCCTACTCGCTCAAGAATATCGAACGGACCTATGTACCACAGACTAAGCTTTCCCCGTACACCAAATCTGATGACTCCGCGGGTAGGCGAAATCCGAAGGAATACATGGTTGCCGACAGAAAACTCAAGAGGTCACCGACAGAAAACTCAAGAGGTCGCCGATGCAAATCGGCCCAATGACACTGGCGATCTTGTGCTACTTGAAGGTGCTTTCGGACTTGCTTGACTACTTCAATTGTCTGGGCTATTATTTTGGGATCAAGCAATTGCCTTTCGACAATATCATCTCAAGCTACATGGGATCTGCACTTTCTGTCATACAATGCCTCGAAGGGTGCCATCTGGATACTGGCCTGAAAACTGTTGTTGTAGGAGATTTCTACCAGGTGTAAGTGATCCTCCCATGAACCACTAAAGTCAAGGGCACATGAACGAAGCCTATCTTCTAGAGTCTGAATGGTTCTCTCCGACTGATCATCTGTCTGGGGGTGATAAGCCGTACTGAACTTCAGGCGGGTACCTACGCTCTTTTGAAGACTCTGCCAAAAGTGAACTAAATCTGGAATTTCTATCTGAAACTATGCTAACTTGTTCCCCATGTAGTCTAACAATCTGTCTCATGTATATCTCGACTAACTGTTCTGTGGACTGGCCAATCCTGAAAGGAAGAAAGTGTACAACTTTCGTGAGTCGGTCCACTATTATCCAAATAGCATCTCTGCCAGCTGGGGGCCTAGGTAGACCTGTCACGAAATCCATGGTAATATGTTTTCATTTTCACTCCTGAATTGGTAAAGGTTGAAGAAGTCCTGCTGGTCTCTGATGCTCAGCTTTAACTTGTTGGCATACCAAACATCGAGAAACAAACCGAGCTATCTCGCGCTTTATTCCATTCCACCAGAAATGTTGACGAATGTCTTTGTACATCTTGGTTCCTCCGGGATGCATTGAATATTGCGAACTATGGGCCACCACTTAAACCGTGTCACGCCCCAGAACCAGAATACCGGAGAGCGGGGGCGGACAAAGCCAGCTTGCGTACACCAGAGTACTCTATACCTCGAGATACGGTTACGACTGTCTAGACATGTGAGGGTTTACTTTACAATCCAACATGCATTCCTGGGTCAAGAGTCCTAGTTGTCTCAATCTCAAGCAAGCAACAAGTTACAAGAAGTATAATCACCAAACATATAATAGTAATGCGTCCTAAACTATACATACATAGATGATCACGAAGCTAGTTACTAAAATGAAGAACTAGCATGATGCAATATTACATGATCAGCTCTAGCTATAGTCTAGAATATGCTTTACATGTAGGCCTGCAGGCTAGAATGTCAAGTATCAAAACACGAGCTAAACACGTGCTCGGTAGCTAAACGTCTCAAAAGTATAAGTACAAGATCAGGTGGATGATGAAGAAGAAACCCACTCAAGTCCTTGGATATTCCTCGTGTTCACCATCTGGAGGCGGGATGTACGGAAGATCCTGCGGTGTTGCTCCGAAATCTGGCCATACAAAACCAGTGGGGTCGGACCCCAAAACAGTAAAGTACCACAAGGGAGCCAACTTAAGAACTAAAACCAGCATGCAAATATTTGTTTTCTTTTTCGACCTCACTCCGCTCGCCAATATAAATAAGAGCAATATGTAAATAAGCAGTTTAAGCAGTTTCAGAAATCAGTAACGGGTACAGTTCATGATTATTAGCTGGATAATCTAAGACAAGACTAGAAAACATGCAATCACGGTCAAACATGACCTACATCTTACTACTATTAACTAACTAGGGTTATCACAATCCTGGTTACTAACAAATGCAGTTGAGATTCCATACATCCATATGCCCTGCAGACTATCCGGATTATCCAGACGTAAGAGTACATAGCATAGATTTATTAAGTATAAATTATTTTTCTGGTAAATTGCAACACTCGGTGGTGTGTTGGAAGTGTGCCCCTCTCGACGGAGAGCTCCAAATCCATCAGGTGTCGTTGGGATACCGGGATTGCATATAGCCAGAAAATCTTTCTAGATGCTTCTAGATAATTATTCTAGTTATTAACTTAGGCAAGTTATCAAGGATTCCTGACCGTGATGCTCAGGAATCTGCCTTAGACATGATGCAAGACTTGACAATAGCTTGACAAGTACAATCAGGACAGAGACAATCAATCAACCACGATAATTTATCTTATCAGTAAAAGCATTTCAGTTCTGGAGATTCTAACATTTCAGTTCTGGAGATTCTAGCATGTTAGGAGTGAGCTACGTCGAGCAACTATCAGGTTTCTCAGTACATGTCAGGTATCTGGAGTCAGGAATCAAGTTCATTCAGTACAAGTCAGGTGCCGGGAGTTATCAGTTTAACAGTGCCATTACATTCCATGTTCCGGGTATTCCATATTCTGGTAAGTGTAGCATCCATGTTATAAGCAATTTAGAAATAACATGCATCATATAAATTTAACTAATTGGGTCAAGCACAAGGAGTAAATAATCTATAAGAGAACATATAACAAAGGAAAATATTGCTACTATAAGTGCTAGAAGTGCAGGAGATAGGTTGGCCACATGCAAGAAACATGCCGCATGGGTCAAGCTGGCCGCATGCAAGAAGCTGGCCGCATGGATCAAACTGGTCGCATGGATCATCGCAAGGTCCACTCATCGGGACAATGGTTGAGTGACGGGAATAAATACAAGGCCAGAAAGTGAATGAAGTGACTAGCCAATAAAGTGTGTCAGAGAAGTGACCGATGTAACTGGCCAATAAAGCGTGTCAGAGAAAAGACAAATTCAGGAGAAATCGTGCCATTGTGGCGCTGAGTCATGTATTAGAGGAAAAGAGGAATACATAGCTCGGCCCGCATAGACAATTTTGACCGCATGCTCCTCTGGGCCGCATGGAATCATGAACTTAGAGAAATTTTTTTCGTTCAAGTTTCATGCATTTGGTCAAGGGGCACATGTGCAAATTCAGTCATGCGTCCAATAAGATGGCCGCATGCTGAGTTTGGAGCGAGGAGTCCAGACCGCATGCAAAGCAGGCCGCATGGAGCTCCTTTGTCTCAGAACAACAAGTTTCAGTCATAGAAAAGCTCAAAGTCCTGAAAATGTGATTATCCATGAAATCCTCGTTTCCAGCTCAAATCCAGAGAAGTAAAGTTCTAAATCACTTGAAATCAGATGCTCTCTCACATAGAACAACTAGTTTTAAAAAACAACAATTTTTAGGAGATCAAAACTATGAAAATGTTAAGAACACATTAAACTAAAAATGTAGATTTAGTCCAACCAAGCTATCAAAACCGAAAATACCAAGAAGTAAACCTGCATAGGAGTTCATAGAGTATAATATAGACTAATAAATCCACAATAACGAAAAGTGCAAGTTCTCCATTATTGGCAAAATGTACTTGCCTAGAACCACCACTAACTACTACCTCTACCAAGCGAAAGAGGACCGGCCTGGGCTGCTCTCGGCTAGGGAGGAGGGGAGAGGAAATGAGAAGAAATGAAAAGAGGAAAAAAATGAAAGATTGGGAAAGAGAGAGAAAGAGAGGGGTTATATATCAAGGGTGGTTAACACTATTCACAAATCTAGAAATTACATGAGAGCAGCTAGAGAAATCCAAAAAAATATACGGAAAGCAATATACAACAATAACATGCATATACAAGATATGGACATGAAAAATACGCACACTTGATGTAAATTATCTCCCTTATGCCATGCAAATTGTCTCTCTCACGCCAAAAACTCAACTTACTTAATAAAACTAAACCTAAGCATTTCATAGTCTCAATATTCATTGTATGCTATTAAATGCTAGTAGTAAAACAAAGTTAATAAACATAGTCTCATAGATCAATAAAATAGAAAAAAAACAAAAGAAGATTGACATACCTTTAAGTCTTTGACTTAGTGTTGAACTTGATGGCTTGTTATCTTGAAGATGAAGTGATGAGACATGAGATGATGGAAAAGTAGAGAATACTCTCCTGATTGAGGAGATGATGGAGAAAGAAGTCGAACAGTTGGTCGTTTTGGTTGCTAAATTTTCTTTGGTAATTTTTTTTTGTTACTTGTAACGAATTAAGTTCTAGTTTTCAAACACAATTTTTTTACCCAAGTTCATGACAATTAGATTATTTAAATTTTTAGTCTCTAGCATATTATATAATTATACTCAAGTCCTTGACGTCACCTATTTGTAATTCCTTAGTAACAACTAACAAGTCCAATTGATTTTAAAAAAATGTAGGCACCAACGGCGTTTTGGGGTGCCAAAACATAGGGGTGGGGCGCCCTATATAAAAAAATGCTGGGGCTCCAAAAGGCGGCGCCCTGAACAACATAGCTCTTGCTTTCTGCCTACTCCTCACTTTGAACCAAATCCAGGTAGCTTCCGTATGAAGTGTCCTTCACTTCAGCCTCAACGTCCGGACTCCTCACTAACATCTCCAATTGAGAGATACAAATCACAAAAATGCCATAACAGGGTTTAAATACCTTCAACCAATACCTCAGGAACCACCATCTCCACTCTCCCTCGGACAGTGCAGCAACCACAACACGCCTTGCTCCCCCTCTTTTGAGACTAGAGCATCCTCCCCATCGTCCATCCTGTGTGGATGGGTGTGTTATAAGGAAAGATTAACCTTCCCCTAGTGTCAGTTATGTGGACTGGTTTCCCTCCTTGTTAAGTTATGCGAAAGTACTCCTGTTACATGGTTCCAACACAAATGAATACCCAAACCTAAGGCTAATGCCACCCTATTCAGACTCCAAAATCTTTCAGACAATACTTGATATCATGATCAGCATAATTTTATTAGTAGTAATACATTGAAAGGTAGGATAAAAAGTTTGTGTATCCATGGGAAGTTGGAGGTGGTATTGATCGAGGATAACATGAGCTGATAGGAAGCACACTCTAAAAATTCATGCCGTGTCCGAGTCATGTTGTGTTGGACATGTATCAGACAGCAAAAACACACGAAAATAGGTCCCAGGTCCATGTCACCATGTCCAAGCTGTGTCGTGTTCGTGTCCATGCAACATAGGTCTCATGTGGTTTGGACATGTGCAACATAGACCAATAGATAAAAAAAAAAAATAAGCAGCAGCAGTAAGATATTAGTCAAGTTAGTAGCTAGTAAAACTAGGGGAATTAAAACTTTTGATAGCTTAAAGACTTGTGCCTGCATTTGGCAATTAAAACTTTGTAAGAAAGTACGCATGTTTGGAATGGTTTTGATAATCGAGTATATGAGTTAACTCAGTTGGTTCTCAATTTACATCACATGTATTTTAAAGCCTAGACAGAGGTACTTTCCTTCTAGTCATCTGCTTAGATCTTATTGACATTTCATGTCCTTTCTGCATGTCAATAAGTTCCAGGTAATCTCTCTTCTTGGGTTACTTCATCAAATGAAATTGATCCTGCGATGATGTAGCTTTTATACACTACATGATTTTTTTCTTGTGAAATATGATCTTATTCAATTTAGCTTTTTAAATGAAATGATTAGATGTAATGTTAGTTTGGTATTTGTGCTCATATTTATTTGATCCTAGTAGAGCATATTATGTTTGTCCTGTTCACAACTTCTAGTTGAATGTTGCTTCATATGAGTATATTCTGTTTCTAACTTGTTTATTTCACACTGCACCATGCAATCTGCCAGTAAGATTATTTTTTAGCAGTTTGCTAATACCGTATTTCGAATTCAGGTCGGAAAAGATGTTTCACAATGCTTAGAAGAAGCCATGACCAAGAAGGGTCTGGATATGCGTGTGACAGCACTGGTATGCTTTGAGTGTTATCTGGTGCTTCTAGCTTAAATTTACATTGTGTTGTTAATGTCTTCCAGATTATTACCTTGCAAAAACATCAATAAATGCAGTTTTACATTTTGACTAATATCTCTAGACATGAATATGTAATTAATAAACACGAACTTCTCTGGAGTGAGTCACAGTTTGCATGATATGCCCACTTTTTAGAAGGAGCTGTTCTGTTCTGTAATCACATTCCAAGAAGTAAGAAGTATAGGAAAGGTAAAAACATTATCTTTTTTTAAAACACAATTTGCATAAACTTTGGACTATTGTCTGGATAGGTTGATGACATATGCATCTCCCACGAAAGGGACATGATTGCATGTAGACATCCTGTTTCTAGAGGCCAGGCACATGGTACAAATATGCTATATAAATATTTCTATACCCTTGCATTCAATCCTTGAGAACATCTCTTGGAATTAGAGTGTTACTAGCACGACAAGTATTTGTGGGCACTCCTGGAAAAGGGAACTTCTAAGGACTATGTATGCATATATATTTCATAAACTCTAATGAAGAAAGAAGTCCCACCTAGATAGCTAAAGCGGCTCTATGATCCGATTCAAAGAAATAAGAAGAGTAGGAAAGGCAAAAAACTCATCTTTGACAAGTGATTTTCGTGTAATTTATCTTGTCAGACTATTTTCTGGATGATAAATTCATGTTGCACAAGTAATCCGGTAATGAAATTATGTATAGAACTTCCCTTTTCTACATTTAACCCACATTTTCGACGTGCCACAAACATTCAGAACAACCTTCCGGGTTCATAACTTACCCTATCATAACAGATGAAGCGGCCCCAACTTGACCCCTGTCAAGAAAACAAACCCTCTTCCTCCTGTTCACTGAAACTTGGAGCAGCCCTTCCGAAACAACATTCCAGCTAACTTTGTCATCCAACTCGATTCCCAAGAATGCAAAAGTTCTTCCGCTAACTCGTGCCAAAACCTCAAGTTAAGAGGGAAGAAATCAGTCCACTGACAGTATCTGTTTACCTTTTTCCAAGGGCATTAGCGTACGGTACAAAAATGCTATTGTCAAAATTTCCCACCCTTGCATTCAAATCATTCAAACATTTTAATAACATTTCTGGGTGGTATTTATTGATTTACTAATGCACTACAAGTTTGAAGTTTTTTTTCCTATCGTTATTGCTCTCGTTTTTTCTCGAAGTATCTCAGTTCACCAGCTTTTAATGTTTCGATGGGTTCACCATAAGCTTTTATTAGTATTTTAAATTGAAGGAACATAATCTCTCTTCCCCATGTTGCACGGACATGCCAAGTTGGTGTTCGTGCACGGATACGGTTGGATACAACATACAACTATGACATCCGTGTTGTACCCGTATCTTTTTTTTTTTTTTTTTGAATGATCGTATACCATATTGTTTTCGTACCCGTATTTGTATCCGTACTCGTGCAACATAGCTACCCTTCATCTCTCATTTATTCCTCCAACTTTTTCCCTTTCCATCCATATGCTAATTTGCACTCTAATGTCCATAAAATAGAACTCCAACCTTGACCACTTTTATAGTAAACTAGAGTTCTAGTTCATGGTTTCATGCATGCTTTATTTTATTCTTATCCTAAATTATCACTCCCTAATTGTACAGAGTTTTATGTTAATTTGATTTGTGTCATAGATTATTTGTTATATACAGAAACTTGTTATTGCATTAGCTTGCGTATTACAACATAACTTGGAAGTTGAGGATAAGTAATTGAGATTTTAAGTTGTTGGAAATTGTAGAAGATTTTTATTACATAAATTATCATCTGCTAATATTTGCTAGCACATTTCTCTCTCATGATGTCTCTCATACATCAATACTACAAAGAAAGTGATCGGAGGTTAGTGGTACCCAGTGAAATAGGATATCTTCCTAAAGTAAAACAGTGGATAGGTTGTACCCAGACCTGTTGTGTCATATGAAATCAATAACTAGTCTATCGAAGTGTTCCATCTAATGTTCAAAATTATCAGTTCTTAATTGTAAAGAATCCTTATAAAACAACTCTTTGTAAACATATTTCCCCCTTCTTATGTGTATCAGGTTAATGATACTGTGGGGACATTGGCTCTTGGTCATTATCATGATGAGGACACAGTCGCTGCTGTGATTTTTGGAACAGGCACTAATGCTTGCTATGTGGAACGAACTGATGCGATAATTAAGTGTCAAGGCCTTCTTACAAATTCTGGTGGAATGGTATTAATAACCTGAATTCTGATTCAAGACTTCCGAATGATTACTTAGTTTGGTGCACAGAAATGTATGTTTTATATATAGTGGCGACATGAAAATTTTCTGCTGGTTAGGTTGTCAACATGGAATGGGGTAATTTTTGGTCATCACATCTTCCAAGAACTTCGTATGATGTTGAGCTGGACGATGAAAGCCGAAATCGTAGTGATCAGGCAAGTTCTTGCTGTATTGTAATTGCATTAGTTTTGGCCATCATTTCTTCAGTCAAGAAACATTATGTTGCTACAGGGTTTTGAGAAAATGATCTCAGGAATGTACTTAGGAGACATTGCAAGAAGAGTTTTATATAGGATGGCACAAGAATCTGATATTTTTGGAGATGCTTCTAATTTATCTGTACCCTTTGTGTTAAGGTAAGTAACCTCTATGCCATAATATTATGTATTCGTCGTTCTTTCTGTGGCAGACGTGTGTTGTTGAATCCTTATCAGCACATTCTTAGTAAAATTCTTTGAGACAATATAGATGCTTTCCAATTCACGAGTTTGCTTTGATGGACGATAAAAAATAATGGTCATTGGCCGTGTTAAGTATCACATTAACTCTTATACATCTTAGTCCTTTTTCAGCACCTTCAAAATGTTCGAGAAAGTTAGTCTTATTTTTGTTCCTCATAATTCTGATCAACAATTAATGTGGCCTTATACTGGTCCATAATGGTTCTGTACCTGCAGATTTCCATTTTAAGGACATTTATACCTCTTCTTTCAAAGTTAGGTTACATTACCTAGCTAGTCATGCTAATCAGGTGCGAGGATATAAAAACTGTAAGCAGCTCACTCAAGTGAGGCCTGTGTCCTTAACACTTTGATACTCACGCTCTCACTTATTATAAATGATCTAGAGTTACAAAACTTGTCTCTACTATTACTATTGCTATAAGTCAAAAGCAGTTATTAGACTACTTTAGCAAGGTCCGTTGAAAGTAGCATGCCAAAGTGGCATGACCCCCTTTTTACCCTAGATTGAGGTGAAGTCAAAGTTACATACAAGTTTGTGCATGCTAAATAATGTTGGTTATGGAACTTTGTTTCGTAAATAAGAAACTTACTTTTGGAAAATGGAACTTAGGGCCTGATTGGCAAATGGAAAGTTTTGGAAACTAAGAAACTTAGTTTCTTTTGGTTTTTAGAAACCATAAGAAAGTTGAGAAAAGCGAGTCAATCATATATGTTGTTTGTTTGCTAGAAAGTAGAAACTCGTCATTAATGATGACATGCAATAATAAAAATATAATTTATCTATAGATTTAAAAGTGGGTGTTTGATTTTGAAGTAAATAATTGGGTTATAATTGCTCATAATGGGTTTTCATCCACATTTTGATGGCAACTAAAATGGAGACTATTTCCCATTTTTAGTGGTTGGACCCCATAAGTTTCTTAACGTTCTTTCCTTTTGCCAAACAACCAAGTAATGGAAGCGAACAAGAGTTTCCATCTAACTTTCCATTTGCCAAACATGTCTAGGAATTGAAAGTTCAAGAGTTTTGAACTTTGACCATATCTTTCCGTAAAAGTATAAGAGAGTTGTCAACTCAATTCAAAACTGATGTTTTAGTCTTCACAACCTAGCTGAGGTCCAATCTTTAAATTCCGGCTTAAATTGAAGTCATTTAAAGTTCAAACTGAGTTTTGATATCCAACTTCAGTTTAATGGCCACTTTAGCTCAATATGGAAAAAATTCCATTCTTACATGGCTCAATTCTGCTAGGGATAATATATTCAGGTGTACCCAAAATTCATAATAATAAGTAGTTTTTCCTAAAGGATAAGGAAGCGGAGAGTTGCTGCTAGAATATCTATTTGGTGGGTTTCATGTAGCGAATTTGATTGAGCATTGGACCAATTTGATAAAACTATTTAACCTTACTCATGACAAAAAGTTGGTGTCTGTGCCTCACTAGTTGAATTGTCATATTGAAACTATGATAACTTAAGTTAAAATTCATGCACGTCTCCAGTCTAACTCAACAACTTGTTATTGCAATAATCCAGAATCCCTCTGATGTCTGCCATTCATGAAGATTCTTCTCCTGACCTACGAGAAGTTGGACGGATACTCAAAGAAACTTTCCTGGTAAAGTGCCACCTTTTTTCACTGTCAAATCACCAAAATCCGTAACCGTTCGAAGCTATCAAATGTTAAATTTCTTACCCATGAATCTAATTTTTCAGATGTCAGACATCTCTTTGAGAGCACGAAGGCTTGTCGTAAGGGTATGTGATATTGTTACCCGAAGGGCTGCTCGGTTGGCTGCAGCAGGGATTGTAGGAATACTGAAGAAAATCGGAAGGGATGGGAGCGGTGGAATTGCAAGTGGAAGGGCAAAAGGGAAAGCACGAAGGACAGTCGTAGCGGTTGAGGGATGCCTTTATGCTAGCTATTCAAGTTTTAGGGAGTACTTGAATGAAGCAATGGTTGAAATCCTGGGAGAGGTGGTTGCTAAAAATGTGATCCTCAGAGTATCCGAAGATGGATCTGGAATAGGTGCTGCTCTCCTTGCCGCGTCACGTTCTCCAGATAGATAATTTTCCCCGTGAATATAATTGTATTTTTTCTTCTCCTCCTGTCCAAATGTAAAAGAATTCTTTTATATTTTTATATATGGGGTTGGTTTGTGCAGTATCTTTTGGGTCTTCTATTTTCCATTTCAAACATTTTCCCATTTTTCAGGTGCCTTCATATATTTTCTTTCTATATATATTTCACCAGCCCATCAAAGGGGGAAGGAAGCTTTTTAGCAAAATTAATAAGCACCTCCAAACTTTTCCTTATCAGCATGAATTGTAATCTCTTTACCAAAAACAGTACAAATAAAAAAGTTATCAAAACATTTAGCAAAAAAGAAACAAAACAATATTGTAATCTACACTAGGAACATTGAACAAGTATACGATCCTGGAGCAAAGGTTAAATATAATTAGAGACCGTGGAGTTTTAGAGATCAATGGACACCCATACATATTTTGCTGCATTACTACAGTCAACTTCAATACGTCTGCTATTGTTGCCTACAATACATTCTGCTGCATCAGAGATTCAGAACTGTACCAATGCCTGCAGGTGGCTCTAATTTAAAGATGCGGAGCGTTTGCATCACAGGGGTAGCCCAGAAGTCATCCTCATCGATTTCTTCCAGTCTAATATTGAACTTTCTGAATGCACCTCTCTTGATGCTTGCAGCATAACTCCCCTCTATATTCATCATAACTGGCGTCTCTTGTCAAAGTTCGAAATTCCTGAGAAGATGTTGCTAGCATATATCAGATCTAAACATCAAGTAAACAGAAACTTCAAAAATTGTTCAACTACCATAGGTGAAAGTCAATCTCTGCACATGCAGTTTAAAGAGAATGTTCAACAAATATATTAACATTGAAGTACATATCATTGTTCTCTAGTTGCTCTCTTTCCGTTGTTCCGAAACCCAGGCTTACCACCCTTCTTGCAAGCTTTTTTGTGCTCCATTTCTCTTCAAGAGTGTTTCTAGACTTTGCCAGTTTGCTTAGGCATCGATTGTGTTGGACCCTCGCATCATCTTCATGTCTAGCTCACTGGTGGTAACTGTGACGGTTGTGAAGCTAGTTTGTCTTCATTTATAAAGAAACGGCAGTAACACATATTAGTAAGGATCATCTTCAACAAATTAGAGGTTAAACCGAAAAGCCATGGGACTGTTGATAACCATATCATCCATGGTCCTACTCGAAACTTAGTATTGAATTATCTCTTCTGGTACAAGCATTAGGTACAAACAAGAAACATATGTCATGTCGAGTTCATCTTCTTCATCGTCATGGTTTATATCAGGTTCCGAACCAGGAGCCAATTGATTAATTCACCATACAAAGCCAATTCTCTCTTCTTTTCTCTAACACATGCAACATAGCAATTTTAAAGGAATAATTTAATACCTACATGGATGAACATAACGGAAGATCGGGAAAAAGAAAAGTGCACCATTAGTTCAGTCCCAAAAGTATATTAATTGACTTATGAAACAAAAAAGGTACCCCAAATCTAGACCCCATTTATAGAGCTCTTTCTCGAAGGTAAAGCAGAATAATGATATATGCACAACATGTTCTATAAGCGAAGGTTTTCCTTTAATGTATAATTAAATCATAAAAACTTACATTTTTGGTCTAATCTAGTACTTCGCTGGAAGTTATATATGCACTCAGTCCAAAGCGGATACTGATCAATCGCGTTATGCAGAGGAGTAATCACTATTATTCCACCACCTTAAAACTATGACTAGGTTACCCATTTGATTGCAATTATCTAATTACTTGGCTGATTAATCGCCTTTTTGTCTAACTTCTAGGATAATAATTCTCTATGTCTATTTGATATTACCCCCCTCTTAGATTAGGTATATTGATATTACCCCTCTGTTAGATTAAAAATTGAGAATACCTTCCTGAAAGTGTCGTTAAAAACCTGAAAGTGTCGTTAATGAGTTTTGAAAGTGTCGTTAAAGAGTTTTTAACGACACTTTCATGAGGGTATTCTCAACTTTTAATCTAACAAGGGGGTAATATCAATATACCTAATCTAAGAGGGGGGTAATATCAAATAGCCCTAATTCTATGTTCTTATGCAAAGAGGATAAACAAAGATATACCTCAAGCTCTTACTATGACATGTATATACAATCGTTGCTTACAGCAACAGCAACAAATTTGAGTAAGTGGAAGAGGAGCATAATGTCTGAGGGCTTTGTTTGGTTTGCTGCTGGCTGCTTCACAACAAACAGAAGCAGAATACGCAGCCTCCCCTTGCTTTCAAAAGCTGCCCAAAAATTGCTCTAGCTTATAAAAAAGAAGCAGCATAAGCTGGTGTTACCATAAACAATTTGCTGCTGCTATTCAAAAAAAGAAAAAGAAAAAAAGAAGCAGCAGACCAAATAAGTTGTACCAAATCCAGCCTTGGTGATTTAATTGTTGATTGCAGCACAATGTCATGTATGTTTCTAAGAGTCTCTTCCATACGGGCCACGAAAGAGCCTTCATAAGACGACTTCCACCTTATTTCCTACTATATAATCCTCAACCCCTCTATATACAAACTCCTTATTCCTGGTTTTAATTAGACTTCTGATCGAGGACCACATTATAATCCTAAAGGCCACTTTGTTCTTTTACAAATTCTAAAGATGTTTTGGTTTGTACACTGGATATATATCACGAGGATCGAAATCCAACGTCCTCACAATCCCTTCTTTCATGCGGATACATAAACTCTATATATTTTCGAGAAATATGGACAACATTCAAAGCTCTCTACCACCGAACAAGGCTGGCTTTGCAAGAGCCATACAAGTGAATGGGAACTCCCTTCGCGGAAGTCAATTAATTAAGCAGACTAGTGTCCACATGCCTTCATATACTTCTCATGTCAAGATTTTGGAAGATTCCCATGTTGGGTACACTTCGTGACAGCAAGAAACTTGACAGACACTCCATTGTGTCTCACAGTTTGGTACAGCAACAACAAATCCTGTCTGAAAGTTTTCGGTAGGCCTTTTAACCACACTATGCTATAACTTACTAATGCATACATGGGCGGATCCAGAAACTGCAGCTGGGGTGGACTACCATAATTTTGGGTGGGCTAGAAGTGGGTTAACCTATATAAAAAAATCAAAAATTTTTTTTTTTATATAGAAAAGAAAAGTTCTAATTTTTTTTTTGGGGTGGACTCCAACCCACCCCCGGATCCGCCCCTGAATGCATAACAAAAAGGTAGTTCCAGTAACTGATGGAATAAGAAACTAAAGAAACTTGAGTAAAAAGCTACAATTTATATGCCATGAGTGTCAAAGTCCAACAACTGGAAGGTTGTAGCTATTTATTGCAGACTGTATTACTATTAAGCAGTGTATACACATAATAATATGATAATGACCAAATTCATGAGTACCTCCAAACTTTTTCTTATCAGAAGAATATTATTTAGGGAGTGAACTGTGTATTATGTGATTGTATACATAATGAAAAATTATATAATTTTACCTCTTCATGGGCTAGTGTTATTCCTATTTGAAACAACAAATGACAAAGGCTAACCGGCAAAAAATCAAGCGCCAAGCGCGAACAACAATGCCAAAAACTTGTGTAAGCAGTCACAGGGCTGATTTATCAGAAAGAGAAGTAATAAGATGACAAATTAAATTGTCCATCCCTTACAATATTATTAGTACTATTGGTGGCTAGTAATCTTTTCCCTCCCTCAAGTAAATATGGAATTGCGGAAGGATCTGGTTTTGTGCTTTTGGAAAACTAACTCAGATATACCATGTGATTTTTATTATGTTACCTACTTGCAATTCAGCTTTCCGTAAGTCCAGTATGAAGACTTCTTCCAACATCCCAACTTTCATGTGTTCTCTTGGACATAGAATCGAGTCCTTGTGAATGGGCTAGGTCAGGTGCTGTCATTTTACAACGGTAGGGACAAATGCTTCCATTACCGACAAGAAAGGCACCAAATTCTCCTTTAGGTGCTTCAACTGCAGTATAGGTAGAAGAAGCTGGTAGTATGAGATTTGAAATAGTGAATTGAGATAGAGTAGACCGATCTTGTAGTCATTTGGCCGGCTATGGAAAGAAAAAGACTGAATATGAACAAGAAAACTTGTCCTTAATGGGATACAGGTGATGCATGCTGTCGTCAGCTCGTGTCGTGAGATGTTTGGTTAGCAGGCAGAACCCTCGTTTTGTGTTGCTAAGACATGCACCTACGGAGAAATAGCAACAGAAGTGAGACAACAACAACTATTCAAGGGTCAATCTAAAAGAATGTATCCAGCATCCAATTACTTGTGCAACTATTTCATTGTACAAACACAAATACTAAACTTTAGTTATTCTAAGAAATACAAACAGAGAAAATGCCCTTTGACATCTCAACTAAGAATTTGAATCCATCCACCTCCACAACCTACCACATGGGCGTCTCCATATCCTCTTATCCGAAACTACTCATATCTTAATATCCAGCAAGTCGAACTTAAAGAACTAAAATGACTACTATATCCCAATGGAGTAAATAAATACTTAAAACCTATAGAATAAGGAGTAAATTATCAGCTGCTTTTAGATCCCAATCAACTTATATCCGAAGCACAAGTGGTCCTCTCTTTTTTTCGTTTTTTTCCACACTCCTATATGGATGACATAGCAAAAAAACCCAAATGAAGTGATATATACACAACCCTCATAAACTGTAGGCAGTGTTGAGAATATTGGCTGGTATGGGTGGTATACCATCCGGTATGCCCATCCGATTCATGAAAACCGGTCCGAGGAAATGTAGGCCGGTATGAGCAAAATATCAGCCAATATTTGGTGTAAACCGGCCGGTAACTTTTTATTAGTTTGATTTGTGAATTATTTTCTTTGCAATTTACTTGAAATTTGTTTGATGTACAAAAAGATACCTTCGCTTCTTCTAATTTGTTTTCCTGTAAAAATTTAGAAAGATTTACTTCAAGAAAAGTTTTAATTTTATGATACATCTTCAAGACTCATATATCGAAGTTGCTTCGGGATACGTTAAAATTAATTTTGTAGATGATGAATGGTGTCTTTTAAATAGTATCTTACTGCTTAATTTTAAATTCTGTTTTGAGATGCTTTTATTTCTCATGCTTGGTGAACTGAAAGTAGAAATACTTGTCTACTTATTAGTCTGAAAATAGTTTTTAGTTGTTTAATTATTAGAATTAGTTAAAGGAAACTTATAAATTTTATACCAATGCTATAATTCTTGTCATAAATGCACATATGGAGTAAATTATTATCTTACACCACTATGATGCCATAATCTCTCTCCCTAGTCCCTACCCCCAACCGGTATGGAGCCGATATCCTATATCATGAACGTTGATCCTAAACGATGCTCATGGTCATGAATGGCTGCAATGAAGGACGATCTGAACAAATGTTCAGATTGTCTTTATCAGCATATAATGCTACCCCTATAAATATTGGAAAATCACAATGCCACCATGAGCAATAGTCAACACCTTGAGGTGCCTAACCATGCTCACACCTTTGGGAGTATACTTGAACATATTTAGAATAAATTGATGCCCAAGCTTTAATTGTGCCAAAATAGAAGAACGGGACAGTGAAAATAACAGTGTTGATAAGCATGGCAGTGATTGGAAATCGATCAGTTGTTTCAGAACTCAGAAGTTATACTAAATTGATAAGTAGAAAAGCCCCAAACTAATAGTCAAGCTAAGCTGAGAAAGATCTTTCAAAGTCAGTCTGTTAATAGTAATTCATTCCTTGAATTTGTTCGAAGGATTCAGCCCAAATCATATCAACTTCATGCATCGGAATTTTGAGTTACTCTCCGGAAACAAAACAAAAAAAAAATGATGTATCTAGTTACATTTTTCATACTAAAATTAGTGAAGGTTGGTGTTAGCTGGAAACGTTTGGGAGGCCAATGGCCAAGATTGACACATCCTTCAATATTTCATCGGACACGAAAAAAGTAAAAAAAAATATTATGTTTGGTGTGTCAGATACGTGTCCGGAAACAGACACAGGAACTGTTGTGGATTGCCTGTCTTCCTCGATGGATCTCATCTCAACAAGGACCATAGAACAACTAAGTGCGCATCATCGTGTCGTGTCAAGATTTGTAGGTTTCCGAAATCGAAACGAACATTTTCTTAAGCATCTGCACCACCTAAGCATAGTAAAGAATAGTATGTAGTGATGAAGAAAAGAGATCAAAGCCATAATAAAAGGAGCAAAAAACCAAAACTATGATCCTCTCCATACCTCAACAACATTTCTAGGGTTTAGGAAGAACAAAATAATACCTGCAAAAAAAAAATCGAGAAATGGTAAAAAAAATTTGGACCATTTCTCGATTTGTGCGTGTCATCCTTGCGCAGGGGCCATGCTAATCTTCTCTGTATCGTTCCAATTTTATCGGATGTCCCCGAAGGGACGATAACAGCTGTCGGGTTTCTTTACATGAAGACAGAGAGTAACTTGGTTCCAGGCGAGGTGGGATTAATACTCTTTGCTAACCTTGGCAAATTACTAAGTACAACCCTATGATTAAATTCTTTGTAATTTTTAGTTTGTATTAACTGATAATTATAATTACGTGTACTCTGCTACTCTGCTGGGTATCACCTTTCTTTTATGTTCATTCTGCAAATTTTAGTTGTTTTTAATTTCATAGCTTTCTTTCTTTCAAGAATTACGGTTATATAGGGTTATAAAAATGATGTAATGAATACTTTTATGAAGGTTGAAAATGATGGCTTGACTGATAATTGCAGCAGGTATAACCAATTACATAGGATGAAAGTGGATTTGGATGTTCAAAGATGAAAAGTGTATATAATTCGTGCTTGTCTTCATGTAATTTAAAAATATATCAGGTTTTTTCATTTAAAGTAATAATTTACTAAATAATTATACAAAACGGGAAAAATTTTGGGAATTTGCGGAGGGGGGGACCACTCGCCAACTCAGTTGGCGAGGTGCTGAGTTGGCGAGCATCTCGCCAACTGAGTTGGCGGGGCGTCCTCCTCGAGGGGCCGCTCGCCAACTCAGTTGGCGGGGGACATGCTGAGTTGGCTTAGACCCGTTGCACAACGCTCGTTTGCTCGCCAACTGAGTTGGCGAGTAAGGATCCGTTTCACAACGGCTTTTAACAACAACGGCTATTACAATCTCCCTCTATAAATTACCTATCTCAACCCATTCATCTCACACTCAATCTACTTCCTCTATTTTCTCTCTTCCCTCTAGCAAAGTCTCCAACACTCTCTCTGTCTCTCTGCCCGCAGCTAAAGTTCATTTGAGTTTTCTGTAGCCAAAGTTCTCAACCGTCATGGATCGTAGCATAAGAATTGTATGCTCGCACGGCGGTACAGTAAATGGGTTAAATTACGAAGGAGGAGAAAGTATAATTTTTTCAACTTATCCGAATATTAGTTTTGAAAATATACGTAATCATATTATTGAACGTTGTTCTATTTATTATGATTTTATTCTGAAGTCTATTTTTGGTTCTAATTATTTTTTGATAGATAGTGAAGATGCATGGAATTATATTCTTGAGATTAATTCACAATCACGGTATATAAAAATATATGTTATTAAAGTAGCAGCAACCTTAGATAGTAGAAATAATGAATATTTTTCTGAATATCAGCATGTTAGTTCAGGTGCTAGTTCTTCTCAACAAATAGTTTTATTTATCCAAGAAGGTCATTCATCAGATGAATCTAACCATGATGATGATAGTGACAACGACGATGGAAATAGTGATGATTTAGTTGAAAATGTAGATTATACGGTAGATGATGATGTTGTAAAAGCTATCACTGATGAATTATTTAAGGGACAATCATTTCCTAGTCGTTCTCACTTTAGAAGCTTTATAAGTAATTTAGCAATTAAATATAATTTTAGTTGTTCAGCTAGTGATATGAATAATGCTCGTGGAATTATATATAGTTGTGATCAACCGAATTGTAATTGGAGAGTATATGTCAAATCTATTGGAAATGGCGATATAGTTAAAGTTAGTACATTAGAAAATCGTCATTCTTGTTTAGGAAGACTTAGTACAGGACGTCATCGACTAGCTACCGCTTCATGGATTAAGACCATGATAATTGACATTATTAGAGATAACCAGTCATACAGTCCATCACAAATTGTTAAAGATATATATAGGGAGCACCGTATACAAGTTAGTTATTCCAAAGCATGGAGAGCCCGAGAGACAGCATTAGCTGAAATTAATGGTAGTTATGATGAGGCATACGCTAGTCTTGAGGAGTATTGTTATAGAATTATGGAGACAAATCCAGGTAGTACATGTTTTATTAAAACTACCAAAAATAATAGCTTCCAACGAATTTTTATTTGTTTTAAAGCATGTATTGATGGATTTTTAAGTGGATGTTTACCAATTATTAGTACTGATGCTACATTTCTTTCGTCTAAATATCAAGGTATCTTATTTATTGCTTGTGCTCACGATCCTAACTATCAATTATATCCTATAGCTTATGCTGTTGCTGAAGGTGAGAATAGTGATTCTTGGTCTTGGTTTTTAAATTCTCTTAAAATATCTTTTCAAAGTTGTTTTAATGATTGGAGTTCAATTTTATTTATATCTGACAAGCAAAAGGGATTAATAAATGCTGTTCGTGCTATTTTTCCTGCATCTCCTCATTTTTTTGTATTCAACATTTTAAACAAAATATGAAAAAGTTACAAAAGAACCAGTATTTCAACGCTTGTTAGACTCGCTTGCTAGATCATATAATAAAACAGATGCAGAGAGTGTGTTTGATATAATTAAAGCCGAGAACATAGTGTTGTACGATTGGCTTATTGGTGTAAACGATGAAAGTCGTCGATTTGAACATTGGATAACAGCGTATGCTACTTGTCCTAGATTAGATATTAACACTTCTAATCTTGCTGAATGTTTCAATAGCTGGATTAAGAAATTACGAGATAAGCCAATTACAATACTTCTCGATGGTATTAGAGCCAAGATTATTACACTTCATGACAATCGTAAAAAGTTTGCTGAAAATATAGACACAGATTATTGTCCGAAGATGTTAAAAAATATGGCTTCTATTATCAAAGAGAAGAATCACCTAGAAATATTAGCTATTGATAGTTATAAGTTTGAAATAATAGACCGGGCAACAGGTAGAACCTATATTGTTCATATAACTGACAGAACCTGTACATGTTTTAGATGGTACCATACTTATATACCATGTATACATGCATGTTTTGTTTGTAGATATTGTAATATTAGTATTGATACTTTTTATCCTGCAGTATTTTCGACGAAAAACTTGAAAACCGTATACGCTCAAAAAATGGAGCCAATTCCAGTTCCCTACGAAATTCAAGGTCCTTTGATAAGAGGACAAATTGGGGTGCCAGATGTAAGACGCAAAGCCGAAAGACCAAAGAAGAACCGCATCAAACCCCGGGATTCATCGACAAGAGATCTACGTTGCAGTAATTGTGGTGCTATGGGACACAACCGAAGAAGATGTACTAGTCAACCGAGAGATTAAAATAGAATTGTTCAATACCCAAATATTTTAATAAAAAGCCATTACAAATCATACAAATTTTTTAATAATACAATGTTACAAATTTTCTACTTATCCTCGTCCTCGTCTTGTTGAGTTTGGGTAGGCAGCGGTGCTGATGGAGTCAAAAAAAATTGTGTGAATATCTGGTAGCTTTCATCTCCAGCAGTTTGGTAACTCGGATCCCCTCCTGCATACTGGTAACTAGGGCCCGCTTCAGCATACTGCTCACTAGGCCCGCTCCAGCATACTGGTCACTAGGGCCCGCTTCAGCATACTGGTTACTCGGGCCCGCTCCAGCAGTATCCCGACGCCGACGACGACGAGAGTGTCTCTGTCGTACTAAGCCGGTCGGATAGTCGGTGGAAGACGGGATTGTAATGGAGGCATTTCCGGTTCCTGTCCAATACCCAGATGCTCAACACGAGTCACAAGTTCCTCCATAAGAAGTCGACCTTGTGGGTGAAGGTTTATCTCAGGTTGTTGCAAAAATTACCTGATTATACCGCAGTGTATCAAATTGGCTACGATATAGTGATACAGTCCTGTATTGGTAGTGTTGATAATCCACTACGTCTGTAGGCCAGCGCATAGCAACTGGAAATACTCCAACATTACTGAGAATGCTGGTAACAGGCCTACCAATATAAAAGTGCTCGTAGGACCAGAACTATAAAACAAAAAAATGACATTAGTACAAACATAATTTGCGTATAAAATTACTCTTACTTTTTAAGGTCTTTAATTCATACCTGTATCAGTGAAATACATCCACAAATACTCTTGCGATTGGATCTGACAAATTCTGTCAGATTGGCGTACAAAAATGCAAGAGTAGCAGCTCCCCACGCATGCTCAGTAGGTTTGGTCAGATCATCCAAGAATGGTAAAAGCTGCACATTTACCATATTTCCCGATGCATCGGGAAATAGAATTGCACCACATAAACAGAGCAGATACGCTCTAGTGCAACGAATGACCTGGATTTATTAAGTGTTATATAGAATTGCACCACTAAATTAAGTAATAAACAAATTTACTAAAAAAAATACATACCCGATTTTCATCTACATCAACCACCCCATCAATAGTTTGATGTAGGTCTATAAAGTTGCCACGGAGCCATGAAAATTTCACATAATTGCCGTCTTTTAGACCTGAAGGGGGGCTAACACCAAGATAACTCCGGATCAGATCAGATCCCTTTAAGTGCGGATCAAAATATATAGCGTTACCTTTAATAGGTAACCCTAGTATATTCGCCATATCAAAAAGGGTGATCGTCATCTCGCCGAATGGGAGTTGAAAAGTGTTACGTTCTGGCCACCAACGCTCCGCAAGGCTTACAACTAAATGAAGATCGTGAATTAAATATCTAACACGATCTATATAGTGGAATCCAAAGGATTCTACCAAAGCCTTTTGAGCTGGATTAAGCTCCCACGTACGATAATTTCTTTCACACCGCCAATGTACGTGGATCCGGGTTCGTAAAGCATTATCATGGTCGTATAACTATAAAAATTATATGCATTAATAAAGTAAACATAGGCATTATAAAAAACATATACATTAATAAAGTTGGCAACTTGTAATTTCAAAAATTACCTCGCCAGTAAATATCTGACTAGAAATGTGCTCTTCACGTTGCTTAATAATAAGCGCGGTAGTCGGTCCGCCAGGAATACGACCGTCATTGCGGGTAGCCATCGCCAGTAAATATCAAGAGAAGGAAGTTGTGAAAATAGGAGAAGAATGTGGTGTGAGGAGTGTTTGGGGTAGTGTTTGGGGGGGTGTGTGTGTGTGTGTTTATATAGGAAGGGAATATAGCCGTTGTCCAACGGCTGAAAAGCCAACGTTCAGTGGCCCGCCAACTGAGTTGGCGAGCGGGCCTCTCGAGGAGAGTGCCCCGCCAACTCAGTTGGCGAGATGCTCGCCAACTCAGCACCTCGCCAACTGAGTTGGCGAGTGGTCCCCCCCTCCGCAATTTCCCAAAACTTTTCCCGTTTTGTATAATTATTTAATAAATTATTACTTTAAATGAAAAAATCCGAAAATATATTTACTAACTAAGAAAGTCAGAGGTGAGTACAGTGATAGAACGCATAATAATAATAATAATAATAATAATAATAATAATAATAATAATAATTAGTTAATTTATTTAACATAATTATTAAATTCTAATTATTATTAACCAATTTATTCTATTAAAATTTACTTAATAATTAATCAACTATTTGAATATGAAATAATTATCTTATTTTTGAAGTTTTGCCAAAATAATAATAATTATTATTTTTACTATTACAGAATAAATTTATAAACAAATTATTACTTTAGAACTAATTAATTATTTAGGTTAATTCTCGAAGAATGCACATTGAAACTAGTTGATACTTAAAATACAACTTAAAATATACTTCCAATCTCATATAACTTTTTTTTTCCTTCTTCACATTCCAATTTTAAAAGAGGGTAAATTACAACTTGAGACCCTCAACTATTCAAGTTTTTCAACTTGATATTCTGAACTTTGATAAGTGCTAACTTAATATTCTCCTCCAATTTATTTTTTCTACAGGTGTGAACTTAAAGACGAAAAATGACGAAAAAACCATTATCGTCCCCACCCCTTCTTTTTCCGGCAACCACTCTCCTTCTCTGGCGACAGTGGCGCAATAGCGACGATACAGCAGTAGCAGCGCGACATCATGCAGCTCGACGACACAACAACGCACGGGTGGGGACGCGGCCGACGGGGGTGGGGAGGAAGGTGGGGGGGGGGGGGGGAGGAGCAGGGAGGGGTGGGGGCTTGGCTGGCGGGGGTGGGGGTTCAACAGCGGAGGGTGGGACAACGGTGGCCGGGGCGGGGGGGGGGGGGGGGGTGGCTGTGGTTGGGGTTAGGGAAGTGTGAGTGGAGTTGAGGACAGGGTTGGAGATATTTTTGCCCATTATTTTTATTTTATTTTATTTTAACGAAAAAAGTAACTGTGAGTGGCGAAGGATACCAAGTTGAAAATATTAGTTGCGAGATGGTATTAAGTTAATAGCTATCAGAGTTCAGGGTATCAAGTTAAATTTTTTGAATAATTGTGGATATCATCAAGTTATAATTTAGAGAATGTAGACTTTCAATGGTTCTGAAACTTATAACTAGTTTTGTTTCTTTACTGTTTATGTGAGCATCTTTGTCAAAACAACAAATTAAATTTGTTTGGTCGACAAACAAACGATGAGAAAATTGACGAAAATGGCATACCCCAAAACAATCATGCAAGCACCATTTGAAGTTTTCGCAACCTAACCTTTTGCATATAATTCCCTTAAATCTAGTTTACATTTAAAAAATCCTCAAGGTTTTGGTATTTGCCAAAAAGTTCACCAAATTACTTGTGAGTCTCCTTATTTAACTGATCAAAAATAGGCAGGGTCGTGAGCCAAGATTCTAAGGCAAGGCAAAATTTTAACATACATAAAAAGGACATATGATAAAATAATTAAGCAAAGATATGGTTTGGTTTGGTTTGCTGCTGGCTGCTTCATAACAAACAGAAGTAGAATACGCAGCCTCCCCTTGCTTTCAAAAGCTGTCCAAAAATTGCTCTAGCTTATAAAAAAGAAGCAGCATAAGCTGGTGTTACCATAAACAATTTGCTGCTGCTATTCAAAAAGAGAAAAAGAAAAAAAGAAGCAGCAGACCAAATAAGTTGTACCAAATCCAGCCTTAGTGATTTAATTGTTGATTGCTGCACAATGTCATGTATGTTTCTAAGAGTCTCTTCCATACGGGCCACGAAAGAGCCTTCATAAGATGACTTCCACCTTATTTCCTACTATATAATCCTCAACCCCTCTATATACAAACTCCTTATTGCTGGTTTTAATTAGACTTCTGATTGAGGACCACATTATAATCCTAAAGGCCACTTTGTTCTTTTATAAATTCTAAAGATGTTTTGGTTTATACACTGGATATATATCATGAGGATCGAAATCCAACGTCCTCACAATCCCTTCTTTCATGTGGATACATAAACTCTATATATTTTCGAGAAATATGGACAGCATTCAAAGCTCTCTACCACCGAACAAGGCTGCCTTTGCAAGAGCCATACAAGTGAATAGGAACTCCCTTCGCAGAAGAGTCAATTAATTAAGCAGACTAGTGTCCACTTGCCTTCATATACTTCCCATGTCAAGATTTTGGAAGATTCCCATGTTGGGTACACTTTGTGACAGCAAGAAACTTGACAGACACTCCATTGTGTCTCACAGTTTGGTACAGCAACAACAAATCCCGTCTGAAAGTTTTGGGTAGGCCTTTTAACCACACTATGCTATAACTTACTAATGCATTATGCATAACAAAAAGGTAGTTCCAGTAACTGATGGAATAAGAAACTTGAGTAAAAAGCTACAATTTATATGCCATGAGTGTCACAGTCCAACAACTGGAAGGTTACTATTAAGCAGTGTATACACATAATAATATGACAATGACCAAATTCATGAGTACCTCCAAACTTTTTCTTATCAGAAGAATATTATTTAGGGAGTGAACTGTGTATTATGTGATTGTATACAGAATGAAAATTTATATAATTTTACCTCTTCATGGGCTAGAGTTATTCCTGTTTGAAACAACAAACGACAAAGGCTAACCAGCAAAAAATCAAGCGCCAAGCGCGAACAACAATGGCAAAAACTTGTGTAAGCAGTCACAGGGCTGATTTATCAGAAAGAGAAGTAATGAAATGACAAATTAAATTGTCCATCCCTTACAATATTGACCCTCTGAAGAAAATTAAGATACTTGAAAGCAAATTGAAACAAGTGTCAGAATACAAGTGTTATGTATGTCGTCTGTCTTTTGCCAAATTAGAAGTGTAAGAGAGTAGAAAATTATTAGGTTTAAAAAGGGGAGGATAAGATTGGGATTTTTTTAGAGAAAGACGGGCAAAAGTGCGTATGGCAGTGTTTGTAGTTTCAAATGATGCCCCCAACCCCAGAGCCTTTGGCTTCTCCACGCATTTGACATTTCCACTGTTTGCGTTTGGTGGAAACGACAAATCCTAGAAACCAAACAAGGTTTCATACGCCGTCTTTGTCAAAATTATCCCGGAATAGCAAATGCTCTTCTTCAAAAGGGAACCAAAGTAGGTCTATTTCCTAGACCAGGGGAACTGGGAAGGTCTTCTTGGTTGTATAATCTTGAACAACATGACATAAAAGCTAGGTCTACCTACTGCTGACTTGCCTCTTAGGTATATGACAAGGCACTCTCTTGCTCAAATCTAAGCTACCTTGACTAAGAAGTTGGCAATAGGACATATGGTTGGTATCTGTTGACAAATGGTCCCAAGAACTTAGTGCAATGCTGTTACCAGTTACATTTTTGAAGAAAGGTAAATGATCCTAGAAACTAGTAAATAACTCTTCAAACTTAGAAGTCATGAAATCATACAGAATAAGCTATTGAGAACACTAAACCAACAAAAGTCCAGAGAACTCAGGTATGAGTTGGTTACATGAAGATATCCTGCAGAACTCAAACCTCCTCGGCAGAAATTTTATGAGCATACCCGCGTCATTATCATCGGTATGGACCTTCTTATGCTCTACATCCTTTTACCTTCAACGTGTCTGGTATCCAATGATACAACATAGCGATATGGTTGGACATGCTATTAAAAGTGGGGTTCTTACCGAGGTGTATAACACTCTAATTGTCACATAGCAAAACATATTGCTTCTGTTTCAGCCCTAGTTCTCTCAAGAACTTCTTTAACCAAAGCAACTCTTTGCATGCCTCCTTTGCTAGAATAAACTGTCTCCATCGTAGACAAGGCTATGCATTTCTGCAACTGTGATTGTCGGACCATTGTTCCCCTTGCAAATATCATTAGGTAGCTCGATGTCGATCTCCTGGTATCGAAGTCCCCAACCATATCCACATCAATATATTCGATCAACTTTGGCTCGTTACTTTTGAATGAAAACCTCCAGCTAGAAGTATCCTAGAGATACTGCAACACTTACTTTATCGTGTTGCAGTGTTCTCTCTTAGGATTGGAGAGATATTGGCTCATCGTTCTATGTATTTCTAACGCAAACCATGGCATACATAAGACATCCCACTACTGAAGCATAAGGCACCTTCTCCATACTCGCTTTCTCCTCCAGGTCGATGGACATTGCTCGATGCTAAGCTTGAAGTAAACTACAAGCTGCGTCCTCACCTTCTTGCCATCCTTACCAAATCTCTAAAATACACTTCTTACATACTTCTCTTGGGACAACCACAATATCTTCAATCTTCTCACCCGGTTGATTTCCATCCCGATAATCGTTTTCGCTGCGCCTAAATCCTTCATCGAGAAAACCATACACAACAAACGCTTAATTCAACTATCTTGAAGGAAATTTGACCCATCAGTAGCATATTATCCATATAGAACAAAAATAATGAAATCTTTGGTAAAATGCTTCACGAAAACATATTGGTCCGACATCGTCTTAGCATAACCATGTTACCCTATAAACAACTTAAACTTATTGTACCATTGCCGTAGAGCCTAATTCAAGCTATAGAGACTCTCCTTCAACCGACAGTCCTTCTATTCCTTGCCCTTTCCAGCAAAACCTTCGGGTTGCTCTATGTACAAGTCCTCTAAATCGCAGCGGAGGAACGTTGCCTTCACGTCCACTCGTTGCTAAACCCAACACAAGTATGGACAATATATTGATGACACTCCCTTCCTTTGACTGTAGGCTTGACTACCGATCATGCTTTATATCATGGGTAAGTAGCATCATCTCCCTGCTTTACTCTAAATACCCAATGATTATTTAAGATCCTCTTGCTATTTGGCAATTACACAAACTCATAAGTGTGATTGACATGTAGGAAACTCATCTCCTCATGCATAGCCTACATTTACTCATACTCATTCTTGTCGTCCATCACCTATATGAAACTTTCGGGTTCTTCTCAATCAATCAATCAATCAACCAATCAATCAATAACATAACATGTACTCATTAGCTGAATGCCTTTTTGATGGTTGATGCTCCCTAGAACCTTGTCTCAAAAGAATCTTTGGTGATGGCTATTGACCGTCAACAGTCTCATCATCTTTGAGAACTACCTCTGGATGCTCATCAGTTTGAAGAACTGTCATGCCCCAGAACCAGAATATTGGAGAGTGGAGGCAGACAAAGCCAGCTACGTATACCAGAGTACTCTATACCCCGAGATATGGTCACGACTGTCTAGACATGTTAGGGTTTACTCTACAATCCATCAGGCCATCCTGGGTCAAGAATCCTAGGTGTCTCAATCTCAAGCAAGCAACAAGTTTACAAGATGTATGATCATCAACATATAATAGTAAGGCATCCCAAACTATACATACCCAGATGATCATAAAGCTAGTACCAAAATGAAGAACTAACAGAGTATAATGTTACATAATCAGCTCTAGCTATAGTCTAGAATCTGCTTTACATGTAGGCCCGCAGGCTAGAATGTCAAGTCCCAAAATATGAGCTAAATACGTGTTCGGTAGCTAAATGCCTCAAAAGAATAATGTACAAGATCAAGTGGGTGAGGAAGAAGAAACCCACTTATGTCCTCGGGTGCTTCTCGTGTTCACCATCTTGAGGCGGGAAGTACGGGAGATCCTGCGATCCTGCTCCAAAATCTGGCCATGCAAAACCAGTGGAATCAGACCCCAAAATAGCAAGTACCACAAGGGAGCCAAACTTATGAACTAAAACCAGCATGCAGACAAATAAATAAGAATAGCAGGTAAAGTAATAGCTAAACAGTTCTGGAGTATTTAAATAAGAATATTTGGAATCAGTAATCCGGTTACCATTTCCGGATCAGTTGTTAATGCAAATCAGGACGGGACTAGACTGAAAATCAAGCGATCAGGGCCAATCATGCCATACAGCTTGTGTCACGTCCCAGTCCCAAAATATCGAGGGACTAGACACGTGGCAATGGCCAGCAGCACACACCGATGGACAAACCCAATTTAATGGATCCATCGGGACATACTTAAGCTGTAATACAACGATCAGGGTTTACTAATCTCATCCACAGAATGAATATATCAATATCAACAAAAGGAATATAAACATCAAACATCAAGTCACAAATAATTAAATCGGGGAACAATCCGATAATCAAGTCTGATACAATTGTTCATTTAAACAAGAACATCACAAATTGAGTATGGAAGAAACATATACTCAGGAAGATCTATGGCAATCACCTAGTCCTCGGTTCCTGGTTCTGCTCCACTGTATGCACCTGATTCTGCTTTTGCTCCTGCTAATGCTCATGTCCCGTATACCTCGAGGTAGATCTCGTCTGCTAATCCTGGGGATATAATCCGGATCCAGGTCCTCAGGGGACATAACAAGGTACAAAATAACTCATGCCAAAATAAATGTAGTGCAGCAATAAATGAAACAAATAGGGTAAATATGTAACCATTTATGTGAAATGCAAGTTGAGAGCATCACTAGAACTTAGGCTGATACCACTACAAGCTCTGTGTCGGGGAGCCGGTAGCAGTTATACTATGCTATATAGTTTACTATGTTGTGGCACCATATATATATAATCAGCCTGTAGCCTGTGTGTCTCTCCCCACCCAATGTAATCATACGTCTCATGTCCACGATGCCTCATGTCCATGCCACGTAAGATCATATCTAATGCAGTACGTCATACTATGTCTATGAATATACTGTCTAAGAATATAATGTCTATGTCATAAATCCTGCAACCTACACATAATCACCTTGAATATTTCAGGAATATTCTGTCTCATAATTCGTGTCAGGTGTCCTGGGTATATTGTACTTGATATGGCAAGTACGAGAATATAAAGGGTGTCGATATCCATCTCTAGGTGACGTTACACAACTTCTGCGTACAATGTTGGCACCCGACTATTAATCGGACGCTAAGTAAGTCACACAGTTCTAGGTTTAAGCATGCACAACAATGTATAAATAGGTCAAAGAATATATAACAAAACTGCAGGATTTGGCAAGGTACACTTGCCTGTGGTTCTGGCTTCAACTGTAGCTCTGACTTCAGCGGGTTCTGCAGGCAGTTCTCCGGTTGCTGAAATAAATATTACCATCAGATCCAGAAAATATCAAATAGCTAGAAACGCCTGTCCTTGAGTTCAATTTGGACACAAAGGCAAAAATGACAGTTTATGGTCAAAGCGGGATCCACATGTGGGCCGCTTTGCACCGAAAAACGTGTCAGGGTCAAATGTCTCCAAATTCGTCAAACTTAGTGTCAACAGGTCCAGAACATTGATACGAACCCAATGGAACTTCCAGAATTGGATTCCGATGAGCCGATCACAAAATCGTCCGTCAAGTAGAGCCGTGGGGCCCACGATACGCGATTTTATCAACGTTCTCAGAATCAAACCAAACTTGGGTCACAGGACCAGCGTATTGCTATGAGTCCAATGGCATAAGTTTCGTTTCGATCCGACGTGTGTACACAAAGTTACAGCGAGATTCAGAATAGGCGGATACGGGGCGTTGTCGACGGATACGCGTTGATTTCGGTGTGCACGCACATCCAAATCAATTTTTGCAAAATCTTGTACATCCGTATCAACGATGCGCATGTTTTGGTAAGACCACACGTGACCAAGTCGTCCCGTTTGGCGGGACGCACTCAGTTCCGGGTTGAAACTGGGCGTTGATTTTCCTGTTTTTGGATCGCGGTTTGCGATCGCCACAGGACGCGATGCACCGAGCGGGTTGCAGGGGCATCGAGAGGGTCACGCAGCCTACGCGTCACAACTGACAAAACATAAATTGGGGTAGCGAGGAGAGAGAACGAGTTACCTGAACAGGGCTCCGTGAAACCGAGTTGCGCGTGTCCGCGTGTCGATTCGATACCGTTTCCGTGTCCTGGATGTGTCCGGGTTCTGCGGGTACTGTGTTCGGGCTAGGGTTCGCTGCTGGGGCATTGTCGGAGGGAGGCGGCTCGGCCTAGGGCTGCTGGTCGGAGTCGACGGCTCGGGTGCGGCAGCGGCAAGGTCAGGCGGCGCCGGTGGCGGCTCAGATGGGGCAGCGGCTTGGGTTGAGGGGTGTTGGAGTCGGGCTCTGCGGGGTGGCGAGGTCGAGGGCGAGGGCGGAGCTGCTGGAGCTGGCCGGAGACGGGCGGCTGCTGGAGTCGGGCGGTCGTGAGGTGGTTCGGGTGGTCGGTGGGCGGAGATGGCCGGAGGCGGGAACGGAAAACTTGGGGCCGGCTGCGGGTTTAAATAGTGGGGGACCGAGGAGAGGGATAGGTCGGGGGTTGCCGGAAGAGGAAGGGGAAGGGGTCCTGGCGTTCGGGAAGGTGAAGGGGAATGGTCGCCGGTGGCCACGGCGGCGGAAACGGCCGCCGGAGGAGAAGAGTCGGGGAAGATGAAGAGAATTGGGGGTTAGGTTTCCAGACGGGTCAGGTCTTAAGCGGGTCGGGTCGAACCCGGATCCGACCCGCTAAGATTGGGTTGGGTTTGGGTTGGTTCGGTTCAGCAGTTTGGTTTAATTTTGGTTTAAGTGAACCGGGTTCAGGTTTAATTAGGTTTAATTATAAAATAGTTTTTAGGGCTTTAAAAATACTTCCGGGGTCCAATAAATTCCCGGAAAATTTTTCTATGTCTAATTTTTTATTTTACACCACGAAATATCATTTCCATATTATTTTAATATTATTTAATATTATTTAAAAATCATTTAATTACAAAATACCTTGATTTTTAATTACAGAAAAATCTCAGGAAATTACAAAAAATTGTAAAAAATTCTAAATTAAAAATTCTTGAAAATCAGGGGGTTTACAGCTTGCTATCATTGGCTAACTAGGGTTATCACTGTCTTAGTTACTAATGTAATGCCCTGCTCCTAGCGGATACTTATGGAACACTTGTTACTTTGACTTGGTTGAGAATCGAGTCTCGGAAAAATATTACCACCAAATCAACACGGACGAAATGCAATGAACCCTTCAATTTGATGGAACGACTTCTATTAAAATAAGTCCAAGAGTTTTCGTTGGTTGTTTTGTTGCTTGGTTTTGTGTTGCTTTGTATTTTGTTTTGCTTTCGATGACTTGGTTTTCATGATTCGCCTTTTCTCGCTTGCGCATTCTTTTCGAATCGTAAGAAAAAGAGATCGAAGGATGCTAACCAAGTATTGTTGCAATTTTAGGACGCATAACCAAGGAGTGATCATTGCATAAGTCTTCTCCATCCTCTCGTTCGATTCAATCGGTGAGTGGCTTAGGCCTTTCGATGAATCCTTCAGTCCATACGCCTTAACAAAATAATCTCTAGTTCACTTGTATTGCTTGTCCCTATGGTAAATGTTAACTCATTAACAAGATATGCTAGAGTAATAAAATTTGCATGCTAGATTTATAGAACTGCAACTTTCTTATTTCTTGTTAAAAGAACTATACTATTTGAATCATAGAAATTGCCTTGAACTCGATTAAGAGAACTAATGCTTGACCCCTTATCGTTTGAAATGATTGATATGACAACTTGAAGAGCTAAGGCTCCATCAAAAAGAGAGCCCTTATTGATGCATTTTGTTCAACTGTTGCTATAGAAATATTATTATTCTGATAGAATGCATCCATCGCATCGGTCTTGGACAACTTGTGCATAAGGTACCGATCTCTCGAACGGTTCCTGGGGCACTGGCAATCGTTCGTCCTGGGGGAGATAATCGAAACACCCTAAAGCTTATAGTTCTCGCGATTAGGGGGTGTCCTGTCTAATAGTTAGCCTGGACTTGTAGTCCCATATGCTGCTATTCATGGGTTTTTCCATGGACCATCATATAGTTAGGTCGCATGCTAGGTTTACCTTCTTGCATACCTAACACTTGTTGCCAATACAGATAAACATATGAGTTTTATACATATATGCAAATTATTGCTAACTTGTGTATCTGCTGCAGGGATAACCGATCGACCGTGGGTAAGATTTATTATATGAATAATCCATCTATTGTTTATGTTTTCTAGCATGAATTGTTAAAAAACTAGACAACTAGAAAGATCACCTAATAATTCTAGCTTCACATGCTTACTTAGTGTGGATTTCTAGGTATGTTTGGCCACGGTCGCTCACCAGTACATGTTGTAGTACTGACCCACGTTTGTGGAAAAATCTCCAGGTTCTGGTAGTGAGAGCTTGGCGAGCATTTTGAATCGGTGTTAGCGCATCCTTCCAGAGGGACCATGCTCGTGCTGCTTCCTTAGCTTTTCTCTCCTGTGGGCAAACTCCTCTTCTGCTAGATATTTTAATTTTGGTCCTACTAAAAGGATATAATGTATGGGCGTTGTGGCTAGTTTTAGGATTGTAAAAAGAGTTGTAAGCCTTCTATGTCATATTTTGTAACTCAGCCAAGCAAGTACTTTGTAATCCAATCTTCAAGTATTCAATAAAGAAAGTATTTTGTGCTCCTATCAAATGTGTTCAACTTTGGTTCTCTGCATTTACATCCTGTGCCTATATATATGTATATTTTTGTCTAACTTGTGTCTTGTGCAGGTACTATGCCTAGTGCAAGCGCAACTTAGGCTTGCACGGCATCTCGCCCAAGCGAGGACAATCGGTTCCGTAGGGACCAAGCGAGGACGATCAGCCCTTACGGGACCGGGGCGTGACAACTAACACATGCAGTTTGAGATTCCTTACAACCACATGCCCTGCAGACTATCCTGGTTATCCAGACGAATGGGTACATAGTATAGATTTATCAGGTATAATCATTTTTTTGCCTTTACTGGTAGTGCAACACTCGTCGGTGTGCTGAAAGTGTGCCCCATACGACAGAGATCTCCAAATCCATCATGTGTCGTTGGGATACCGGAATTGCATGTAGCCAAAAAATCTCTCTAGATGATGTCTAGATTATTATTCTATTTATTAGCCCGGACAATTATCAAGGATTTTCGACCATGGTGCTCAGAAATCTGTCTTAAACATGATACAAGACATGACAGTAACTTTACGGGTATAATCAAAATCAACCACGGGGATATAGGTCATGCAATACAGGTGCTACTAATAGCCTTGATCAGGACAATTACAAGAATTCTCAAGTCAGGAGTGCGCTACGTCGAACCACTATCAGGAGTATCAGGATCAGGAGTATCAGGATGGTGCGCTACGTCGAGCCACTATCAGGATTATCAGGATCAAAATTATCAGGGTTATCAATACAGTATCAAGATTCAGTTCAATACCAGGATTACCAGTACAGTGTCAGCATATCAGTACAGAATCAGGATTCAGGAGTTCATTTACGATGTATAATCACTAGGTCATGTCAAAAAATCAAGATCAATATCAAGAATGTCATGTTCAGGAAATAACCAGGATTAACTAAAATAACGAGATAAAAGAGAACTAGATAATCATCAAGAGTTAAGCATATTAAAGAGAACACTAGCATACATGCACATAAATTAATAATTCAGGGTTGGCGCATAAAATCAGGCAAGAAAGTAACATCCGCGCATAAAGGGCAAAAACTACTATTGGCGCACAAATGGCCAAAACGAGTATTGGCGCACAAATGGCCAAAAACTATTTTGGCGCATAAATCACTAATCCGGGCAGTTCTGGCCCACTTTGATATAAAAATGCTCCGAGCAAAAAGGTTGCGACAATCATACTAAAGTGCACTTCAATGACCTTGGCGCACAATGATAGAAGTGCGCGAGCCTGGAGCTTGGTGCATAAATCTATCATTGGCGCACAAATAAAAGTACCCAAGCTATGACTTTGGCGCACTTTCATCAAGTATGCCAGTAGTGAGGTTTGGCGCACAAACAAGCGCAAGAAGGTCTACTAAAAAGACAAAATATAAGTTTCAAGGCATGGCAGAACAATCGAGATAATCCTGTAGTCGAGAACACAATTCTCGAGAATGTTCAGAAGTTATTGCTTAGTCATTAAGTAATTACGAAGGGCTACAAAGTACGTCGTCTCTAAAGAATGCCACATAGTGCACCACACAAAAAAGTGCGCCATTCTCTAGAAGGGACAAAGTGTGCCGGTAAGGAAAGTTTACCAAAGTGCGCCAACTCTGCAATATCTGCAAAGTGCGCCAACTTGACTTTTTAAGCAGTGGCGTACATTCTTGATGACTTGCAGACCCATTCTAAAGTGCGCCAAGTAGGATTGGCATAAATTTGAAGGAATTGCCATAGTACAAAATATATGTAGGAGTAGATAAGTGCGCCCAGAGTACTTAACATATCTTGGCGCACTTTCTAAGGAATTGGTGAAACACACACAAGTGCGCTCACTGTAACTTCGCTTATGTGACAAGGGTTCCATGCGTACTTTTTGTATGCATTCTCAGGCCAACTTTGCATTATCTGACTTGTTGTTCTCAGGCTCCATGAGCAATCCAATTCAAGAAAAATAAAATCATCAATGAGACAAGTTCTAAGTGCTACCCAAAAATAAAATTGATCAAATGATAAAAATAAGTTATACTAAGAATCAAAGTAAAATCCAAAGTTGTTCCTTCGGTTGGCAAGATGTACTTGCTTACTGTCAAGTTCTAGCCTAATACCAACACTACCAAGGTCACCTACGACCAAGGCCAAGCTCGGCTGCTGCTCTCTGCTAGGGAAGAAATGAAGAAGGAAAGAGAAATAAAAGAAAAAAAAAGTGGAGGAAAGAGAATTAGATTGCTTATATAGGCAATTGATTGATTGTAGGCCATTTGATCATAATTCATGCCTCTCACCCGGGTTCATCAACGCCACCCACCAAGAAAACCAAGGGATCAATGGTCCAAAGCATGCAACTAAGAGAAACTTACAAAAATAACATAAACAATGCATGAATGGCATAAAACATGATGTAAGGAATTAAATAATAAATGATCTATACATGTATAATACGCAAATATCGGGTACGTATACTATAACAGTGAGACGAGTCTCATAAGAACTACTTGATTCTCATCAGCAGGTTGAGAATCAAGATTAGTAGCATATTCATGTAATGGTTCTTGTTGGTTTGGCATAACTACATTGATAGGGGGAATTATATCGATCTCGGCTAAGTCAACAGTCTCAGAAAACATCTTATAGTCCTGAATGTCAATCATCATCTGGTCCTCGACAAACACAACACTACGACTTCTTAGAAGATTCTTCCCTTCTAGATCATAAATCTTGTAGCCTATAACCCTATGACCTCTAAGGTCGGGTGTGTTTTCTTAGTCGTGGGTTTATGTGCGAGCTAGGATAGTTGTACTTTGTCATATTTTACATTTTATGTGTAATTAGTTATTCTCATTCCTGTATGGCTGTCATATAGGTTATGCCTTAGTCTATATTTCCTCCTTTATTACTTGTCTGTTTAGATGTTATATTTTAATATACTTGATTTGTATATTATGCATATTGTTACGTCCGGCTGAGGATCTGGACTTTTCTCTACATCTAACGAACATGTTTATCTGAAGTTCTACAGGTCGACACCAGACGACGGTACAACTACAACCGGTGATTTCACTATTGCATAGTTTATTTTAGCATGGATTTAGATTTAGATTTTTTGTTTTATTTTTCTGTCTACTAGTAGTGTATTTGTCTCCACCCGACGTTATTTAAATTAATGATGAATTTGAACTATTCGTATTTATATTCATTATTTATTATTGTTTAATTGATTATGTTTGTCGTGGATGAGATATGATTGTCTATGTTTGGTTAAGATTCATGGACTCGAGTCCTTTATAGACAATGTACGTATGAATCGTGGGAAGTCCATGAGTTAGATTATCTTTTGATTCGTACCAACCAGCCAAGTCATGTGCTAGTCCCGTGAGGTTTGGGACTGAGACGTGACATAGCCGAACTCGTCTCGATTATATTCGACGAAGACATCTTTGCCTCAAGCTTGGACCTCTCGTCCTTCGGTACATGCATGAAGGCATTTCAACCAAATGCTCGTAGGTAGTTTTATGATCGCTACTTGTCATACCATACTTTATCACGAACCTCACCCTGCAACAAAGAATTGGAGAAATGTTAATAACATAAATAAATAGAATACAATGAACAATATAATTGCCTCGTAGGAAGTACAACCTAATAGCATAAATTGCCTCGTAGGAAGTACAACCCAATAGCAGTTCCAATTAATTGATAATGACTATAAACAAAAATAGAGAATATAATACAAGACGAGAAACAATGAACAATATCAACTATAGTGGATGAACAGGTAAACAATGAATAATATGGTAAACACTGATCACAATAAATAGAACGAGACAATAGAATGAAACAATGAACTAGAATATGGTGAAGAACAGTAACTATGCTAAGTGATTGAAATACTAGATAGATATGTGATCGACTTGGGTGAACATTGTCTACTTTAACGTTGGATAAACATTGTCTAAGTTAAACATTGAACATTGTCTAGGATTTGATCACATACCTAGCTAACACTTCCCCTTTTTTTCCTAACTAGTACAATAGATCCAACCATGACCCATTGTGATACAAGATACTCAAGACCATGTAAACAATAAACCTTAAACACGAAATATTAAACATTAAACATTGAACATTGAACTTTGAACATTGAACATTGTCTAAGTTAAACATTGAATCATTGACCACAAAACATTATCTAAGTTAAATATTAAGAACACGAGGAACAATGAACAATATATATAACATCCCATGACTGATTCATGTGTATACTAGTTCGTGTACCAATGTGTCAAGAGTCATGTACAATATTTCTAGATACTTGTATTATAGTAAATAACAAATAATGGAAACTATCAAAGAATGTACTCACCTGCCGTCCAAGCAATGAATGTCAAATTATGTCCGAACTGGTGTCACATAAACCTATATATGGAATATTACATTAATACAAGGTGTTGGAATGAATATAAGTTAAACTAATCAAATTCTAGGTCATAAAGCCATTTCTAAGTCAAAATAGTTAAACTAGGTCAACTATCGGTCAAACTAGTCAAAGTTGGTCAAACTAGCTATTTCTAGGTTGTACGAGTCTATCTCTAGGATATTGGGTCTATACATTATGCATCTAGGCCACACTAGCTATTCTAAGATACTAGAAAACTAACAGGATACCGTATCCTAAGATACACAAGTTCATTTATATGAAAATAGTAATTTTAGATATATATACAAGTCAAATATTATAACACTATATCAAAACAAATGTAATATGATACCTTGACCTTGCACCAATGCGTATTACACCTATCTCGATACCCAAACTCAATACCTTGGGTATCGACTGCAAACCCCCTCGACCAATTTAGGATTATTTTAAATTAAATCGAGAGACTAGGACTAAATTAGATTCAATTTGATTTAATGTGCAATAATTATTTGACTTAATACACCTTACCGTTGCTTCGATGTTGGGAGCGCTATACTAGTAGGTACCCTCGAACTAATTAAATACTCATCTCCTAGGCATGCCGGGCTACCCATCTGTCCCTTGTGTAACTTTTAGATACTCAATATTGTGCTTCATTTGAGCTGCGCAATATTCGTTACAAACGTTTATGTATTATTTCAATAAATCCATTTTCCCTTAATTGTCCATTCCTACATGAATTTGAGGCTCAACCACAACCCAATTCCCTATAACCCAAATTAGGGTATTAGCCTACACCAAGCCTGCTACGCCCATGACTCTTGTGTTCCACCCGAATCAAGTTCCCTGTGTCTTCAATTCATTAAGGAGCGCCGCGCGCATTGTTTTAGTTAATTTAAGGCCAAATTTTACCTCAAACAAACCTAACCAAGCCCACATGCACTCTTCCACGTGGACCAGCCCCACCCCAACAAGGCCGGACAGGCCCAAGTCCCGAGGGCAACCTACAAATCCCCATATATAAATACACATATTTCTTCCATGAAAACCCTAGATCACCCACCACCATCACCTACTCATACCCTAGCCGACTAATCAAACCGAGCCCTCTCCTCCTCCGACTTCACAAACACCCCACCACCACCACAAGCCACCACTCCCACTGCCCGACCACCGCCTGCACCTCACCTGACCCCCGGACCTCCCCTTAGGCCGCCTGCAACCACCACCATCGACCTCCCATCAAAACTCGATCCCCCATCAAAGCCCGACTACCCCGGCTCCCGGCCACCCTCTCCAGCACCCTGACCACCATTGCCAGGCGGAGCCCCACCTTCCCCGCGACCTGACAGCCACCCCGCATCGCCCTCAACCCAGCAACCGCCGTTGCCCAGGGCTGCTGCTGTTGCTGCGGCTACTGCAGTTGCTGTTACTGCCGCTGTCGCTGCTGCTCACCGCCGTCGACGCCGAAGCTCCACTCGCCGGAGGACGGCAACCAATAGACAGACCCCCCCTCGTTCTGTCGATCAGGTACTCGTCCACCAGCGCTTCCTTTTTTGTATCCTATTGTCATACTATCGTGTCATCGTGTCATCAATTTTGTGTCGCGTGTCGTACGTGGACACAAACAAGTTATGTGGATCCCTATATATGGGTATGTATGATAATTAGAGTTAATCAGTAATTAATATATGATAATTATTCCCAATCATAAGAATGGTATAAGGAACTTGCATTTTCACCTAAAAATGTAGACGTAGACCTAATACACTTAACATGGAAATTAATGACGTGTAATTCAACAGGTCGTAATGTAGTTTCGTAAAACCAATAACGTAGTAAGTATTGTCTCAAGGCACACGTTAACCGAGGCCAGAACACGTGTACACCCTAGCTACGTGCACACGTGATGTTGTATTCGATCAGCAGTGAACCTACGATAGTGCCTAAGAGCAACGTCATAGTTAATTATGTATTGTTTGGTGTCTGATGACAGTATTTGTTATATTATATTGTATGTTTAGGGTCATTGGATCAGCCAGGAGACACCACAGGAGCAGACTATTGGCATTCACAGCTTGAGGACCCAGGCAAGACACCTTACCATATTTACTGTCTAATTTAAATATTGTATATGTTGTATGATGTTTTCTTGCTTATTTCATTTGATTGTGTGCGTCCGAGATTGACTCGGGTGCAGTCGACGGTTGCGTCGATGATTAGTGTACTTGTTCTAGTCACTAGCAGACTCACCCCATTAGGAGGATACTCTGATATCCTCTGAGACCTGACACCCTTACGCGTTTCACTATGACAAATTCATATTGGGATGCAGGTTCGCGTACTCGACTAGATATCGGTGCGCGTGACATGCATCACGGTTAGTGCGTAACTTAGGATTATTTGATTTGTAGAGACTTGGCATATAGATACGTGGTATGCACGTCGAGTATTCGACTAGTGTATCTATATTGGACGGGGAAGACAACTAGTAGGCGTATGGGATATACACATTAGATTCTGTAGTATCCGGAGGAGCCACAGATCCAATGACTTTCTTTATTGCAAACACCGCGCTCTTCGGAGTAATACAGACGTATATATATTGCAGATACCTCATTCTTCGGAATGATGGACGTTACAGATACCACGCTCTTCGGAGTGTTGGACGTTATGCCTACGCCTACCCATACGTACCAAAGTTGTCTTCGTATTGCATTCACTTAGATGGTTAGCACACCCTTTATTGTATTTATTTTATTCAGTATTCATATATATGGCATGTTTCTATGTATCTTGTTACGTCCCTCTGAGGACCTGGTATCTTTCCAGATTTGGACGAGGCATATTACCCCACAGTGTATGGCCCAGGACAGGAGATTAGGTACGCTACAGCTGAGGAGCTAGAGGTACTACCGTTAGAGTTTCTGTGATCAGTTGGTAGGCCTTCTGCCTAGGATTGTGTGCATCATTATCTAGTCAACTGATGCCCTAGTCATTATCTTTTATCTATCATTTCAGTACTTTATTTCGTCATAGTAGTGGGTTTGTCCCCACCAGACATTCTTGGTTGTACTATGATATTTTGAGACTGGCGTTTATCTTCCAGCAGTTATTATTAGTACATTCTTGCTGTTTACATTATGGATGAGATTAGTTTACCTGTTGATCATTGATATGGGACATGTTAGTATTTAGGATAGTGTAACACTCTTCGTTAGGATCCATTAAATTGGAATATCCTCGGAGATGTGACAGCTGACTATTGCTGTTTGTGGTATTAAATGAAAGAATGAAATTGTATTTCAATGACAGGGTTTATGCGAAACCCGCGCCCTTTGGTTTACAAACAAACTTGTACAATTTAATCCTATACGAGGATGTGGGAGTACAATTTATTTAATCTGGGTATAAATTGCTATAGGTGTCTGATCTGCAGTCGATCACTTTAGCCCTTGGACCACACGATGTTGAAGAAGTGCCGTGGAAGACAGGTAGCAGCTTCGAAGGTTGCAGGAGAGGGTGGATGCACGATGCCAAAGTCGTCGATCCCTGCTCTTTGCCTGAGCTCCGGTCTCTCTCTCTCTCTTGACCTTTTGATCTGGTATTGGTTTTTTTGACCAATTTTCTGACCCTCCAATTTGTCGACCTTGTTCCCCATTGATAGGGGTCTCTATTTATAGAGTTTTGATGACAGTGACCACTCCGTCGGTGTAAAAACCGAAGAGTGGGAAGTACAACACCCTTTTATACAACGGTTAAAATAACCAATGCCTGCGTATAGATGACCTTTTGAGTGAGCATGCGACGCGTGTCCAACTAAGGGGACAAAAAGCGTATATCTGCTGCGAAGATCATGGCGTAGAAGCCACGTAGGTAGGTACCCCTTGTGTAGAAGAGGTTGGCGTAGAAGCCAAATGACTGTCACCCTGGCGTAGAAGCCGAATAGGCATAGAAGTCGAACAGACGTAGAAGCCGAATAGGCATAGAAGCCGAATAGGCATAGAAGCCAAATGGTCGTAGAGACCGAGTGGTCGTAGAGACTGAGTGGTCGTAGAGACTGAGTGGGCGTAGAAGCCGCGTGAACACAGATCCTGAATGGGCGTAGAAGCCGCTGCGTACTGTGCCAGAGTGCTGATGTGGACGTCTTAGCCGGAATTACGGCTTTTGAAGATATAATCAAATCTCTTGCAGAGATTTGCCACCATCTTATGCATTAAATGAGGAGGCGTGTTTTGAAGGTCTGCAGCCCTTCTGTGCATCCGTCGCAGAGACGTGCCTTGAGAGAAACTGTCACCGCTCTGTGCAATTAGACGTGGAGACGTGCCTCGAGTCCCGTACGAAGTGCAGCTTTTGACGTGGCAGGCGGTTTGTCTACTATGGAGCATAAAATAGCTCATGTTTGCCTGTGTAAAATAAGGCAGCGTATTCCCTTGTACGCGAAAGAGCGGTTTACGCTGAGGGGACTTCAGAAACGACGGTTCGGTGATGTTTTAACCAAATCCTCTGCATTAAATGCAAAGATCCGCCATCATACTGTGGGGCACGTCCCGAGGGGTCTGCCATCGTTTCCAGCCATCGTCTGGGTAGCCGTGCAGTACTTTTTGTCAGGAGTCAGAGGTCAGATTCACTGCGTGACTTGACAGGTTCATTTCGGGGAAGACGAAGCGTTCCTCGTACGCTTTAACGCTGCTTTGAGAGCGGATGAGTTTTACGCCATGGAGGCGATGAAGAACCCTGTTTACGCTGGAGCGGCCTGGACGTACTGCACTTACGCGGATGGTCCTTTGAGCTTATTATTCACGCTGTGTTTTTAGCAGAAAAAGCTCTGTTGTACGCTTGATGGCTCTGAAGGCCTCTGTTTACGCTGCTCTGCATCAAGAGGCTGCGTAGATCCTCCCAGCGTATTTTTTATGCTTCTACATGACCCCCTTCAAAGCTTTTAAATTCCTCGAAATTTGAAACGCTTTGAATGAAGCATGAACGGCCCCTCGTAACTCGAAACGTTTCTGAATGGAGCGTTGAAACGGTCGATGCTGACTTTATGGCAGATTTATTGGGGACCACTGTGATCTCTTTCGCCTATAAAAAGGCTGAGGGGGTTAACCTGTTCTCCCCACATTCCCATCACCATGCAGAGATGATCGCCGGAGTTCGTCGGGTCGACCTGAGGAAGAAGGAGATCATGTTCTTCTAGCATGTAGGGAGCCGAAAAAGACGGCGTCTTCGAGCAAGTGTCCACTGCAACGATGGATCATGGAAGGATATCTTAGCCTCCCTTGCTCGGGACAATCAACAACTTTGTATGGCGTTGCCCCAGGAGAGAGGAAGGGTCGTCTTTGACCACATAGCTTGCAAGTGCTGTCTTCTCTCGTTGCCTCCGGTGACGAAAGTCAGACAGACTCGCTCTGTCCCGGCTTGAGTGGCGCACGGAGCATGGGATCTGCAAAATCTATGCAGGCCCAGCTCTGTATCCTTCCGCCAGCGATCTTCTTGTTTATGACTGTGGTGGTCGATGAACTGCCATGGAAGAAGAGGAAGACCTGCACCGATAAGAGAACCCGGTAGAACGGATTTTGGGGGCGATCTTCCGACGAAGATGATGAGGAAGCCCTTTGTAGACGGGATTTCCCTCATATGTAGTCAAAAGAAATGAAAAAAAAATCCTTTGTAGACAGAATTTCCCTCATATGACTTTAATCTTTAATAAAATCGTCTTTCTTCTCTTCCTATGATCGTCTTACCATACGTTGCTGTGAAGTCTGAATATGTGTAGCTTCGACACGTCTGAATCTTTACGCCGACTCTGATAGAAAGAGTATTAGGCCTTGTCCTTTACGCATAACGAATAGTCCATAGAACGTTGTTTAAGCATTTTGAACATTTAGAACTGTCCTGTTGCTAGGACTGAGGGATCGCGTAGAGCTCTGAACTGCTGCTTCTGATGAACAGAACTTTGTTCAGACTTCGTCTTCAAGAATGATCTCTCGAAACTCCCTTGGAACAGGGTCAAGGTTTTGGCTGTCAAACTGATTTTGCCATCTTGATAGACGAGATGTTCAGACTGGAGTCTGGATGAACCTCCAATTTTGGACCCGAGAAGAGTAATTTCTTAATATTTGAACTCTGTATGCTTCGGATACTTGGGATGCTCTGGGTCAAGAATGAGTATCTTCTGTGTGAACTCTTGGCAATTGACCGCTTTGGGGACTGTTCGAATATGCGAAAAGTCGTGGAGCGTGAAATCATCAGTCTGTAGCCTCTGGGCGTAAAACACCATCGAGCGTGAATCGTAGACTTATGGTTCCTGAGCGTGAAGTCATAGGTTTGTAGCCTCTCGAGCATGAAATATACCGAGCACAAAGGCATCCGGGCATAAAACCATAGACTTATAGCTATCGAACGTAAAGCTGTAGATTCGTAGCTGTCGAGCGTAGAAAGCTCCTTTAGCGTAGGACTGGAGATCTGTAGCCTATGAGCGTAGAACACCATCGAGCGTGAAATCGTAGACTTGTGGTTCCTGAGCGTGAAGTCGTAGGTTTGTAGCCTCTCGAGCATAAAAGCTACCGAGCACAAAGGCATCCGGGCATAAAACCATAGACTTATAGCTGTCGAACGTAAAGCTGTAGATTCGTAGCTGTCGAGCGTAGAAAGCTCCTTTAGCGTAGGACTGGAGATCTGTAGCTCCTGAAAAGAAAATTTCTCCGAGCGTGAAGTTTGCGGATCCGTTGCTTCTGAGCGTAAACTGAGCGCCACCGAGCGTGAGATCATCGATTTGGTATCTGCTGAGCGTAAAGTCGTAGGTTTGTGGCCTCTCGAGCATAAAAGCTACCGAGCACAAAGGCATCCGGGCGTAAAACCATAGACTTATAGCTTGCGAGCATAAAATCGTAGATCTGTTGCTGTCGAGCGTAGAAAGCTCCTTTAGCGTAGAACCTGCTGAACCGTCTTGCACGAAAAACTTTTTGAATTTGCTGACTGTCCGTCTTTCAAGGGTAGTGGGCTGACGTAGCATCCAATCATAACCCACTATTAATTGCGAGATTTGGTTAGGGTCTCGAGGAGTCCGTCCGAGGATTCGAGGAGTCGACCCAAACTCTATATATATCCCAAGCTTTTAAGAGAAAAACTTTTTATCTGTCTTCTGTGAAAGAGAGCTTTCGACTGTTCGAGTTTTTTTTCGTTCCTTCTCCGAGCACCTCGAGTCTTCAGAAATGGCGCCGAAACAAACCCCCTCCGCTAAGGGAAAGAGTATAGGTTCTTCTTCTCATTCTTCTGCCCCAGCGAGGGAGTCTTCGGTCGGGCAAGCCGAACTTCCTTCTGAGCGAAGTATCCCGCCGATGAGCAGCGCACCCGGTCTTAGAGGTAGAGCCTTTGGGGTGACAAAAATGACAAAAAATCCTTCGCACACGTTGAACGTGACCGCGCTAGGTCGTCTTCTGTGCTGATAGTCTCTTTTGAGGAAGATGATGCCCGGAGACGTTTTCATCTTTTACGCCCACATTTCTAATGTGCCATCGTAAAGACTCCATATTTTCGTAGTTCTGAGCGTAAAAGCTCTGGCTACTGAAAATTGGCGTATATCATAAAATTTGAGTTTTACGCTTCTAGAGGGGACTTCCGGTGTAAAATAACCAAATTTGTACAATCCTGCGTAGAGCATAGACTGTCGTTTCTTTGGTCTGTATGTTTATGCAAGATTTGCAATAACATATTTTCCTTGCACTTTTGCAGTTGATTTGGGTGAGTCTCCACTGGCCGAGGTGATGGGCTCCGCTGCCGGAATGCTGCACTCGAACTACCTGGAGGATCTGTCCCACGTGGCATTTCCCATCTCCGGACCCCAGTATCCTGAGGGAAGGGAGTTTTTGATATCGGCTCAGGGCGAGCGGACGCTGCTGAGCATGATCAATGGCGAGCCCTTGACATATGTAGACGGGGAGTAGTACATAAAGTCGGCTTTTTTCTTTGGGGACATGATTGACAAACAGTCCCAGACGAAGCCCAAGAGGGAGCCCTGGGTTTTTCCTGCCGGGAACTTGGTCTTGTATCTGCCAACGATGCCGAGGGATTATCCCATCTCGGCTTTCTTCCATGCGACGCATCCCAAGAAGATGTCGTGGACGCTGACTCCTGATCTTCACGGCAAGCCGGGGAAGATCTTTCATCTGAAAGGAGCTGACCAGGGGTCGTTTGTCAGTCGCCCTTCTGGCGTTGTGACGTTGTTCAGGGGACTGTTCCCGGGTAGTGTCCGAGTAAAGACAGCTCAGTGATCCAGCCGGTCCAATTGTCGACCTTCTGCAACGACTTCATGGGACGAGGCGGGGTATATCCCAAGGAGAATCCTCGGTGCAACGGGTGGATCGCCCCAACAAACTCCCGATGGACATGCCTAGTTGACTGGGCCTTGAAGCACTTCCGAAGAGAGCTGGAGGGCATTGGACTGTATGCCGCTGTGAGTGCGACGAGCGTCGAGTTGCCTCCCAATCCTAATTTGTTCTTGGCACTAATGGAGCGATACATTTCGATCACTGGCACCTTCGCCACTCCACTGGGGGATCTGGGATTGGCCCTTCATGAGATGGCAGTTGTCTCGAGACTGCCGATGGGGGATACCCCATATGAAGAGTATGTTCCCACCAACCGGGAGTTGGTGGACTTGGACCCTCGGGTGGCGGAAGTGTATCAGGAGCTGATGTGTCAATACTTCGTGTGCACCACTTTTTATAACGAGCCTTCTGATTTGGCTCACACCACCAAGTGGATGTCCTACCTCTTCTTCCACCGAGCCAGGGCTGCCAAGTCGGAGAAAGCCTCGGGGGGCAAGAATGAGCCCGTGAACTGTTTGGGCGTGCTTAGTGCCCAGGTCATGGAGGATCTTATGGAGGAGGCTAAAGCTCCGAATCAGATTCTCGTCGAGGGGGTAGGAAAGTACCCTGAAGGCATTAAGGCCTGTAGTTACTTGAGGCGCTGTCGCAGGCCTCTGTCTAAGGAAGCCCAGCTGGCTGGTTTCCTCTCCATATGGCTGCGTCGAGTAGTAGTGCCTGGTACTTCGTCCGCGAACCGTATTCACCGGAACATCCTGTGGCCGGCAGTGCGCCTGGTGTTCGGGGCAAGACTGGGCTTGCTTCCTGCCATGGTGTGCCGTATACAGGCTGGCCTGAGAGCCATGACTGATGGGTTGCTCGTCGATGAAGCTCGGCGTAAGAGTTTTCCCTGGGTGGAATTACCATACCTGTATTTGATGGGATGGTTAATTCTCCACAATCCCCGGGTGATGTCTCCTGGCTCCGGTAGCAGCTCGGGGGGTATATTCTTGCTGAATTACAAGGACTCTCCCTGGAATGTGAGCACAGTTTTAGACTGTCGGCTGGTGTTGAACCTCAGCCACGGCTGGAAGCTCCTCTGTACTCCCCCTCCTGTACATCACAATCAATCAGGGACGAGGCTTGAGGATTCAGGTGGAGAGAAGATCGATCTTTCTCCGGAAGCTTTTAATTGGTTGGTCTGCATTAGGCCCTCCCATCTGCTGTACTGGAGCAAAGACCATTGCTTCTTCGAGCCCTACCTGCCTAGTCGGTTTGCCAGGCAGTTCGGGTACGATCAGTTGCACGTGGGCAACGCCGTCACCAGCTTCAGGTCCAGGGGCAGACTCATTGATGGAGCTAGAGGGTGGCGATATTTTATCATGGGTTGTACGGGAGCAACCTTTATCGTGCCGGTCGTTACAACCTCCACGGAGCTCCGTATTCTCCATTCTTACGTCCAGTTCTATGTGGCGATTAACACCTTCCATCGCGATTTTGACATGCGTGGAAGCTTCAGGGTGCCTTCTCCCAAGCCTGGGGGAAGAGTCGAAGTTCCCTCGGTTTCTTCGGACGAGGGTGAGGAGTCTGGTACTCCGGATGAGCCTCTGGTGTCGGTGCCGAGGTGTGAAGTGCCTCCACCTGCGGGGGCTTTGGTAGTCTCTTCTGGGAAGCGACGGGCTTCTGCTCCGAAGGAAGCTTCTCTTCGTAAGAGGAGGAAGGAGACGGTTGCTCGTCCTCTCCGCATTCTTGGTGTTGAGGCTCCCGGGAGTGAGCCTGCATCTCCCCATATCAGGGATAATTCTTTGGCTGGAGGTTCCTCGCCTTTTAGAGAGGGATCTTCTACAGTTCCGGCCGGCGGTGCCGGAGAATCCTCGCTAGAGGTTGCTGTCGTGGCTACTGCTCCAGGTAGCGGAGCGAGATTGCCTGTGTGGCCGAGGTAGATGGGAGAATCTTTCCCGAGGTCAGCAGCAGGTAAAACTCCCGCCGTGTCAGCGATCACGTCTGGCGAGATTCCAGCTGATGAACCTCGACCGCGTCTTGGTGAAGGCTTGACAGAACTCTTGGCGATGTCGGTCGGCCCACCTCCTTCTCCAGGTATGATAGTTCGTATTGCGTCATTAAGGCGTGGTTTAGCTACATCAGCTGCAGATGCGTCGTATATGCCGTTGGCTCCGGGTAAATATCGTCTTTATGTCTCCCTTTAGAAAGATTATCATCATACTGATATCAACTTTCTTGTCCTTTTCTCAGGGGATGGCGTCCACGGAGAGCACAGCATTGAAGCGCCTTCTGGCTCTGCTCCGGCTCCTGGTGATGATGTGGAGGCGCCTGACTTCGAGGAGGAAATGTCCTCGGGGGCTAGCTCGCCCAGAGTGGTTTCGTCGTCTCAAGAGGAGGACGAACCCGTCATCGTGACCTCGCCCCTCGCGAGTATGCCGATGACTTTGATTGTTGTCGTCGCACCTTCTTCGGTCGCGCCATGCGTCGAGGCGGCGGCTGTGGCCACCTCGTCTGCAATTATCCCTGGAGAGGGACTTGCTGATGACACGGCCACTCCTGGCGTTCAGTCGAATCTAGTTGCGTTGACCGAGCAATATACCAGCCTCTTTTACACCGGTTTGAAAACGATGATATCAATGGTGTTGGCGAAGAGTCTAGATTTTGAGTGCCTGAGGAAGACTTCTCAGTTTTCGATCGGGGCTGTCAGGGAGCTCGGCGATCCTGGGGTAGCTGACGCCCTGGAGGCGGTGGTTAATGGTTTAGAGCAACCCATTAACGAATACTTGCAGCTGACTCGGGGCAGCTTCGATGCTGAGGTCCAGACCAGGTACGACCACATGACTGCACGGCTCACTACAAAGCTGGAAAGCCTAGACAACTCCATCAAGACACATGAGCTGGAGATGGATAGAAAAAAAGCTGTCGTGGCAGAGGCTCTCGCTCTTGAGACGAAGTGCCGATCCGAGCATGAAGGGAATGCAGCGAGGGCCTCCAAGCTGAGGGAAAAACTCGCTCGGGCAGAGGAGTGGGCTTCTCAATCGTTGGCGGGTCTAGATGTAGCGACTGGTCGATTGAGCGCGGCGCGACGGGATTTGGACCGTGCGGAAGCTGCCCGCGCGGGCTGCCTTCGGGCAAGGGCTAAGCTGTCCTGTATGAATACCCCCGAGGCACGACTGGAGCGGGCTCACACCGATGCCTTGGTTCTTAGGAATGAGAGGATAGCTGCACTGGAGCGGCTGATTCGCAATCTGACTACTCCGCCATCATGATGTATCCTTTCTCTTTTTGCTTCCCCAGATGTAATTCTGCTCTCTTTTAGGAATAAATAAAAGCGACTCTTTTTTGACTTTTGTGGACCCATCATTTCGGAATATAAATGACAGTTTTTTAGGCGAGAGTGATATCTGATGATAAACTCTCGATAAACTTTTAGTGGGACATATCTGTTCAGAGGTCATACGGACGTGATAGAATGTAACCCAACTAACTGCATTCTGGAAGTAGTTTTGTCAGAATTGCGATCCTCGCTATATTCCACTTGAGCAGGGAAGATTTAAGCATAGTACCTTTTCAGGAATTTGCCATTGATAGGAGCCATTAACAGGTCTCCATTAGGCTGGGCTATCCTATAGGCCCCGTTCGAGAACGTTGTCTCGATCACATAAGGGCATCAGCTTCTAGATTCTGAGATCGAGGTACATGCTCTAGGAAGAATCCTTTGAATGTCATGGCTATCTCGACCGTCGCTCGGTGATAGGGGATGAGGTCTGGATTTCGGACTTCATATATTCCTCTGACTTGATTGACGATAAGCAGAGAATCACCGAATGCTTCCAGGGACTCGACCCCCAGCTCTTTGGCGACTTAGAGCCCGATTAGCAGAGCGTTGTACTCTGCCACATTGTTGGAGCAGGGCTCGCTAAGAGAATATGCTCGGTAGATGACGAGCTGATCAGGAGTGGCCAGGACGACTCCTACTCCTGAAATGACGTTTCCCCTAGGACCGGTTCTGGAGGCACCATCGAAGAAGAGTTGTCACACGTCACTTTCCATCGCGAAATTATATTCTGCAACTTCGTCGGGAATGTCCTCGTATAATTTGGAGGCCTCCGGGATCGGATGAGCAGCTAGGAAGTCAGCCAGCGCTTGGCCCTTGATGGACACCATGTCATATGGTGTTAATAACATCGTCCAAGTCAAGAATTAAGAGCACTAGGCTTGCTCATCAGTACTCGAAGAGGGTTGATCCTGGAGATGATATGAATAGTCTGGCCGGCGACATAGTGCCGCATCTTCTAGATAGCGAACATCAGAGCCAAGCATTCTTTCTCCACTGGGTTGTACCGGTGTTCGGCTCCGACCATCATCCTGCTGAGGTAGTAGATAGCCTGTTCATGACCCATGTCGTTCTTCTGTACGAGAAGAGCTCCTAGTGAATGATCCATCGCTCGTACGTACAGCAAGAATGGTCTTCCCATGACGGAAGGCACCAGAACTGGCAGACTGGTGAGGTAGTGCTTGATATCTCCGAATACTTGCTGACAGGCTTTGTCCTATACGAAGGATACACCTTTCTTCATGAGATAAGAAAATGGCTGACATCTCCCCGAGAGGTTGGATATGAATCGCCGGATGTAAGCCAGACGGCCTTGAAATCCCCGAAGTTCTCTCAGATTACGGGGCGGTCGCATTTCTACGATTGCCTGGACTTTGTCGGGGTCCACCTGGATGCCTTTGGCGGTGATGACAAATCCCAGGAACTTGCCACTGGATACACCCAGAAAGGACTTCGTAGGGTTCATCTTGAGTTGATGTTGGCGCATTAACTCGAATACCGTCCTCAAGTCTTGAATATGATCACCCTTGAGGCGACTCTTGACGGTTATGTCGTCTATGTAATATTCTACTGTTTTGCGTAAATGCTCATGGAATATGTTACTCATAGCCCATTGGTATGTAGCCCCGGCGTTCTTCAATCCGAAGGGCATGACCGTATAGTAATATACCCCCAATGGTGTCCGGAAGGCAGTGTGCTTCTCATCTTCAGGATGCATCTTGATCTGATTGTATTCTGAGAATCCGTCCATGAAAGACATGCATTCAAAGCCGCAGGTGTTGTCGATCATGATGTCCGTGATAGGAAGAGGGAACTCATCTTTGGGGCAGGCCGCATTCAGATCTCGGTAGTCGATGCAGATACGTACCTTCCTATTTTTCTTCATGACTGGGACAACGTTGGCGACCCAGTCGGGATGTTGTTCTTTCCGGATGAAACCACAGGCTATCAGCTTCTTGACTTCAGCTTCAATGACGTCCATCATATCCGGGCGGAACCGGCGTTGGTGCTGCTTCACAGGCTTTGAGTCGGTCAATATGTTGAGTTTATGAGTAGCCACCTTCGGGTCTAGGCCTGGCATGTCCCCATAATCCCATGCAAAGACGTCGACGTATTCCTTTATCAGCTGTATGATTTCTTTCCTTTCAGCTGGGGGAAGATTGTGACTGATAAATATCGGCTTTGGCAAAAGTTTACCCCCAACATCGATTTGGATAACTTCGTCTTTGGTGGGAGGTTCTCTTTGCTCGAAGCGGAATTCCCACTGCGTATCCATTTGTTGAGCCCAAGAGTCATTCTCAAACGGCTCAGAATCCTGTTCATCTGCTCCTGAGGGATCTGTCACCACCATATTTACTGATAGTGTTTGTTCGAGAGCATCAGGTGAGTCGGGAGGCGATGAGCCATTCTGGGAGGAGGGAAAGATGTCCTCGTCTGACTTGGAAGTCGTAAGGGAGGTGGCATACCCTAACCCGAAACGAGTTTGTCGATAGCGGGGGTCACCGCGCAGCGGCATTCGTCTGCCTCTTCCGTAGTTGAGGCCTGGCTTCCGCTTCAAGTCGTAGCCCATGTTTTGCATGATCTTCAGCGCTTGCGGGCTGTATCGGTGAACTTACATTTTTCCAGTATCGTCATCGAAAGGATCTTCCTGGTTAGCCGGTTGATTGCGCATGCGGCCGAAGAATATTGGACGCTGACTGCTGCAGGTAGGCGGGACAATGAAGATAGAATCCTCATGGGGTCCATACGTTGTGATGACGTTGGATGATGACGCTACTTTCTAGACATACGGACGGTAGGAGTTTATAGCTTCCAAGAATTTTTGTGCTATGGGTTCTACCTCGTCACGGGGAGTGGTACATACTTGCTCAGAGGTGAGATGGACATGGCAATTGACGGTCGAAAGTTTATTCAGAGGTAATATGAACATGACAAACTTTATGATTGTGACTTCCATCGGGGATGGAGGCACACATCTGTTCAGAGGCGATATGGACATGGCAGTTTTTTGTGGACTTAACACCACTGGCGTACTTCGAGTTAAGTACGGATGTCAAGTGTAGACGACAATCGATATCAGAGGTAATATGGACATGACAACTGACGGTCGAAAGTTTATTCAGAGGTAATATGAACATGACAAACTTTGTGATTGTGACTTCCATCGGGGATGGAGGCACACATCTGCTCAGAGGTGATATGGACATGGCAGTTTTTTGTGGACTTAACACCACTGGCGTACTTAGAGTTAAGTACGGATGTCAAGTGTAGACGACAATCGATATCAGAGGTAATATGGACATGACAACTGACGGTCGAAAGTTTATTCAGAGGTAATATGAACATGACAAACTTTGTGATTGTGACTTCCATCGGGGATGGAGGCACACATCTGCTCAGAGGTGATATGGACATGGCAGTTTTTTGTGGACTTAACACCACTGGCGTACTTAGAGTTAAGTACGGATGTCAAGTGTGGAGGGCAACTTATATCAGAAGATAGTCGGTAGCCGAAAGTTTTATTCAGGGGTGATATGAACATGACAAACTTTTGAAAGGAACAAATCGTTATGTAAGAAAATAATGGAAATCCAATCGGTACGGACCGTCCCTTTATTCACAGATTCAAAGTGATGACCTTGGCATCGATCGTCTCCTGAATTTTCCTTTTTAGCACATAGCACGCCTTTGTGGGGTGATGAGTGTATCGGTGGAAGAGACAATAATCTGGGTGATCTACGTCGCCAGCCCTCTCAGGATGTCTAATGTTGGGTAGCTGGAGCTTGCGCTCTTTCATTAATATATCAAAGATCTCAACGACGTCGTCTTCGTTGAAGGAAAAAGTCCTTTTTTGTCTTCGGGCTCTTGATGCCTGAATTTTATGGTCTTGCAGGGAGATCGTTGCTGTTGCATCATTTTTGGATCTTGAGGG